>SHCU01000110.1:294732-309150 GCA_004307685.1 Ceratina australensis
AATCTTTATATTTGTATAATAGTCACGTGTATAATAATATCATACTCACACTGGAATGCCAATCACAAGATCACTGGAATGAATCACAAAGAAAATTGCCCTCTATTGCAATGAACATATGATAATCAACCAATCAAGAATCTTTGTCACATGACAATCACTCAAGATAAAACAATTATATCAAGAGTTTCTTTTATGAAAGATAAGAACTGCAACAACCTTTGCATTTATATTTTTCTCCCAGGCTTCTCTTTCGATTCTCATTGATTATTGTCTGTGCAAACAGTATATTGACATTAGATATGGATGAATCAATGTCCCTCATTCAGATATTTTATTTTTCACTTCTGTCACGTTCATACTTTTACTTTTATATTTATACTTTTACTTAAATTTCTATATATCTTTAACAGATAAGCGATTAGACTCGATCGATCGATTGTTTGACGAATAATTAAACGAAAAAAGAAATTTCGTATCATGCATATTCAAGTGCACATTTGGATGACTCTTAGGTCAGCGACCGTGAAACCAGCGTGAAAAGATTATCCGCCTTGTTATCTTGCATTACGTTCGACAGATAACTTCGACGTACGTACATACGCATTCAGACTGTACCAGTGATACAGCCAATGATAGTTAATGCGATACGTTCCGTCAGTAATCAAGCAGTGTACCAGTAGCGTACGACGTGTAACTACAAATCCTTTCGCTTATTTTACTCATCTTTTTCTGGCTGGATAGTAAACTACTTTCATTCTTCTGATCTTGGAATAGAAGGTAAGTAAATAAGAATCATAGAAAAATTACATCATTTTTTGTAGAAATAAATTTTAAGATTTATTTATGATCAGAAAATACCAGATTGCAATAATGACAATCAACTCTTCATTTTGACATGCCAGTGTATTATATCAATGCGTATAGAGTGCTGACGCTTTAATTAAAGTGAATTAGGCAGTAAAGAACGCGAAGCCGAGAAACGTGCGGAGCCAATAGCGATGTAAATGTCTCACAAAAAAGAAGTGTCGAAAACCACATTTAAGAAATCTCGTCATAAATTTTCGATCCGAGGAAAACTTCGTGGAAATGAAATTGACTAATGATTTAAGAAAGTACAGCCCCTCCGTGACAATTAGCGGAATTTATCGCGAAGTTTGGGATGGGGAGGGCCAGACTGGAGCAGAAACCAATAATGGATACCAAGATTCTAGCATCACTCTTTCCACGTGCCAACAAAACCAACGGACTACCATGTGACCAGAAATATCAACTTCATAGAAAATAAGAACCACAACGTATTATCATAATAAACTCAATAACATTCTCTGTTTTCTTGATCGAATTTGCAACTTACACGCGTAATTCATTCAACAATTCTCTTATTGCACATGTCATCGAGACATTATTCTCATACTTCCTACTGACATTCCTTCATGTTGTTCAACTAGGGGCCACCCTGTACATAAAACCAAGAGACGGCAGGAAATTCCCGATTGCCATAACCAGTCCCTCCGACGTTTCCTCCGGGCTAGTATCGGAACGCGCGCGAGTTCCTCGTTTGCTTTCGTATTGATTAGCCATCACTTTCAGATGACGCCTCTACCTCGGTGGGTGTTGCTGCTGGTATCGCTGTTGGTCGCCGCGGTGGTCGCGCATCCAGCCGAGCACGCATGCGTCCGCTTGTGTCGCGCACGGTACACCAGCCCCGAGTTCGCCGGAGTCTGCGAACACCAGCAGAGACCTGTCCTTCAGTCCGGTGGAGGCCGGTTTCCCATTCAACGGCTGTTCACGCTCTGCCTGACCCCGTGCCACGGTTCCGACCACTTGGATTCGATCTTGTACGACACGACCGATGCCTGTCTCGCCTTCAGAGACACTCTGATCCGACGTCTAAGCTGTACCTGCGACAGCCCGAGTCATGACGAAAATCTTGAGGAACATCAGATAAGGGAAGCTGATGGATGGAAGATGTTGAGGGTACGTGCTGATCCGCGAGCCATGGCTCATGCCGATTCGCGGCATCGTCAACGATCCGGCATCGAGAGTCTCTCCGAAACGATTGAGAAGACTATGGAAGGAGAAGGCGCTATTTATTTGAGAACAAGTTCGCCGACGGTTGAGCCCGGGATCATGGACGAGACTTCTATAGACTGGGAGATGTGGTGCAGGATCCAGTGCGACAACGGTCAGGGAGGAAGCGCCTGTCAATGTGACATTATCCCGTAATGGAAGTTCGGGTGGACGCGCGATGAAGACGACGGGCGAAGATCCGGACACGAATTTACATATCTCGTAGGTTAGCGGTACAACGGTCGATGGTACCGGTAGACGTAAGGTCAGTATCTTTATTGATAACGGATAAACGACGTAAAAAGATGATTATTATTTGTATCGAACTGTTCGGAATTGCCTTGATAATAGCTTTACTTTGATCACGCTAGGATTTGTTCATAATTCCACGATATCGCGAGGATAAGACATGAATTCTACGGGTTTCTTTTAATCTGACAAGATTTCTTTTTAAGATACGTTAATTAAGTACTGAAGTGTGTGTGTGTGTTTTTAAGCGATTGCGAGATGCTCGACGGAATGATTGTTAGGCAACTTAATTGCTTTCTTAGGCTTAAGACTCTTAGACGCTAGGTCCAGTTCACGCGCTTAACATTCAAGGGAAAAATTTTTATCAAACAGCTACCGGACTTGATAGTTTCATTGTCGATCGGCTATCAATCATTTCACTAGATAAGGGTGATTACACAACGCTTACAATTCGTGGAACTGGAGACCATAGATACGATATTGCGCAATTAAAACGACTGGACTTATATAGTTAGTATAGAGAAGCGTGTGAACGGGACATCAACGTGCAATGTGTGTATTATGCAATAAACGATATTTATATGTGGCCGCGATGTAACGAAATACGTGCATCGACGCGTCGACACGCCTTGTAAGGCTTCAATTATTGTAAAAATATCATCGTTTAATAAGCGACTATAATTAGCAGTTAAGGTTTAAGCGAAACAAAATCCATGTCTTCCATTTGGTAGTTTCTTTGCTACTACGCACGTGAGCCTCGACGAGAGTCGAGGCGAGCGAAATAACGCGAGCATGCAAGTATCGATAGTCGTTTAAGTGATTATACTTTTAATGCGACCATCGTCTTGGGAAAAGAGAAATCGAGTCCTTTCTCATGACCGGTTGCGCGCTATTCCTTATTTACATTATAGTGTACCGTTAAAAAAAAAACACGTTGTGACGCGACAATAAGACGTAGATTATAGTATGCCTGTACGATGCAAACGTTGTCTTTCGCGCGGTTCACGCGTCCGTCGGAGGTACAATTAAAATTTTATTATATTGACTGTATTTTAAGAATTGTAACAGGTGCGAATGGTAAAGACGGAGCTACAAGATATATTGAAACGCGCGGAAGACTCGATTTCAGCAACTTATTACCTGGGCTACGAATAATTATAAAATTCTAAGTGTATCACGTAATGGCAGTGTTGTAAATATTTATATACTAATTAAAGTTTGGGGTACCAATTTACAAATATATGTATAACCGACAATTTGATCGCTGTTGACTTTAAATATTATTGTTCTACGATGTGTAAAGGGTGAATGTATATGTTGTGAATGTTGCGTTGACAAGATGATCATGTTACGATGGAAAATATTATCTATACCTAAATAGACTTATGGGTAATTACGAACCCTTTCCTATGTCTGATGTATCTACTTGTATCATTTATGTTCATAACTGTACATTGTGTATATACGATGTGAACGAACAATATTCGCCTTACGTTTTGTCATATGATAAATAAAGAAATTGTATCCTGCAAGATGTGTATTATTTTTCAACACCAAGTAAGATAAATATAACTTATATTTCTTAAAATTGTTCGTATCGCGCAGGAATTACGTTATACAATATCATAGCCTGATTTATTTTTAAATTCATTAATACACATTTTTGTAAAACTGCTAGTAAAACATAATTGATAAATAATGATATTTAGATTGGCTTTCGGAATATTTAAAAAGTGTTTGAGTAAAAAGAAATATTACATTTCATCGTCATTCTGCTATCGTTTCTTGTAATTTCAAAACCGATCATGTTTTTAATTCGACTGAAATACTACATTCCTACGAATCCTACGTTTTGCGAGAAAAAGGATCTTCCCAATTTTTAAATTCCGTTTCACTCTCCAGAATTTTTTCCATAAATATATGATGAACTTCTTACAGTTAAATTAAATTATTGCACATATATAAATTAGTATTAATTTTTTCACATTGGCAATAGTTTTAATTGGTATATAAATTTTAGTTCGTTAATAATATATTAAAGCAATAATTTTTTACAGAACAAGTGGTGAGCCACTTCTCGAGTGCAAGAGGTTATCATCTGCAGTATATTCAGATACTCGATGGTAAGTTCTTGGGTTTATCATTACCGACGTCAGTCTATGCTCCAGTAAATATACCTACAGATCATAACTTACCATGTACGATCTACTATGGCCTCTGTAGTATGTATAGAGAAATGTGAATAACTGTAAGAAAAATGAAAAGAATCAACAGACCATAAGTCGATTAAGCAAGTTTTCAACAAGCTTCCCTCTTCCAATCTTCACCCTACAATAATTAAATCTTCAAAAAGCTCACTAAATAAGTTTCTACTTCGACCACTCAATTTACCTCTTCGTTCATTTCCACAAATAATTAAAACCGAAATATTGATTCTATATGTGGATATTAAAGACGCATAGATTAATATTTTATGTATAGAATTACATGTAATTACTATTACTTTAGTGTAATCCACCAGATTTTATCTAATTCTTCTTTTACTATGAGGACACTCCTCATTCTTGACAAGTGGATCGTTATTTCCCTTGGGATAAAAGGCAATCATGTGTACTCGTAACTGGGTTTGGTTCCTGATAGCTTGTATTATTATTCAATAACACTATTATTTCACGTATCTCGATGTGCAGTCGAGTGTCCTATAAAAGCCCTGGTTTCTTGAGGAGACGGCAGATCACAGCAGTTCCTCCTTGGGATAACACATCTGAGAGCTTCAGGTAAGCGGAGAATTACACTTCAAATTTCTTTAAAATAATTCTGCTCCTGAAATACTTGATTCATAAACCTACAATTTGTTTCTAAAAAAACTTGGAGTTCAGATCCTTTTTCTAAAGTATCTCACGATTTTTTTAATTATTTGCTTTCCGAGTTGCATAGAATATTTCATAAGTTCTTACGTTTTCTTATATGGCTTCTCCTACTCGTGAGACAAAGAATTTTGACATTTCGCCGGATCAATACACCCTTAGACAAACTCCTTGATGAGTTCACTTGCAAATAATGTACAACGCCTGCACTTGATAGGCACATTTGTCTTCAACGCTTTTCTCTACTATAAAAGCCCGAGCTTTCGCATATTTACAACATTCGTTGACCAACTACCGTCCAAGTTTCATCGTTCCTTGCATTTGTAAGTAAATCGTAGAAAAATTCTTTGGCAACCCTTAGAATTTAAAATACCGTGCAAAGATTCCCAGCGCCGTTTTCTTCTCTACTGCAATTGATATCTGAAGTGTAGCTATTATTTTACTTTTAAGCCACTTCAAAAACCATCAAAATGGTGTTCGCACGAGTTGTCTTTGCCGTCGTCGCTGTCCTCTTCGTCCTCGCCATCAGCGTCGAGGCAGCTTACAGGAAGCCTCCCTTCAACGGAAGCATTTTTGGCAAACGCGCTGGCGCCATCAACGGTAAGCAAAATATTCATCACGTTTAACAATAATTCTTCAAACAATACAACTATTTCTTTTCTAAAATTTCAATTAAAATATCATATAACATAACTTAAAATCATTTAACATTTCTTTATTATTAATTATTGTAAATAATTTTGTCTACTGCAGAATACGAAATGACCAACCGGGCCATTTCATCGATCTGCGAAAGCGTCAGCGAAACCTGCACCGCCTGGATGACACGACAGGACTCCAACTAAAGATATTAAACCGACCAGGATTCAATTGCATGCATCAACCACTAATAACCGCTGCTTTATCACTTATTAACGTGACATAGCTAACTCAGCTACGCTGTCTCTGATTTATGATAAAATCCTCTGGCGCTTTGCAATTCGTCGCATCGTCCAAAATCACTCGTCCGGTATAAGCTTCGATTTCGAATTAACGAATATGATTCTGTAAATGTTCTTGACTTAATAAAGTGTGATGTTTCTTAATATTAAACTTCGATGTCTCGCTCATTTCTATCCTTAATAAAATATCCTCTTTATTTTGGAATAATTTTAACATTTTATATAATATAATTATTATGCAATTTAATATGTTATGTATATACATATAACATGATACTTTCTTACTGACCTAATGCAAACCTTCTTTCGAAATCGTCGAAATATTCGAAATCGATAATCGTCGTATAAGTTAGCACTGGTTTAAAGGATTGCTCCATATATTTTTAGGAGAAAATGCTAGATTTAAAGCAGTGTACATAGCGAGCAAAAGTTAAACGAAACTCTGTCGAACATCTGAAATTCAGATCGAGCAAATCGATATGGAGAGCACGTTCCATTCACCTGCTGAAATAAGGGAAACGCCGTTTGTTACACATAGGGGGAAAAATAAGCGAACAGTAAAATAATTGGCATTGATCAATGACTTATTTTTAATGATGTTCCAAAATTCTCAACGGTTTCTAATTAAGAATATAAGGATAGGAGTTAAATTTGTTATGTAAATTTGAATATTGATCTCATAACAACGTTTTAATATAAAAGAGAATTTTTTTTTATAGAAGCATGTAATTCTTTCGAGAGTCTGGAATTTCTTTCTTTTCTGTTATCTATTATTTTAAGAATTGTATGTAACTTTAATAAAAATCTGAATAAAATTTCAAATGATAATTTAATGAGGAAGTTGATTATTTATTTCTTTTACGAACAATCGTTCTATTTCCCCATAGACAATAATTTCTCAGTGACAGTAGTTCAACTTGAAATTTATTGGACGACAGTATAGGGGAGCAGCAAGCTCACATTAGACTCACCGTGATCGAAATGCCTAATTAATTCTTAATTCTCACATAAATAGAGCGATACCAGCCGATCTCGATGTTCAGAGTACCGCAAGCAGAGCAAGGTAAGTAGACTTCTATAGTAGAGATATATTCAAGATACCTTAACAAAAGCGAATTTCAATTTTCTGCCCTTTAAGTTTCTGTGGCTTCCCCAATTACAGGCTAACCGACGTCTTACGTACGCATACCATTTCGCGAAAAGAAAGATATCATCAGTTTTTATCTATTTTATATAAAATTAAAAAAAAAACTCATTTTATTTTTCCTCATTATGAAACAATTTTTTATTTATCGTCGTTTTCATTCGGGCCATCATATTATTCGAATATTCGGGATTGGTAAAGATATGACGACGCGCGGAGAATAATAGAAGAGAGACACAAGTACGGATTTTTGATCGTCGCGTGCATACCATGACAAATATTAGAGATATTTAAATGTGATGCAGGGCTTTGCCTCGCAAACACTACTATTTCCTCGCCCACGGGGTCTCGAGATTTCTGTCCTCTTGCCCCGATAATGGAGAAGTCGTAGGAAAAATCGTTCAGTTTTCTTCGTACAGTCGTCGAACGCATGTCGCGTGCACGGAGTCTTCTCTGATTTATTCGAGAATTCCATAACGCAATGGTACAGCGAGTGGACGCGATCGCGGGACAGGAATCTTCGTTATAATCACGGAGTTTAGCGGGCGAATGCGTTTGCTAGTAAACTCGTTAAGAGCTCATCGACTCGTTTCCAGATCCAGTGAGGCAATGGCGATTTTTCAATCTTACGGACCGATTTTTGTCAGTGGTGAGTTTTCTCTGTGCTTCTTATGTAAATTTTATTCGCTATTTGTGCTGACAGTTATGAAAGTGATTTTGTTTCAAGACATTTAAATTTGAATAGATTAAAAAATATTTTTTTACCGTGTGACATTTTAATTCAGAATTTTATTATACGTTAAATTAATTTGGTTTAAAATAAAGTGATATGAAATAATTAATAAACTCTTTTGCTTACAATCATAGACATAAATGTGAAATTCATTAATAAATTATTTTATTGAGTCAAATAATTAAATAATATTTTATTTTCAATATAAGATTATATTTTTTGTGTCTTTCACGAAATTCCAGTTCTGTTGCTGGGTACACTGGCAGCGCTGATTTCTGATAAGGGTTCAAACGCCGAACGAAATGACGAGATACCAGCG
The DNA here is from genome assembly GCA_004307685.1 of Ceratina australensis. NCBI lineage: Eukaryota > Metazoa > Arthropoda > Insecta > Hymenoptera > Apidae > Ceratina > Ceratina australensis. Next base: position 303,059 of record SHCU01000110.1, read on the forward strand.
TTCTTTTTGAAAATTGCCAAGAATATTCCGCGTGTTGGACGAAGTGACAACTACGACGATTATTTTAAGGCTCGTAAAAATCTTCTAAAAGCTGAAGACCGTAGCAGCAGTGCACAGGTGGGTATCAGATATAAAAAAAGTAATTAAATTTCAGATCATGAACTAGTAGAAATATTCTGTTGTCTTTAAGCTGGAGGCATGGCCAACATACAGTAACGACGAATCCTTTTCGAGGCCTATCAAGAGACGTGTAGACTATGACACGATTAATGGTAAGATTTAATTTATTGTCAACGTATATAATATACGTATGAACACAAAAAATTATTTATATATTTATTTTATATTTTTATTTACCCCTTCGCACTCGAGAAATTTTTCCACAATTATTGGGTGAATTTCTTACTTTAATATTTTAAAAAAGAACATTCGTTCAATGAGTTCTGTATTGTTGCTCTATATTTTATTAAGTGACTATAATGTAAAATCATACTTAATAATAAGATTAATTATTTAATATTCATTTTAAATTTAGTTCTTTGAATTGAATCAGACTTAAATAAACATACATATGACAAACTGCATAAGACATAGTATAAGAACATTTTAATTTGAATGCAATAATATCTTGGCAATGTTAAAAGATGAGTGGGCATGGCAACATTTTCCTCTTGCAATAGAAGGACCCCGAGAACTCTGGCGAACTTTGGCCGGGTATTCCAAAGACACGTCGGATGAGTAAGTTTGCGTATTAACTTAAAACGTATAATTGTATTGATTCTATTTTTTTTCTGTTTCCAAAAGTATCGACAATGGCATATGGAAACGGAAGAAGAGGACGGGAAGTGAGCCTGCTACTCTAGAGAATTAGTATAAAATGAGCACTGAAGTGTTTACCAAAATTATGGATGAATATATTTAATGTTGTACTTTTTCTGGTGTAAGGTGTTGGGAAAAATATAAAATAAATATGTAAATAGAAGATTCCACTACATTCAATTACAATCTATTTGCACCTTAGTATCGCAAACCAAATTAAATCAGTTATGTCTGAAACCTGTAAGATAAAATTACTTAATGAAACACGTCAAGACGCAAAATAGTAATTTCCCTGCAGTATAGAATAAAATTCTTTTTTGATAGAAATTGTCTTTCTTTTACCGAAATTCTCCAGGCGTTATGATACGTTTGCGAACTGTTATTAGTTCAAGGGTAAAAATTATCGACACTGGTCATGGGACGATGAATAAAAGACAGCATGTAATCTGAAAATTTTCGTCCCAAAATTTACTGCCAGGTGGTTTTTACATGTACCGTTGCCGGCAGGCCATGAGAAAAAATAATACTGGCGTCGTTACATTGGCTACATCTGCGTCGCTGATCGAACCGCGCATTGTAATATCGATTCTACATAAAATATACATACGTTTCCTCTCTAACGTAATACATACCTATATTCCTATCAAAACGAAACTTCCATTTCTATACATCGCAGACATCATTACGTTTTCACTTTTTTCAACTACTGTTACGCAGAATTAATTATATTCCGAAATCGAATGCGTGAGATGACAACTTCCCATGGAATGCTATCATCAACGTACATTATCATCATCAGATTGACTGATAAAGAATCAACTGCATGTTTACTAGTACGTCCGTTCCGCGGCCCGTTGCCACGAGCATAATGCATATGCTGACACTGAAAAAGGAATAGGCTAACCGGTGTCAGCCCTCGCCGCGGAAGGATTGTACCACGCACGAAATTGCAGTTTCAGACATCCCTTGTCAGTCGTCCGATAATTTTCCTAGACGTTACTCGAAACGTGCGCGAATACATACATATTTATATACCGTGGGTACATGACAACCGCCTCTCGCGTAATCATCGATCTCGTCTGACATGTGTAAAAAATAACACGGGATTTGAACGCAGCATTTGCAGCCATTCGTACCTATACATTTTGCCAGAAGTAAAAAGCAAAAGCCATGTATCAAAAAATTGGGTAGAAATATTTATTTATTTCAAGCATAGGTAGTGTCCATTTAGTACAGAGGCCTGTATTTAATTGAATTTTGATAGGATAATTTATTAAACAGTTGAGTTGGGTATTGCTACTCGCATGGCCACGAGTTGAGCTAGCCCTCCGGTTGTCACGATCGCGGTCGCTGTTCCTTGTTAGCATCGGCTCAGTCTCGGAGTTAGCACTTGAGGAGCGGTTATGATAATGAAGGGGCTGAGTCTCGATTAGCCTCGTGATCGTTTGCAACACGTGTTGGTCAGATCGCGGGTGGTTCGAACCTCAAGCTGGACTCACTTTAACGTCGCTTTGTACCTACGAAGAAAGACGCGTATCAACTGTCGATAAGGCTTCAAACAATTTTATGTAAATTTCTCCGTTTTTTAAATAAATACAAGATCCAAATAGAAATTTCTTTATTTGTACTTATGATAATTTTACATTATGAAATTACGCAATTTCTTAACGATGACAAAATTCAATTACATTTGTATTATTTAAAAATAAACGATTACAAAATTCAAATAAAAATCCCAATTATATAAATTAGTGAATGTTAATACAATGTTAATATCACATTTGGTTTCGAACTTGGTCTGAAAGATGGCAATAGTCACCTGAAACGGAACAGAGGTTTGTCAAGCTCACCAAGAGCTGCCGCCACCGACAGCTTTGAACAGCTGAAATTAAAGTCAACATCAGTACCCAAAGAAACTCTCAACATTCACATAAAGAGAGCCATAAAAAAATGCAATTTTAATTGATCGCCAACCTTACGTAACGTTACCCTGTGACAATGCACATTACCCCACATTCCCAAATCTATAAGAACAATGAAGAAGACCGGTTAAACGATTCCTCCCGAAACCCACATTCGTAACGCGGGATGTCATCGATAGATCCACGGCAACTTTCTAAACGCCGAGAGTTAATTACCCCAGCGGAGCGGCCGCAATCCTCGAAGAAGCGTTGCTCGGCAGCAGCCGCGTAATTAAAAGCTTCAGTTGTATACGCCCGAACACGGCGACCCATGCATCTCGCCGAGTAAACTTTCCAAATAATTATACCGAGTATTATTTAATTCAAGTAATGACTACCGTGGCGAGCCGTGGCTGCTGTAACAACAGAACGCCGAAACAGAAGAAGAAAAGGTTGCGGAGGCGGCGTAGGAGAAGATTCGTTAGTCCCGCGGCTCTCTTTCTCTCTCTCTCTCTATCATCTACTACTCTCTCTCTCTCTCTCCGTTCTCGTGCCCATCGGGTAATTCGCACGTACGACGTTTTCACCTTTCCGTGCCGATTTTTCGCCAAATAGCATCGCGTTTCCGTGAACCTACCGAGTATCATCCAGCATCGTTCCACGGGACGCAGGGGCAGGGGACAGAGGGGAGCCCGACGGAAGGAGGGGGACGGGAGCGAATATAGTAGAGATACACGGTTACGAGTACACCACTGCCAAGCTCAGGCTGGTTTGCACGTAGCAATTTACGGAAACCGCACGTAACGCGCGTTCGCCGTCAGCCAACGGTGGAGGAGAGGCGAGAGAGAAGCTCGACACGGAGCGTTTCCACGCCGAGTGTTACGTAACGGATCGGGGCGCTAGATCTCCGGCCAGAGTAACTGTATTTTCGAGGAAGAGGCAGGCCTCTGTGTTCGGAGCGAAATCACGAAGGCAAAACTTCGCCTCCGGGGCCAAGTGACGCGACAATGCGATGGCGGGCCTGTTCCTATTTGCCATTTGTACGCGGTGGTCTTCCTGCGAGGAGAGTGAAGGAAAATTGGAAAATTTGGGGAAACGAACCACGCGCAAGGGGCAGACCGATGCATTGATTAGGGTAATTTATAGATTGGTTCTGTTGGTATAGGATATTGAATGGAGAAATGAGATCTATGAAAGGATTAGGTATGGTATAACGAGTACCAATGCACTTGGGGATTGGACGTTTTTATTTTTTTAAGGGATCAGTCTCGAATATTTTTGAAGAAGAATGTCAATCTTGAGGACATTGTTTAAGACAGACACAAGAAGTAAGCAAGTAACTAAGCAGTAATTAAAGGATTTATGAGTAACGAAGACAACAATCACTTATTAGAAATTATGCTTTAAAAATTGCCTGTGACTTGAAAACACATACAACCAATTTTTATATTCCACTTCTGTGTAGATGTAATTTATCGTAACAGTATAATTTCTTAAATATTAAAACGATCACTTCAACTACATATCTGAAACTTTTGGCAAAGATCTTAGGACTTATACAACCTTATACCTGAATTGAATACTCGCCACATGTCTGACTGTCAAACGATGCGATATACCTAACGTTAAAAATCTGTACAACTGCATTAATCACAGTTTGTTTTTTAATACGATCAAGGTACGTCATGAATATGCTAAGGATATCAGAGATCGACACTAAAAGATATTCCGAACGATCCTTCCGTCTGCTTCGCTACGCGACGTCTATAATTTTTCTATCGCTTCGAAAGTAAACACAGCTCGCGATTACTTCGTTCCTACGTTTTGCAATCAATTCAAATGGCCGATAATTATAGCAGCGGGTGTTCAGCTTTTTGCCATCGGTCACGATCACAGACTAAGTGGTAAACCTTTATTTTCCCGACCTACGGAATACGTGCACGATATTTTTTGCAACATCGAATATTGCAAATGCAATCTGCCACATTGTACATATTTACATAAAGTAACGTCTACTTCATTCATATTTACTCCGACCTCTGCTCCCAAGGAACTGACGGAAACACGTTCCAATTCTATTCACATAAGATGCATTTATTTTTCTGGCGAATGGTATAGAAACAGCGGGGGCAGCGAATCGACAAGAACCGGAAGAACGTTCAAGCGGAAGTTGCATGGTCTACGCGAACAATACGCGTGTCCCGGTCGTTTAATAACCCTGATTTGCCGTTTATACGGGAGGTCATGGAGAACGCCGCGGAGAGAGGGAGTAGGCAGCGGGCGAGCAGAGGACAGTACCGGCGAGCGAGAGGGAGAGAGGGTGGTGGCGATGATGGGATGAGAGGGTGAACATCGGGATCGCGCGCAACAACCGTACATAATCACGTAATGCGGTTATCATGCCAATTGCGTAAATATTTGAGCCAATTTGTGGCATGCAACGGACTAGCTCTCTCCTCGACCCGTGCTTCACGAGACCGCCGCCCGATCGGCGACCTATTACGAGCAACTTGTTGTTGCTCTGTTCGCCATCCATTGCGAATCTCTCTCCTCGTTCCACTTATTCTTTCGCCCCCGTCGTCCCTGCCGGCTTCTCCCTCGCCGCCGGCCGTTAACGCAACGGCGAACATTTCGACTCGCACCCGTTACGATCGTCTGGGAACCGACCCTCTTCTAACGACGTTCACATACGAGAATGACGGGTCAATTACGTTTAATTCGTAAAACCATTAATTTAATATCGAAATTTTTATACAATTTTCATTCGTAAAAACGTAACGCCAACGTGCAAACTTGACGAACTCGTTAAACCGTGAGAATCTGTCATAATTTCGAGTTTTACTATAATTTTATTTGAAAAGCTGGCAGAAGAGTGTACCGGAATTAGAAGGTGAGGAAATAGATAAGAGGCTGAAAGGGACTGGCTCTTCTGCAGGATGTAAGCTCTTTCCACAATGTAATTTAGGTCCTATGGTCCCATGGCTCCCGCTCTGTTTCACCCCGAGAGATCGTGGGCTTTCACTCCGACGCTTTACTACCGCGTGTGCACGCTCGTTTCGGCTGTGTCTCTGTCCGTGGTGCCGCCTTCTCATCCCCGCAGGTAGAACAGACGGTCGGGCATGGATCAATTAGGCAACTGTACAAGCATAGAACCTCGTAAACCTTCGGGACCTGCTCGTTCCCCCGGGGACGTCGTGTGAAAAAAAACAAGTCAAATCTAATGCCACGATAAAAACTGTGGATCGTTTTCCAGGAAACAAAATAGATCCTTTATTCGCTCTTAATTCCATATACATAAAAAATATTAGGTGTACAAATAATTTTCCGCGGTTTGTCAAAAGATGGCCCCACCAGAAGGTTATGGAAAAATTG
>SHCU01000111.1:9459-24504 GCA_004307685.1 Ceratina australensis
GGTAACTGCAACCAGTTTATTCTTCTTTCCATAAGTAGAGAGGATTGATCATTCAGTAAGTATTTACAACAAAATTGTATGGGAAATAATAAAACATAATTGCATGTACCTGAAGATGAGTGTGTAAACAATACTTAGAATCTTTCCCAGTAAAGAAGAACGGTAACTGCAACTAGTTTATTCTTCTTTCCATGAGTAGAGGGGATTGATATTCAGTAAGTATTTGCAACAAAATTGTATGGAAAATAATAAAACATAATTGCGTGTACCTGAAGTTTGGATGAAGACGAAATGGAACGGTGAACTCGTATGTTATTTACCGATTTACAAGCCGAACTTCTTGGACTTATGTATGCACGTCAGCATCGAAGGAGACACGCCAAGAAAAATCTGATGAAACGGCATCGCGAAACGATTATGCTTACTCGGTTTAACGCGGTGCTAAGAATAATAGGAATTGGTCACGCGACCGTTCGCTCCGCGATTAGTTAGCTTGGAACGAACATAAACACGCGTACACACCACGTGTGAATTGTTTTATGTTCCGCCTTCTCTCGAGCACGTAACTCGGGCGAACCTTGAAAAATCGTACTAAATGTTCCGTTAAACAACGGGCGTAATCGCAGATTAAAAGCGAAAGCATTTACTTGCATTATGGTCTCAACGTTAACGATGCAATTGTTACGCGAACGGTGAAACTTGGAGTTCGTGTCTGTCATACGATGCTTTTTAAATGGACGTTTATTCTTAGGAGCAGTACCAGACAGTGACACCCCGAGATAATGTATGTAGAGTTCAATAAGAAGATTTCTCGTATTTGAATTTTATCAGATGTCGATTCATTCAAATTAGCGATGAATATTAATAATAAGTATCGGTTTATCAAAATTTGTTACGAATGTTGATAATGAATGTTGATTCATCAAGATTTGTAATGGGTTTCGATAATAAATACTGATTTATTATTTGATATTAGTATTGATATTAATTCATCAAAATTTGTGAAAGAAACTCAGTTAAAATATAGAACTCAATTTTTAATATGAGATGTAATTGAATCGATTTGCTCCAGGCTTATTAAGAACTGAGTTTCCATAAAGAAGTGTTGCGAGTCTCTATGATTTTTATCTTGTGTCTAAATACAGTGTTGAATCTTTATTATGAGCTGTAATTGTATCCATATGATCCAGACTTATTAACAATTGAAATTCCATAAAGAAGTATTGCAAGTCTCTGTCATTTTTATCTTGTGTCTAAATGCAGAGTTGAATCGTTATTATGAGCTGTAATAGTATCCATGTGCTCCAGACTTATTAAAAATTGTAACTCCATAAAGAAATGCTCTAAGTCTCTGTAATTTTTATTTCTATTAATAATAAATATTGATTTATCAAAAACGCACAGCGAGCTAGCCACACGCGTTATGCCTCGACGTCTATTTACTACTTCTCCTGCGGCGTGCTACGTGAAAATATCGACGCGGCCTCGCGGGCGACTGCGGAGAACGATGCTCGCGGCTTCGGAAGTTGATGACCATTCCCGTGATCCCCGGCCGTAAAAGAATCGCGTGCCTCCACGTATTATATTTAGCAGCACCCACTTCGTTCCGTTTTATCCCGTCGTGCCTCGCCTCTCTGGTTCGGGCATGCGACGAGCCTGCGCGCAGGTCTCGACGACGCGCATGCTGCGTTCGACGTATCAACCGTAGGCGATTAGGAAAGCTAGGCAACCCTTCGCGAAGCGAATTCACCTTTCCTTATGGCTTGATGGCTTCGGTTACATTTTTACCTGGCCCCAGAGAAAAATCTCTTATTCCGATTTTTTTTATTAATTCTTGTAATTGAGAAAAAATCAGTTGTATGCAATTAGGAAAGCTAGACAACCCTTCGCGAAGCGAATTCACTTTTCCTTATGGTTTGATGGCTTCGATTAGATTTTTACTTACTCTTACTCCGATTTTTTTTATTAATTATTGTAATTGAGAAAAAATGAAATTGATGCAGCTGCGTTCGAGATATCAGTTGTATGCAATTAGGAAAGCTAGACAACCCTTCGCGAAGCGAATTCACCTTTCCTTATGGTTTGATGGCTTCGATTAGATTTTTACTTACTCTTACTCCGATTTTTTTTATTAATTATTGTAATTGAGAAAAAATGAAATTGATGCAGCTGCGTTCGAGATATCAGTTGTATGCAATTAGGAAAGCTAGACAACCCTTCGCGAAGCGAATTCACCTTTCCTTATGGTTTGATGGCTTCGATTAGATTTTTACTTACTCTTACTCCGATTTTTTTTATTAATTATTGTAATTGAGAAAAAATGAAATTGATGCAGCTGCGTTCGAGATATCAGTTGTATGCAATTAGGAAAGCTAGACAACCCTTCGCGAAGCGAATTCACCTTTCCTTATGGCTTGATGGCTTCGATTAGATTTTTACTTACTCTTACTCCGATTTTTTTTATTAATTATTGTAATTGAGAAAAAATGAAATTGATGCAGCTGCGTTCGAGATATCAGTTGTATGCAATTAGGAAAGCTAGGCAACCCTTCGCGAAGCGAATTCACGTTTCCTTATGGCTTGATGGCTTCGATTAGATTTTTACTTGGCCCCAGAGAAAAATCTCTTACTCGGATTCTTTTTCATTAATTATAGTAATTAAGAATAAATCAAATTGGAAAATCTGTTATTTAAATCGACGCGATAGCAAAAAATGGTTCGAATAAATTTTCTTCTTCTAACGCTTCTAAACTTTAGTTTTTCGATAATACCTCGGTTATCGATGAAGATAGAGAAAAAATGAATAGGACCTTTCTTGAAGACCTGATTGAGATCTACAACTTTTATTTGAATTATTTTTTGCTAGCGTGACATTTTCCATATCGGTAATTTCGGTCGTCAGACCCAAAGGGGGGACCCTTTGCATCATTTTCGTTTTTTGTTAATAACTTCTTAATTATTGATGCCAGCGAAAAGTGTTTGAAATAAAAGTTGTAGATATCGATGAGAGCTACAACTTTCATGTGAAGCATTTTTCGCTGGGATCAATGGTTTACAAGATATCAGCAAAAAACTGACTATTTTTTGGGATGAAATTTTAGTTCCAAGTTTCGCTACCTATGATTTTCGGACCGAGTGGCGCCACCGTCGATTCAGAAACTCCTAAAATTTAGTTTTTCCCCGATAACTCGCTTATCAGTAGAGATACGAGAAAAGTGCATAGGACCTTTCTTATAGATCTCGTCGAGATCTACAACTTTTATATGAAATATTTTTCTCTATCGTGAAGATTTAAAGTTTTGACCTTGATATCTCATTAATTAGGCTAATTAGGGAAAAGTCATTCTAGCCATCTTATAGCCCGTAAAAAACCGTGCAACTTTCATCTGAAACATTTTTCGCTAGGACCAACGGTTCGCGAGTTATTAAATAAAAACGTGATTTTTAGGAGTAAAAATTTTAGTTCCAAGTTTCGCCACCGGCGAATCGATTCGGCTGGCGCCACCGTCGTTTTAAAACTCCTAAAATTTAGTTTTTCCCCGATAACTCGCTTATCAGCGGAGATAGGAGGAAAGTGTACAGGACCTTTCTTGTAGATCTTGACGAGATCTACAACTTTCATTTGAAATCTTTTTCTCTATCGTGAAGATTTAACGTTTTGACCTTGATATCTCGTTAATTAGGCTAATTAGGGAAAAGTCATTATAGCCATCTTATAGCCCGCACAAAACCGTGCAACTTTCATCTAAAACATTTTCCGCTAGGACCAGCGGTTCGCGAGTTATTAAATAAAAACGTGATTTTTAGGAGTAAAAATTTTAGTTCCAACTTTCGCCACCGGCCAATCAATTCGGCCGGCGCTACCGTCGATTTAAAACTCCTAAAATCTCGTTTTTCGCCGATAACTCGCTTATCAGCGGAGATAGGAGGAAAGTGCATAGGACCTTTCTTGTAGATCTTGACGAGATCTACAACTTTCATTTGAGCCATTTCTCGCTATCATCAACTATTTGTAGAATCTTATGTAACTCTTGCGATTACATTAATAAAGATACGGTTTAAACGAAATTAGAACATGTTGTTAATTTTTCACAATCTAAAGTATAATCTATCGTACGGGCGGAAAACTATCGTTAAACAAACACGATCGATAAATCTATTTGTTCACTTTAGAAATATGATAGCTGAAATAGGGAGTTGAGCTATGAGTAGTAAGTTAAACCATGAGTACGATAAATAAGCTCGATTAAATTGTTCCTCCCATTTCCTATTCCGCATTACAATCTCTACTTGAACCTGTATCGTACTTCAATATTACATCACGAGTGTCATAAATCAATTATAGAATCTCAAAAAATAATTGGTACACTCTTTAAAATCCTAACACCTTTTCTATCATCAAACGAGACACCCTAAGTTTCATGGTAACATGTTTTACAAAGTGTACTGCTTCCTCGAGCCAGCGTTTCCACAGCGGGGAAAAATAATAGAAACTGGCGTCAACGGTATGTACATTAATCGATTTCTCGTAGAATGGTGACCCACATGTTCCCTGTTATTTCGTAGCCAAGGTCGCCTGGACACGAAAGTATTTCTACGAAGCATACGGTATCGCGATGCATCACCCAAGACGAATCTATAAAAACACGCTCAACTTTCGACTCGTACAGCTAATTACAAAATTACATGTTATGCAAAACGCGGAGTAGCGATTCCGTAACGCAATAATCGAAGTCTGCCTAATATCTTATCGGCGAAGAAAAAGAAGAATTTCACGAGATCCGAGAATACGCTGCGGAGAGGTGTCAATCGCGAGGCGGTTAATCGTTTCAAGATTTCAAGACTCCGAGCGCAATTTATCCGTTACCGAAGCTGTTCCATTCATATTGTGTAGAAACTACGCTCGTGTCTTCCTTGCAACCGCGTATTTCCTGATTGCGTAACAACGCGTCACACAAGTGGCCGGCATTAGTAACATACATAAATACAGGCCGCATGACTTAAGCGCTCGGTCATGCTCGCGTTCGTCACGACGATTTTTTAACGAATCGCCAGCGTGAAATGTGACCAGCCGCTCGGATTCTACCTATAATTCCTAGCCGAGTGTGACGCCGCCTCAAAGAACGCGTAACCGCGTGGAAGAAAGAGAAAGGGAGCGGTAGACCCGCTCGAGCGAACGACGGACGGAGAGGGAGGATGAAAACTACCGAGAATTCCGGATTCCGACGACAGCGCTGGCCTCATGGCCTCGTGTCGTCGTCTCATCGTTCGCTCGGTCCCACTCAGTCGCTAACGAGACACCGAGACGATCGTATCGAGCGTTGCGCTTACGCTAGAAACAGGCTCGCCAGTAACGCCGAAAAATGGTTGTACTAATTCAGAACGCGGTGAGTGTGACTAAATTACAATGATAAACGCGTCGCGAGAGGTATGAGTCGTCGTAAGCGCGTAACGTCAGTAGATAAACGTGTCGCGCGATTTGTGATTGAATAATCTGTAGCGATTAACAGTTCGAGCAGAAATTACGTGCGCCGTAATTAGCACGACCGTTGCGAACGATCGTTGAAATTTTCCTCGTAACGGCCTGCGGACCGGTTAACCTTGGCCCGATCGATTTTCGCTCGCACAGTTTCAGCCAGCAGGGAAGTAAGTTGCCTTTTGTAACGGGCCGCATGAAAGGATTCCGCTGGAACGTGCGTACAATCGGCGGCGTTTGTTTCTTCTAGGCGGCAAACAGATCTCTACGGCTAAATGTAGGTGCGCGGTGTTACGTCGAGGGTAAACAGAGTTTCGATCGGCGGGTAAACGTGGATGGTAGAACGATCTGCTGCGCGGAGCTTCCATGATAGACGAGGCTCTGAGTACGGGCGCGATAATTCAACGTGACAACGACCCGTTCATTGATTTTAAATCGTGATCGATCGATCTCGAATTGTTTCGATTTGAAAATAGACGAATTCATTGACTCGTTGTTGTTCATTTTATTAGCTGTTCGAACCTGTTAATTCTCTATTCCGATTATTAATTTCGGATTTTATCGTTCGTCTTAATAACATCTCTCGGTTGAATTAAGGAGCACGTACCTATTAATCCTCGGCGTATTTCGATTATCTTGTAACGCGATAAGCATTATTAAGTGTACGAACGTATTTCGACAAAGATGTAGGATTAACAAAATGAGTATATGACTGGCAGTATAATGCTTATCACGTTTAATCGTGTTTAGCTTATCAGCTATGATAATGTACTACCACATGCCTTGGCACGTCGAGCCACCAGTCATTTCAGATATTTACGCAACGTTGTAAAACAAATAATTGTATTCGCAGGATGATTTGAAGCAGAAGTTGGAAAATGCCAAGGACAATTTAGTCGTCATAGACTTCTTCGCGACATGGTGTGGCCCTTGCAAGATGATCGCACCCAAAGTGGAAGAAATATCGAAGGTGAGATAAATTGATTCTGGTTACGCAAAGGCCCTCCGATGCGCTCTTGTAATAAGCGTTATTTTGCAACAGGAATACCCTACCGTGATTTTCCTCAAAGTCGACGTAGATGAATGCGAAGACATAGCTGGGGAATACGAGATCACCAACATGCCCACCTTCATCTTTATCAAGGACGGCGAAGTGGTGCGTATCGAAGCCAAGGCTTAACAACGTAAAAACTTAAATATCGATTCGTATCTAAAACTGAATTTGGTTGTTTCAGCTTGACAAGTTCTCCGGCGCTAATTTGGACAAGCTTCTAAGTACAATCCAGAAGATACTTTACGGATAAAAATATTTTTGATTACCCTTAATTAGCACTAATCATCGAAGATAATTAAAAGAAGCCTTGTAATCATTATTAAATGATATCGCGAGTCCGAAAGCAAATGCAAATGTAGGTAAAGACTTTTTTGATAATGCATTGTCAGTTTTATTATACATATTTTGTTGCTAAATAAAATGTAATCAGCTTACAAAAATAAACGTCTGACATTATTACCTATGCTCTACCATTTATAATGACCTAAGGGTAATTGATTTACACTTCTATTAAAATTAAATTTATTTACACGCCTTTGTATATTATCTGGAAGTATGTTACCTCTGTTATGCACCTATCGACACTGTCGCCTCTGGTTGCTTTTGCATTTTGACTAACAGCGAACACGCGCCAGTACCGGACTTACAAGGCTGGCCTAACATCAGCCGACTAGAGGGAGATACCAGATTGTCTCGCCTTCCTACGAATCACAAACACGCAACCGTTTCGTTTTACATAAAATATCGAATTCCTTCGTTAATATCGTTACTTTTTACGTACCTTGCAAAGTTGCGTTTCTCAAGAAATTAAGAGAACTCTCGAAGCTCATCTGTTGCAAAGGAGACGCGGAGTCTTCCATTCCTTTCCGACTCAGAGGCTGGAACCTCCCGTCGAAGGTCATGTAATCCGCGATTAAAGACAGATGCCGAGAATCGACCGTGATACCGTACATCTTGAACACATCTTTCACCTCTTTTATGATAACTCGGTTAGCAGCTTCGATCCCGTACGTTTGCGAGATAGCATAAATATCATTAGAGTATAATCTGTTTAAATCCAGCGATCTATCGTACTTGAATATTTCCTGTTACAACGAGATAAAAAACGTGAATGACAAAACGTAAGATCATAAAATTATTTCTATTCGACTTCCACTCACAATTATATTGATACCATCGGTCCTAAGAATAGTCTCTCCATCCTTATTTTGAAACGTAAAAGCGCGTTTTATACAAGGCACTTCCCATAAAACGACTTTGTTAGCGACGTTCCGTATTATCGTTGGCAAATCCATTTTTATCATTTCAAGAGGTAACTGAAACACGAATATTTCATTTTATAAATGACAAATTAAATAAATATTCACTACTTATACTTACCCAAAACGTCAGTTTGCACCATGTACATTTCTCCTCGTCGTAGTCGTATTCCAACGCATGAACATACAAATTCGTCACGTTTTTCTTCCTCTGGGCGTTGAGCATCTCGTTTACAGATTGCCCGGTCTTTACATTTTCCATAACGTCATCCTCGTCATCCTGTTCGTTGGCGATCGATCTCGCGTCTTCGTTCTCCATCGTAACATCGTCTTCCTTGTCGATCACATCCTCCAACTCCTCTTCCTCCGGATCCTCGTACTCCTGATTCTCCTTGTGACGCGAGATCGATCGCGTCACGGTTGCATCCGCGTCTTCCGCCGCTTCCTCTTCGTCCGACGACTCGTGCAACTCTCCTAAGCTCGCTCGTGGCTTCGAAGCGGACTCGATTGCTCCGTCAGGTTCAACTTGATCCAGTAAAGCGTCGTCCTCGTACAACGACTTCTTCTCCTCCTCGACGTACAACAGAGCGCCGGTTAGCCTAGCTACTTTCTTGATCTCCTTGAACAGTTCTTTGAAAAATATCTCCTCGGTTTTCTTCAAGACGTCGCGCGGCTGCACGCAGAATTCTCCTTTGTACGATTTGTGCGGAAGGAAATTTACAGTCATGGCGTACACCAGATTCCTACGCGGCTCTTCTTCCAACCTCCTGCTTATAGTTACGTTATCGAGGACGTCCGACAGAACGCATTTAGCCAATTTCAATCTCAATTTATTCGACCGTTTCGTCACGTTCCCCAGATCCGCTCGTAACGGTATTTCCATACTGGGTGTCTTGATATTCTTCGAGGCCATCATCAGTACCTCGCGCAGTCTGGGTATACCCAAAGTGACGTTCATCTCACCGCGACCAGCGAAGTGGAATGTGTTCAAGGTCAGCTGAGAACAAGGCTCTCCTATCGATTGCGCCGCTAACAAACCGACCGGCTCGCCGGGTGGGCATACGATTTTCATCACCTTCGCCGACAGGAGGTCTTTCAGGTCTTTCTTCTTTATACGAGGATTCCCCGATTTATTGGCTGTATACTCGTCTATCAGATTCTCTAGCCGCTCGGAGAGAGCGCCGAAGTTTATGTCCTGCCTGTATTTAGACATTACCGGGTCCGGACACCTCGCGCACTCGTTGTAAATCCATTTCTTATCTTCCTCGGTGCTCCGTAACCATTTCCTCATATACGACAGAGCTGCTTTGCTTCGCCCGCTGTCTTCGTTGATCACTTTAAATTTCGAAGCTTTGATCTTCATATCCTCTTTTGAAAATCTTGCGAACGGGCTGATCCTTCTCTTCTGCAACGCGCTACCATGTTTACTCTCCCATTTCTTGATCCTCTTGGCCAATTTCGCAACTCTGTCAGACTCCAGATCAGATTTCAAATGTTTCAACATCCCCTCGTCGACGATAGCATTTTTATTGTCAACCAAAAAGCCCAGTTGTTCCTTCCTCAGAAATCGCGAGCCCGGTATATCGAGTCCGTCTTCCCCGTAATAGATTTGTATCAAGCTGCCGTCCGAATCTCGCACCGTAGAATCGTAATTGACGACCAATCCCTCGAGGTGTTTGATCAGGCATCGCTGGAGATACCCTGACCTGCTGGTTTTCACAGCGGTATCGATGAGACCCTCGCGACCAGCCATGCAATGGAAGAAAAACTCTTGAGGTTTGATCCCTGTCATGAATCTGCCATCGATGAAACCACCGGCACGCGGCGTTGGATCGTACGCGAGAAAACTCGGCAGGCTTTTACCGCTGATCATTAAAGGCGGCCTCTTACCCTCTAACTCGATCTGTCCGAGCAGACAAGATATCTGCATAGTGTTCACCGTAGACCCTTTCGCGCCGGACTGCACCATCAGTTGCAAATTGTTCTCCGGGAACTTCTTCAAAAGGCCAGCCGGTAAACAGGTTTTGTTTATATCGTTCGTGTAAACGTCCAGCGCGCTTTTATATTTCCGATCGACCTGAGCACGGAACTTCGGATTGCTCCAGTAAGACTCCTCCATCTGAGCCGTGACCACGTCCATCGGCGTGTCCTCCGGTAATTCCAACACCGACCTCTGGATATCTTCGCCGATCTTCCTACAATTAGAAATGATCTCTCTCCGCTTCTTGTCCGCTTTCCTCAACAACAAGATGTCCTCGATCCCTAACGTGAACCCATTCCTTTGTAATCCAGCCTGGAACAATTTACCGAAAGCGCTCAGTAGCTGCGAGGAAGAGGTCGCGCCGTATAGCTCGAACACGCAATGTACAAGCCCGAACGGCGTCGCGCCGTAATGTACTTTGTCCAGCACTCCGCACAACAATTCCCCGTTCCGTATGATAACTTCGGCCTCCGACATCGTCTTAGGATCCGAGAACTCAGTGCCACCACCTTTCCAACGACGAGCCTTTTCGACTTGCCATTCCCTCGCGTTGATCTTCGCGCTCGCCGTCAAATTGATCCGAGCTCGGTGCGGTGGTATGATGTTGATGATAACAGTCGAGATGATTTGTTTGCCTGACCACAGAGGCTTCGGTTTCAATATACTAGGTGGAAGAAGGATTATATTGTCCTGCATCGTAGACAGAGCGGCGTAGACCAGCTGCATGTAATCCTCTCGCGTGAAGAACGCTCCTCTCACGGTCAGACGCACACCGGAGACCATGTGATCTTGAATCAAACCGCTAAGCGGTGTACCGTCTTTGGGAACGAGGTACTGATTGCACACGTTGGCTATGAAGTATCCCTCGCTCCTGGCCAGTTCGTTCTGCGGGTAATGCGCGTTCATCTCGTCGCCGTCGAAGTCAGCGTTGTATGCCTTGCAGTTGGCGTAATGTAAACGCAGCGTCTTCTCTCCTTTCAAGATCCTCGCCTTGTGAGCCATGATACTCGGCTTGTGTAATGTCGGCTGACGATTCAGCAGCAGAATGTCGCCGGTTTGTAAATGCCTATGCACGATCTTAACACCTTTGAAGAACTTGTTCGCCTTATCGCTCGTAGTCAGAAGACGTTTCGCGATCGCTTCTCTGTGCACAGGATCTTTCGTCGAGATCCGTTGTATAGTGCCGTCCTCGTGCTCGATCATCACCGCCCCGGGGTGAACGTCGGGGCCATTTAAAACCAATTGCCGCAGTTGCACGACGTTCCACGGTGTAACCGGCGTTGGATAGGTTAATTTGAGCGCGAACGCCTCGGGAATACCGATCTCATCGATGTTTAAATTAGGATCCGGCGTGATGACCGAACGGGCAGCGTAATTCACTCGTTTACCCATCATATGCATCCTGATCACTCCCTCTTTCTTCTCTATCACCTGTTTCAATCCCTGGCAGTTCGCAGACTCCGCGGTCTTGTTCATGTCACGGTCCATCAAGTGATCGACGTTCACCTGTAAGCTCTGCCACGCGTTGTGCAGTTTCTCGATCGCAGTGTTACCCTTTATATGCTCAAATACGAGTTTACCTTCCTCCGGCAATTGGTCAGTGTCGCCGTCCTGAATCGTTTGTATAATGTTCCGAAGTACGAGGCAATCTTGGATGATACTCTTGTACACCTGAGTCTGCGGATGCTCGATCATTTGCCCGTTCACGAAATTTACTGGCCTGACTATAGGCGGCAGAACTGGGACAACTTCGAAGAAGAATATATCCGTCGGATGCTCGATGTCCACCATCGCGAAGCAGGACACGATCATCTTGAGGAACTCCTTCTCGTTCTCCCAAAGTCTTCGGAGATACTCTTTCGATTGGTCTGGCATTATTAACACTGTCTCCAATTTATGTGCTGTCCCACGCGACTTTAATTTCTCGTTAGACACGTCACACACTCTGCTAGTCATGATCTTGTTCTTTAACGTCGTGATCTTCGGAATCGGATTGTGACAATTCACGCATACTTTCGACGACGTGTACTGTTTAAGAACGCTCTCGAGATACGCATGCCATTGCATGTTGATATTCTTCGTATTCAATTGAACGTCGTCGTACTTCATGAGAAACTGATTGAGCCTCGGCCTGTTGGACAGATTCGTGGTGTAATTCTTGATGATATTTTGAACAGCTTGTATGTCGACCTCGTAAGGATTGCTCACGTCCGACACGACGGTCATTACTTCTTGCTGCAATCCTTCGAGATCGCTGAAGTATCCCTCTTGAAGCAGTCGCAAATTCGCAGATAGTAACAATTTCACGTAAGGTGGGATTTGTAGAATGAAACAATTTAAACATGACAATTTGATCAGCATGCATAATTCTTTGTGAAAGAGTGGATTTACAACTGGCATTGGTAGCTCTATGTGTCCAAAGTGACCGGGACACTTATACACGTTGCATCCGCACGTTCCACATGGATCAGAGCTTTCCATAAGTGGACCTGATATTCAGAAAAATCAGTATCGATAAATTATTCTAGTCTCAAACATCCAGACCTCCTTATAAGTTGTTTACCTAATACAGGATCGTATAATCCTCCTTTTAATGGATGTCCCAGAATGTTAAAAGACAACGGTGTTCTTATCTTAGTCACGCTTAGGTTCCTCACATCGTTCGCAGTGAACAGCGAGAACCTCAAGCATTTTGGGTCTAAATGCTTCGGAGTCAAACGGGGCACTTGATACTTGTATTGAGCCATTGTTACAAATATTCTTTTGCGTTTCTACAATTCTGTAATGACAAGTGAATTATTGTTAGTTTCTTGACAGCGTATCAAACGTACCTTCGGCTAGACTTCAACTTCAGGACAAACGAGTCCACGTTACATTTATAAAATGTACATATATTATTAATCACAGTAACAATAAACACCGAAGATTGTTATAAAGGTTAAAAAAAGGCAGTGGCAGGTAGCAGCCACATGGCCCACGTGCCGCACGAGGAAGTCTGCAATTTTGAATGCCCTCTAGGATACATGGGCACCGAAGTAAGAAACAGAAAACAAAGCAATCGTCGGTGCCAAACCGACCGCTGTCTTCGCAATTATTAAAATATTACAAAAATTGTTAATCAATATACGATTTAAGATACAGAGATCCTGATCAATTAACTCTTTGCACGCAAGAGGTTACCATTTATTTCATAAAATATAGGAAAATCATATTAAACGTAGTTATTAATAATTTACGAATCGTTGAAAGAAATGAACGAATTTGAATACATTAAAATGCGTGTAAGAAATTCTCCAAATAATTGTGGGAGAATTCTTCGAGTGCAAAGGTTTAATATTCTGAAAACGTTACCGTCAATTGTTTGACTACTTCCTTTTAAAATATCATCATTATAAATTACAGGGAAAATGTTCAATAACATGCACGTTATGTTCCGATAAAAATATAATGTGACATCGATTAGATTCTTTTCTAAATTTCCTGTGTTACCCTCGTAAATCGAATAAGGAACAGGGATGATGCGGTTGGGGGATAAATGTTATTGCAGAGACAAAGTAAGCATAACCGTTATCTCTTGACTGATCATATTTTCACGCTTTGTATTTTTATCAGAGAGTTAAATAAAAAAAAATTAAAACCCTTCTCGTCATTCATCCAACTTACAGCAACATCTTACAATTTTTACCAGTTATACGATGAAATTTAAGAAATGTTATTCAGAATTGAAAATATTTATAAGGCACAGAGATCTCACGTTACGTTCATTTCTATTTCTTCCATGAAACATCAAGTTGACCGCATTTCATTATTTTCGACACTATAAAGTTCCGCCGAATTTTTGTATTCGAAGAATACTTGTCATTCAGATATCGTCGCCGATTACCAAATACACGGAACTAGAACCAGCCCTATGCCAGGAACTACGAAAGATCGTCGATGCCCTCGTAGCACCGGGGAAGGGGCTGCTAGCCTGCGACGAGTCGCCCTCGTCGATGGAGAAACGTTTCGACGAGATTGGAGTGGAAAATACCGAAAACAATCGTCGCGATTATCGTCAAATGTTGTTCTCCGCTGATAAGGTCATTATGCTTGTAAAATTAAAATACAGATACGAAATTTCGACTTGTGCTCCATTATTTTCAATTGTTTCCTTAGTTATTATTTCCCATCGAAATAACAACCGGTTTTATTTCTGTCTAAGACGTCGGAGGACACCTTTCATCATTTCCGATTAAATTTCCTTAGTTTCCCTACAATAGCTGTTAAATATAAATTGATAAATTTCCAAAGGTGTCTCACGACGGCTTTGGTAGCGTTGAAGCAAATGTTAATCACTCGATACCTGATCTGCCCGTATTTCTTGTCGCAGTCCCAATTTTCGAAATACATAAGCGGTGTTATTCTGCATCACGAGACAGTTTACCAGAAAACTTGCGACGGCGTCGAGCTGATCGAGCTTCTACGTCAGAGGGATGTCGTACCCGGTATTAAGGTCGACAAGGGTCTGGTCCCGTTGTTCGGGGCGAAGGGCGAGAACACCACGGAGGGCTTGGACAGTTTGCAGGAGAGATGTATCCAGTATAAGCGTGACGGTTGCCACTTTACCAAATGGAGATGCACGTTCACCATCTCCGACAACACGCCGAGCCAATTGGCCATGGTTACGAATGCGCACGTCCTTGCAAGGTAACGTGAGCATTGCGTTATCTTATCGATGAATCTTCAATATTTACAACGCTCATAGAACGATTACAATATCCTTATTCTCTCATTTCAACGTGAGCGGTATGAAAAAAATTCATTTCGAGACGTCTACGTGACTCGAGAAAAATTTCTATCAGACCCGTTCATCGGTAGTACTACGTAGACAGAAAAAGTACCGTACATCGGACTGAAACCAATTAGTCGACGATATCAGTCATGACACACTTTATTCTATCTGTAACCATACGCGTTTGAATAATGCCCTTGTAACTTCGATCTGGCCAATATTCAAAGTCTCGATTTTGTTAAAGATATGCCAGTATATGTCAGAGTGCACGGATGGTACCCATCATAGAGCCAGAGATATTGAATGACGGTGAGCACGGCATAAATCGAGCGTTAGAGGTGCACGAGGAAGTGCTCTCGATTTTATTCCGTACTCTGCAAGAGCACCACGTGTACCTCGAGGGCATGGTCCTGAAGGTAGCGATGGTGTTGTCAGGAATAAAGAACACAGCCAATTGCACGCCGCAGGTTCGATTCTTAACGTTCACCGTTTCCTTTTCTCGCT
>SHCU01000111.1:24525-37955 GCA_004307685.1 Ceratina australensis
CACCACGTGTACCTCGAGGGCATGGTCCTGAAGGTAGCGATGGTGTTGTCAGGAATAAAGAACACCGCCAATTGCACGCCGCAGGTTCGATTCTTAACGTTCACCGTTTCCTTTTCTCGCTTAAAGCTCGCAACGGGAATTATTTATTCGCAGCTTATCGCGGAGCACACGTTGACAGCCTTGCAAAGGACAGTGCCACCGGCCGTGCCAGTGATCACATTTTTGAGCGGAGGGCAGTCCGACTCGGACTCGGTCGTAAATTTAAATGCTATTTGCGCTTACGATGGGACCAAGCCTTGGCCACTGACGTTTTGCTACGGCCGCGCCTTACAAGTACCGAATGATTCTTATCGATTCGATTATTAAGATATCTCGGGATACTGACTAGACCGACGATTTATCCGAAGCTAGCGGCGATGCAGGCGTGGAAAGGGAGTCAAGACAACGTCGCGGAGGCTCAGGCAGTATTTTTGGAAAGAGCGAAGATCTGCTCCGAAGCTGCTCTCGGGCAAATGGAACCTGAGAACGGCGTATGCACCAGGAAGAAGACCAACTCTCGTTGAGGCTATCGTTGCGTCACGCGATTTCCAGCTAATCAATTTCTAACGGTAGATCATCGTGACGAAGTCAAATGACGTTTGACGAATCGATCACGCGTCTTATCACCCTCTTCGGCGAACGATAACGTTCAACAATCCGTCTCTCGCGCGAAGGTACGTCAACCTTTACAGCGAGATGTGCTGTCCGTAAAATTCGACGAATGTCAAGGTGCCTTTGAATTGACCTCTACGGCAGAGGCCCTCAGTCGGGGGCTCTGGCAACGTGACGAGAGGCGCGTAAACGTTTCATCGCTTCGCCAATGGTCGATACTTCGTCATTTCTATGGTCCCCCACCGAACGTGTCCTCCTCACGGTTTCACAGCCCGGGTCTTCAAACGACTCGGGCGTCCTGGCCATAAGACGATTATTTTTACAAACCTTAAACCTGTAACAGAAACAAGAAATAAATAACGAACCGGCCGAATCGTTTATGCCTCCTCGCGCTATATTTACGCTTCTATCCTCCTACCTCCGTTTCCACCGGGTCCGTTCAAACTGAATGAACATTGAGAACCTCTGAAGATCAAAGAGAACGCGCCTGCGCTCGTATCGTTCCGGACTTTGAAACCGACGAACACCCTAGGATCACCTCAGTCGCTTTCCAACCAGCGTTACGTTACAACGTGCCGAGGTACACGTTTCCAGTGAACAGTAATATCTACTCGATAGAAGGTAAGTTAAATCTGTGCTTGAATGAACGATTCGTTAAATGCCGATGAGGAAAGTGCCACGCGTTGCCACGATGCACCGGCCTCGCCTCTGGAAGATCGATGCGAGAACGAATATTTGACCTACTGCGAGATTCGACCTTGACTGTCCATTTGCTCGTCGCCCAATCAGGCTCTCTGTTTCGAAATGAATCCTCGCTACGTCTCGCATCGTACATTCGATTTTAAAGCTGTCGCCGTTACGCGTAGAACTGCGTATGCTACGTACGCTTTCGTGTACCTGTAGGTCAAGTTCACGTTACGTACTCACGTTTTCTAGCTCGAGGAGCTTAAACAAGGTGCGTCCTTAACATCGACCAAAGAATAATAACAGTATAAAAATATTATACATCGAGCCTTGAGGCCATGTGCCTGGAATTATTGTCCCGAGCCGGTGGAATTTACGTTTCGAAACGTTTCGGAGGTAGAGTTAATATCGCGGTACCGGAAAAGACTACTTTCGTCTAATAATAATTCCGTCACGTGATTCATCGACACATGACTGTAGTACAGGAACGACCGCGCATCACCTGATGTCTAACATTCAGAGACACGCTTGTTTCTCGTTTAAAGAGCAAAAAGAATTTACATATGGTAACGTACTGCACGCGAATTGTTAATCCATGAATAGATGTTTCCTCGCGTCGAATTATCAGCACAACCTCTCACCGATAACGCGTACGTACGTATCTGTCATAACAGTGGAAATATTATTCTAATCTTCCCAATGTGTTTTTGTCAAAACATGATCCGCGCGATATGGATATACTTTGACCCCTTCAATCTCAAAATTATCTTTTTATGCAATTCCCGTTGAAGGAATAATTCTCTCTAAAATTAACCGAGAGGTCGCGTACACCTCGTGTACGAAATTTACTTGTTGCATACTACATTCTTATAGCTTTAAATATAATGCGCGGAGTGCACGTGTCACGGGATGACGGAATTGCGCCGAGGTTTTCGACGTCGCGCCTCGACCTCCAAATACTTGCATTTTGCAACGACGATCTAATTCTACCGTCCCATTCAATATAATCGATACGAGGGATCAATGATGCTCGTTAGTACACGGATGAAATTAGATCAGTTGTTTACGGGCGCATGGTTCAATCGTGGCGAGAACTTGTGCAACACCGGCGCGCAACAGTTTACAGATCTCAGCAGCACAAAACATGAAATCTACAATCTAGTATTCTAAAGAATTCGATCATGAAGTTTGATGTTCAATATTTTATGCTGCTATTCGCATCTCGATGATCACTCTGATTTTCTACACGTTCCATTCGAAAATCGAGCGACACACTGAGACATCTGCTCTCCTCTGTGCACGAATGCGATCAGATTCACACGCGTCAGCCTTTTCACCTGGCGTTTCATCATACATTCCGTACGTCTTATAACTGCGAACAAAGCTCTGGCGCGCAACCAGTTTCCAACGTCTATTTAGTTTCGTACACGCTTTCGGCGCCTTCCCGAGCCTGATCCCTTTGCAACGGTTCGCGTTGAACAGGCCATGCGGACCCGAGAGTCCTTTTATCAATTTTCAATTTACACTATCGAGATCATCGATGCATTACAGATAGCAATTTTTTACGCTACATCGATCGAGTAGTAATAAATCTACTTAATACCGTATTTACAGGTATTTAGCTAATCGCGATAATTATTTACTGCACCGTTAGATATATACTAAAAAGAATTCTAAAACATTATCAGATTATTTCGCAAGCCTCTACGTCGTTTGCCCGGTTCAAACAATTAATAACAGGTATCGCAAAAACGATATCAGCACTGCTACTCCAATTTTCTCCATTAATTCTGAAAATAATACAGTCACAATCATCCCGTGATTCACTGTACGGGAATAGAATTCGAAGAAGGGAATTCGTTCGATCGCGACGATAACAAACTCCTTATCGCACGTCGATCGTGAAAGTATGCGATCGCAGATTATATTAACGGAGCAGACACCGTGCGGTCGTCACGTGTCTAACGAACGTCTTCGACGCGTACCCTGACGTCACCTTGCGATTGATCTCATCACGGATGAGCATACCGATTTCACGACCGCGTATATCGCTCGTTGCCTGAGCCGAGTAGCTCGGTTGCACCTTACGGACTGCATTGCGCGCAAGACGACAGGATCGCCGGGGCAGGTGTGCGCACCGCGTGTCACGTACAACTCTTTCGTCGAACGAGACCGGAGAGATGCGAGCAGGTCCCGGCGCAAGCGCCCTTGCTTATTTGTTACCGATTAACCGCAGCAAAATTATGCCGGCGTTATTGACCGGTCACCCCCTCCGACGGGTCCGAGTCGTTGCGCAGACGACGGTTCCAGTGCATAGCCCGAATGGTATCCGCATAAATGTCCGTACCGCGGGAAAGCTTCGAATTACAGGATTCCTTTTGTCGAGAAGTGGAATTAACGTTGGCACGGAGTGAGCTCACTGTTCTTCCCCGCACCGAGCGTCCTTATCTCTGAAACAGTTGATAACTTGGTATTTACATCCGACCTCTGGAGTCACGTTATTTACGAGTAGTCTAATTAACTCGGAGAGCATGCAAGAATTTTCATAACGCGAGGTGTAATAAATGTGATTGCATTTCTCTTTAGAGGAATTCATATTACTCGTTACTCTCGAGGTTTAGAGAACCATGAGCCTGGCAAGGTACGAGGAAAGGAGTTTCGATCAGCGGTACGAATGCATTACTTAGATGGCTTTCTAGACAACGTCTCTGGAGGCTTGAAACTCGCTTGAAACTTTCAGGCCTCCTCGCTCGCCTAACAGCTTCTTTATCATTTACGCGAGCAAAAAGCTTTCGCCCACACGGCGCATGTATATACCGAACCGTGACTTTCATTTCTATCCATCAGAACTTTCTACCTTGTACCACGAAATATTAAAGTTACAATCGCCGGTGATAACCTCGAGAATTCGGACTCGATAACCCGTGGGAGAGCACGGTGCTGAATATTCAGAGAAGAGATGCAAAATTCATGAATCCTGACCACTTGCCAGTTACCATGTCGTTGCACCCTACTGAATACTGCATAAACCGAACGAAGTTAGGTATTTGAATATTCTCGGAATGTTACAATTATTCAAAGCGGTTCGCGGTATAATACAGAGTCTTTAGATTCGAAACGATCGCACGTGTCGATATCTCCTGAGCGTCGCGCGTCCGTGTACCCCGGCGCGCAGCGAGAGGTCCCGCCTATATGCCGATGTCTCAGGTCACGAATTCAGGGTGCGCAGGGGACATGATACAGGCGTAGCCTCGAGGACGTCTGCGCGTGCTGCATTGCGGGTAGCCCACTCCCTCGGCGTACGAGCCGCCGGATCGCGGACCAGAGGAGTAGGAGGAGGGTAGCGTCCGGTCGGGGGTCGCGTTGAAAGAGGACGGAGCGTCCCGTCGCTGGCGGCGACAAAGAGGGAGGGTAGCCTGAGAGCGAGACGGGACGAACCTCGGGGTGTGAGAGAGGTAGAACAACGTGGGAATGGGAACGAGCGGGGTGGACGATCGCGTAGAACAGGAAGCGCGAGAGGGGATAATGAGAGGGATGGAGAAGGTTGAGACCGGAACGAAGATGCGAGAGAGAGAGGGTAGCGTGTAGCAACTACCCCCCTGTTTTGCAGTTACGACACTGCACTGCAGCCAGGTACCCCTGCCGCGACGGCGACGGGGTGAACCGGCCGCAAGAAAGTCAGTCGTCGTCTCGTGCCCGTACGAGACACGCGCACCCGGGTTAAACTTTCAGCCGTCGTCGAAGCGAAGATGTAGTCGGATACGTTGAACGGGGGGGTTTGCCTCCGTGAATCCCCCTGCGTCGGGAACGAAGTTTTGTGTCGCTACGATCCGTTTTCATTTATTGTCTCCTCGGTCACTTTTATCTCTCTATCTCTAATCGGTAAATAATTGCCGCTGGTATTAACGTATAAAAAAAAAACGAATATTGTATAAAACCGAACCGGTTGCATTCGAATTCTATCGATATTTAGCGCGGACACAACCAAAGAGAACGTATTATTGTCGTTATGATTATTATTAATCTTATTATTACCTTATATTTATTACCGTTGTACGTACGTGTGCGCGTAATGTCGCGAGACCCACAGATTTGTTTACGACCGCGCACTGGACCCGTCATCTGAAAGGTAAGAACGATTAGGACAGTACAGAAAGAGTGCAAATTAGAAAAACTCGCGTATTACTTCGGTCACCTCTCTCTTACATAAAATTCCGAATCGGTCTTCTTTTAATGGTAGCCGTTTAACGCGTAGCTTCAGGGATAATGCGATTTTACGCGCGGCTCCTACGTAACGTGATTATCGCGCGCATTACAATTATCAGTTTAGATCCGATCGGGTTTATTTTTTTTTTTTTTATCAAATTCACCGTTAACGGCTCGAGTGCACGCGTATCGAGACGGTCAAGCTATGTCCCGTGATATTCGACGGGGAACAGTATTACCGCGTCAATTTACCGAGTCATTATCGTTACCGGCGACGACGACGTAGCGCGAGAGGGTCGCCCGTTATTGTATCTCGAGAATGATCCTTACAAGGGTCGAGACGCTGGAGAAAGGCAAAGGTGGCAACCAGGGAGAGAGCACGGTTGTGTACCGTTTTATCGATTTTAATTTCCCTACCCGTGGGATCCGCGTCCCTCTTTCGTGTATCTCTTACTATTTTTCTTCCTGTGAACCTCACGGGTTTAAAGAACTAATCGCTCTTTTCTTATCTCTCTCTCGAGAGAGGCGAGGTCTCATTCGTTGGAACGTCGTTCGCAGATCCTTCTAAACCCCCGGCGTTATTTAATTAGGGAGGTCCTCATTCGATTTCACTTTTATCCGTCCGCCTGATTCACTCGCGAAATTGCTACATTTTATTCGTTTTATCCGGTTGCCGAGGGTCCTCGGGAAAATTCTCTGGACGATTTTGATTACCGGCGATCGAGATTGCGAGTAACGTTGTTACGAAGGCCTTACAGGCTACCGTGCCGGCACAGCTGTTGAATGGAGACTTTCATTCTTGCCGCTTTATCGATTTTGTAATTCTACATCGTGCGCGTATGTTAAATAGAGAGAGAGAGAGAGAGAACGTATCTACCGGAGTAAAGAGAGAAACGTTGCATGGTACACGTCGTTACGAGTGGAAAGGAGATTCGTGCCAAACGAGACCGGGTCCAAACTCCTATCTTTATGTGTTTGGCTCAAAGGATTGCCACGCTCTATTTTATTTCGCGTTATTAAGCGAGCCGCGGATTTCTCCTAAGAGCACTGTATTTACTACGGATCAGAATTCGAGAAAAATACGATCCGGCCTTTCGACCTATAAAAGGATCTTTTGTTTTTTATCGTTTATATCGATATAACAGCG
Organism: Ceratina australensis; assembly: GCA_004307685.1. NCBI lineage: Eukaryota > Metazoa > Arthropoda > Insecta > Hymenoptera > Apidae > Ceratina > Ceratina australensis. The sequence goes on from SHCU01000111.1 coordinate 31,214, forward strand.
GGTCACAATAGGGGCGCGATGAGTCAGTTATCCGCGGTTCTCACAATTAAAATCGGCCGAGCGGGTCGACCGAATTAAAAGAAACTCGGTCACTTTTTTTCGTCGTACGATATAATTCATTTTTCATCGAGCGAGAGAGGCTCCGATAATTCGAACATCGATACGGACGGTGCATCGTCGTTAAGCCTTTTATATCGGAGGTGAACTTATCAACGAGATTTAATTCCGTCTATCGAAGAGCCGCACCTACGTGTATATACGCGTTCCTTACAGCGTTTCGCGCAACTTTTCCCCGGCTCCACGAATTTATTCCACTAAGAGCGGCGTGCGAGATGGATACTCCTCAATAAAGTATCTCTGAACGGAGAGTGAGCAACCAGTAGCGAGGATCGAGAAACTGCCACTATAAATTCCAGCCTAAGATCCCTGAGTAAATGGGAAAAGTCTTTCTTCGAAGAGACTCGGGTCAGATATTTTTAAACGAGTTATCGTCGCCGAATGGAACCGCCGCTCTCTATTTTTACATCGAACTTTCGGACCGTGAAACGTCCTCACCTTCACAAACAACTGTACCACTTCACATAATTCGCACGCGCGATTCCAGGAGCCTCTAATTAAGAAAGAGATGACGTAAAGTTCGTAATGAGCACGATATATCGCGAGTCAACCTCTCTGAAGAGCCCTTCGCTCTTCACACGCTTTTACCTCGTTCGTCAAAAGCGTTTGCACAGTTACAAATATATCGCCTGTTGGAAATTTCATGTAACTAACACGAGATCAATTCCTCATTCGTAATACAACGAATAGAATTTGATATTTCTTCTCGTAAATTATCTTGAGAATTGAATCTCGTTCGGGTTCAACGAATTTGTTCGTGGACTTAATATAACTGCGACACGTCGGCATGGTACATCGGCGACCCTCGCGTCGTATTAGCTACGAATATAGCGGCCTGTTACCTCGATGTCAAAGCGGTGGAACGAACGCGCGGAAATGGGTCGGACTAACATTTTCTTTTTATGAAATATCGACGTTGATGGGACTCTGTGAAATTCAATTACGCCGGAGCGGAAGCCGTGCTGGACGTTTGATATTTCATGTGCCGAATGCCCGCGATGCATTCGGATGTGTTGCCTCTCGAAGGGCTGACTAAAACGGCCAGGGTCTTTGCACTTGAATCCCTATTGTGTACCCGTGCGGATTCTATAAATAACGAGCCTCCCGTCCGGAAGGATCACGGGCAAACCGCGTTGCGCAATATTTTTCAACGTTCTCGGACCTCCCTCGATTCCTCTCATCCTAAGAATAATCTCGTTTCAATGGCACTTTCCGAATTACTTCTTACACACAGTTCGTCTCTTATTTTAAACGTGTCTCGTAGAAAATGGTTGCGGAGAAATACGACAGGGCCGACCCCGAGTTGAAGCAAGAATTGAAGAGTATCGCCCAGCAGATCGTGGCACCCGGCAAGGGGATCCTCGCCGCCGATGAATCGACCACGACGATCGGCAAACGTCTGAAAGACATCAATGTTGAGAACACCGAGGAGAATCGTAAAGCTTACAGGCAGCTCCTATTCACCGCTGCTAAGGTACTTACCACCGTTTTCAAAATTAACCCAGATCTCTCTTCATATTCTAACAATCGTTCTTTCCCTTAAGGATGTTATCGGCCAGCATATCTCCGGCGTGATCCTGTTCCACGAGACTCTGTACCAGAAAGCCGAGGACGGTACACCGTTCGTAGAGCTGTTGAAGCAGCGTGGCATTCTGCCAGGCATCAAGGTCGACAAGGGTGTCGTCCCGCTGTTCGGCACCGACGACGAGTGCACCACCCAGGGCCTCGACGATCTCCAGGCTCGTTGCATCCAGTACAAAAAGGATGGTTGCCAGTTCGCCAAGTGGAGGTGCGTGCTGAAGATCAAGCCGGGCTGCCCCAGCAAACTGGCCATCCTCGAGAACGCCAACGTGCTCGCTCGTTACGCTTCCATCTGCCAGAGCGCCAGAATCGTGCCGATCGTCGAGCCGGAAATCTTGCCCGACGGTGACCACGACCTCGCCCGTTGCCAACAGGTCACGGAAGAGGTTCTAGCCGCCGTGTACAAGGTAACAGCCCTCTCGCCGATTCCACGAGAATTTACGTTTACCCCTGATGTCGGTTCGAACTCACGTTGCTCGTTCTACAGGCTCTCGCCGATCATCACGTGTACCTCGAGGGAACCCTCTTGAAACCGAACATGGTAACACCGGGACAGAGCTGCCCGAACAGGGCGTCTCCTCAGGAAATCGCAGCTGCGACGGTGACCGCCCTGCTGCGCACCGTGCCGCCCGCCGTGCCTGGAATCACTTTCCTCAGCGGTGGACAGTCCGAGGAGGAGGCTTCCGTGAACTTGGACGCCATCAACAAGTTCCCAGCGAACAAACCTTGGGCCCTGACGTTCAGCTACGGTCGTGCTCTCCAGGCCTCCGTGCTCCGCGCGTGGGGAGGCAAGAAGGAACAGGTCGCCGCTGGCCAAGAAGAACTTATCAAGAGGGCCAAGGTAACGATCGGGTTGTTGTTTGCGTGTTGTACTGTAATTCTCCGTGTGACTTGTACAGTTCTTTCTATTTGCTTTAACTGTAAGCTTTACTACTTCTTTCGTGAACGTTTCTTTTTCTGTTCTTCCTCTCTTGTATGTACTTAGTCTCTCTTTCTTCACGTTTTAACCGTTTAGTATTTATTTAGATGTAGTCACCGCTATTTCTTTCTTTTACTATTTTTGCATGTGTGTACGATACGTGTGCTTGTTTAGGCGAACAGTGCAGCCAGCCAAGGCAAATACGTTGCCGGCAGCGTTGTCAGCAAAGCTGCTAACGCTTCTCTCTACGTGAAATCGCACGCCTATTAAACTATTCTTTCTTTTCTTTGGTTGAGATACGTTTTCACGGTAAGTATATCGTAGTTCAGTTACGTACTTAACGTATGCATGTGATTTATCCTTAATGCTACCATGAAAAGTGAATAAGTTCAAAGACATATCAATATAAACTGTTTCTAATTTTCATGAAACTTAAAGCCTGTTCTCATATTTGCAGGCCAACAGCGAGTCAGCATTGGGGAAATACGCTGGTGGTGTAACGGGAGCTGCGGGTAACGCTGCGCTCTTCGTCGCGAATCACGCGTATTAAAGTAGTAATTAGATCATCTCGATAAGGGTAATAGAGTATTGGATCGTTCGTCGATCATCGTTGCCGGCCGTGAAAACATTACCATCGACAGTGGATGACGGACAGCGAATGGGAAACACTCCGGAATCTGTACATACCTCCTCGAAGCAATCTCGAAACCGAACGCGAATCATCCGTACCACCGGGCCATCGCCCGAGGAATCATATTTTTTTTNTGCAGCGTAAATCTTTTCGCATCTGAATTTAACTATCCGAATCGTGATATAATCGTGTAAGAACGCGGTCGACTGTGATTACACTAGAAATTGTATGATTCTTCAGTAGAAACTACATTCCCCAGTGCTGGTATATTCACTTAACCTAGCGATGGCTATATGCGCGTGATCCTTGTCGACATTCTCGGTACGTTTCTTTAAGTAAAACATTATTTTAAAGAACTATGTGTCGATGAACGAGAATCTGCTTTTCTCAAATAATGACGGCTGCGTTTGTTAATGAGAAAAACTAGCTCTCGTTGTCATTCAAGATTCGAAACATCATCACATTAACAGTACTAACCTGTGAGGCTCGGGTAAACTTGTTACTCTTTACGTATATGTTTAGCCGGATTAAAAGAAGAAGGAACGACAGCGACGGTCAATCACTGACCAGAAACCGTAATCGGTGCGCGGTGCTGACCAGGAGAGCGAAGCTAGTGGCATGCTGTGCAAGACGGAGACGATGTCAACAAAGATACGATACATCCTCGTGTTTGTCGAACGTTACGTACTTTGGAAACAGAATAAAGTGAAATAGTGATTGCTATCATTTTTACAAATTAGTAGATTCATCGTTCGGTGCATCGTTGTACGTTGGACCTTATTCATTGATCTCGTTTATATTTTGTAAATTCTATACTGTCACCCATTCCCCCTACATTATAATTTCACACGTTCATCGATGCATGTAGGAAATTCATATTACAATCACAATTTATAATTCGATCACAGTATGCGTCTAATTAGCTCAGAGAAATTAAGCGAGATACAAAGGGAGCCGGCTAACATTCGAAACATTTGTATACTAGCCCACGTTGATCATGGGAAGACAACTCTGGCAGATTCCCTGGTAGCCAGCAATGGGATCATTTCGAATAAGCTCGCCGGGAAGTTGCGATACCTAGACAGTCGCCCGGACGAGCAGCTCCGAGGGATCACGATGAAATCAAGCTCGATCACCCTTTACCATCAGCACAACGGCCACGAATTCGTTGTTAATCTAATCGACTCCCCGGGACACGTGGATTTCGCGTCGGAAGTCTCGACCGCGGTCAGGCTATGCGACGGTGCTATCATCGTGGTAGACGTGGTGGAGGGCGTGTGCCCGCAAACACGTAGCGCATTGTCGATCTCGTACACCGAAGGTCTCAAGCCGATTCTAGTATTGAATAAGATAGATAGATTGATCACGGAAATGAAGCTAACGCCGTTGGACGCCTACGTACACTTGACGCAAGTTTTGGAGCAGGTCAACGCCGTGATGGGCGAGATGTTCGCCAGCGACGTGATGCAGCGCGAAGAGAAGGAGGGTTTGAAACGGGAGAAAGCTGAAAGTACTTTGGAAAGGGATCTGGCGGACTGGCAGTCTGTACTGGAAGAATTAGACGATTCTAATTTGTATTTCTCTCCCGAGCAGGGCAACGTGTTGTTCTCGAGCGCCACGGACGGCTGGGGATTCGGCGTCCAAGCGTTCGCTCGGATATTCTCTAATAAATTAGGGTTCAGCGAGAACGTTCTGTCGAAAACGCTTTGGGGAGATTATTACGTGAACGCGAAAACGAAGAGGATAGTCAAAGGGGCTCAAGAGAAAGCGAAGAAACCGCTGTTCGTGCAGCTTATATTAGATAATCTTTGGACTCTGTACGATACGATAACTGTTCGTAAGGATAAAGAGAAGATCGCATCGATGGCCGAGAAGTTGGATATCAAATTGACAACGAGAGACCTGAGGCACACGGATTGCAAGGTACAATTACAAGCGGTCTGCTCCCAGTGGCTACCGTTGGCTCGGAGCTGCCTCGACGCCATATGCGAGAAAGTACCCGCCCCGCATTGTTTAACACCGGAGAAGGTGGAACGTTTGCTCTCCGGCAATTTCGATTTCTCTACCTTACCGGAGGAAACGCGAAGATTGAAGGACATCTTTCTAGCCTGCGACCCGTCGCCCGACAAGCCGATCGTCGCGTTCATCTCGAAAATGTTTCCCGTAGAGAAGAGAACACTGCCGGAGAATAAACCGAAACCTTTGACCCCGGAGGAATTGGCCGAGCGTAGGGAAATAGCGCGGTTGAAGCACGCGGAGAAGTTAACGAAGGAGCAACAGCCAGAAGAAACAACTGAACAGAGCGCGCACAGCGAGAATCAAGCAACGGAGATCTCGAAGAAAACCGAGGACGACCAGTCTGAAACAGCGTTAATAGCATTCGCGCGGATCTATTCGGGAACTATAAGTAAAGGCAGCACGGTGTACGTACTAGGACCAAAACACGATCCCCGCGAGGTATTAAAGAGGATAGAAGCGGGTGAGCCGCCGGTAGACGAAAATGCCACGTTAAAGGATTTGAAACCCGGGAGGCACGTGACCAAAGTTGTTATACAGAAGCTATACCTTTTGATGGGGAGAGAGCTGGAGCCGGCCGACGGGATCACCGCTGGTAACGTGTTCGGGATCGGGGATTTGGAAGAGCACGTGTTGAAGACTGCCACTCTTTCCACGACCGTCGCTTGTCCATCGTTCTCCGAGCTCACGTCGCTCTGCGTACCCATCATGCGCGTCGCGCTCGAGCCGAAACACCCGAACGATTTGCAGTCTTTGATCAACGGTTTGAAGCTGCTCAATCAGGCGGACGCGTGCGCGGTCGTTCATATTCAGGAAACCGGCGAGATCGTGTTGAACACCGCCGGCGAGGTGCATTTGGAACGATGCTTGGAGGATTTGAAGTTACGTTACGCGAGGGTCGACGTGAACGTGTCGGAGCCGATCGTGCCGTTTCGAGAAACCGTTGTGCCGGCGCCGAAAGTCGATATGGTGAACGAGGCGATCGAGAAGAAGATCGATGATGTAAACTTCGGCGCGTGGACCGCGAATCGACAGTGCTACTTCGAGATCGACGCGAGACCTCTACCGGAGGAGGTGACGAAAATTTTGGAGGGAAACGGGGAATTGATAAAGGCGTTCTATCAGCATTACGGGAGATCGGAGAAAGAAGTGGACAATGCCGGCGATCAAGAGTCAACCGGATCGATGTCGGTGAGGAAGGAGAAAGCGCTCGAGGCGTTTAAACGTGAATTATCGAACGCGTTTCGCGAATCTGGTCAGGCCGATGTGCTGGAGAAGATTTGGTCGTTCGGCCCGCGGAACTGCGGCTCGAACATTTTGCTCAACGAGACGGATTTTAAGCATAGGAAATTTTGGGAAGCATTCGCGAAGTCCGAGGATCCACGCGCGCCGTGAGTATTTGTTAGATATAAAAGATAGACTGTGCATCCTGTGTCGACGTTCGGCGGAGGGATAGTCGTACTTATTAGAAAGAGAGA
>SHCU01000111.1:60628-71515 GCA_004307685.1 Ceratina australensis
AGAGGAGTAACAGCGGGCTCACTCTCGGCACCGACGAACTCGCTACATTCCGGGTTAATTACATTTCCAAATGAATCGAACAGCGCGTTAAATTTTGAAATACTCACGATACTAATACTAATCGCCCGAGTTACTCGTATCGATTAATAGTACGCGTCTCGACAGAGCCTACTGTTCTTTGTACCGTCGCTACGTATCAGCTGTCTTATCTTTCAGCCTCCGCGTTACGTAAAACGTTCTAATATCCCCGCAGCCTACGTCGGTTCGATCGCGCGGTACTAGCTACTTGTAAATTATTTACCCCGATCTGGTAGAGGACTTTCGGCTGCTGATGGACCGGACGGTGTTTCCTCTTCTGGTCGATCAGGTCGAGCTCGATCGCCGTGTCCTCGAACTCCTGCAACTCCGACAGGTACTTGCCGTCGTCGAGGGACAGGTACTCGTTGAGGAACCTTTGACCGGTCTCGTCTAGTTCGACGCCGAGGAGGCTGGCCTTGCTCTCGCGTACGAGCAACTGCCCGAACATCGCTAATAAGAAACAGATCAAATCGGCCATCCTTCCGCGCGCGCACGCGATCCTTCCCGTCGGCTCTTCTCCTCTCTTCCCAGCTCGCGATCGTATCTCGGACTGTCCGTTCTTCACGATCGGTGATCGCGACGATCACCGATCATCGGATGAATACCCAGGCCGATTGTCGGACGTTCAATCGCAGTGGCTTCGATGCTCGAGCAACGATGCGACACATTCGGAAAATAAAAGTATAGCACGCGTGAACGTAACGATCTCTACGCCGCTACGAATACACGATTCCCAATCGCGAATCGTCGCCCGTTATCGACGCATTGCTCGGTCCTATTTATCGGTCGCACTCGCTGCAAATCCACGGGGCACGGTTCGCGTACACTTTCGAATCTGTTGGTTTCGTTAAACGGCCTCTTGTTTCACGGTTGTCTCTCTCGCGCGAGGCAAAACACCATTCACCGGCAGCGTGGCGCACACGTTCCTCGCGTATCTCACCTATACGGCCGCCGCGCACTCTTTTCCCGTGTCCTTGCGCTCTCCGCCTTCTATCATGTGTCTTTACTACCACGGCTACCCGACGCGAATGTATCTCCCGAGGAGGAGCAGGAGGCTGTGACCGGGCTCACGCAACGATTCCGTGCCGCGCGAACCTGTACCATTCGTTCGACTGAACTTCTAACAGCTAAAGGCAAACCATGAATGAGCGGGTCTCTCCCTTCCCTCCTGCTCTTCTTTCTCCACACCGCTCCGGCTGTACTCCACATCAACTTTCACCCCGCCTCACCCCCGTAACCCCTCTGGCCGGTCCCCCTCTCCCCGGTCGGGCTGCAGCAACGACGAGGAGGTGAGGTCCTTCTTCTTCTTCTTCTTCTTCCTCGGAACTCGACTTCCACTCCACTCCACTTCATTCCACTCCACTCCACATCATTCCACTTCACTGGCTCTCTCCTCTTTACTTGTACACCTTTCTCCAACGAGATGCAACCATTCGAGTTGAGACATACTCGTTACACTTGGACCATTCCTCCGCTTCCTCCATCCTCTCTCTCTCTCTTTCTCTCTCTTACTCGTACGTTTATCACGTTCGAAGGTATCGTTGCAAAATTAATATTTTTATTGCACTGGTTATCACTGTGTATTAGGAGAATTGAAGGATTTTTATAATTGTATGGTAAAAATTTGTGAACCATTCTACTGCTTCATAGGATCTCTATTATATTGTAAATGTATTTGGAGACAGTGCTATTGAGTAAGGAAATAGTATTAATCGATAGAATATCGTCGTTGGTGCTACGAGGATTAATCCTTTGGCCTACACACCATCTCTCTCTCTCTCTCTCTCTCGTACGTTTATCACGTTCGAAGGTATCGTTGCAAAATTAATATTTTTATTGCACTGGTTATCACTGTGTATTAGGAGAATTGAAGGATTTTTATAATTGTATGCTAAAAATTTGTAAACTATTCTACTGCTTCATAGGATCTCTATTATATTGTAAATGTATTTGGAGACAGTGCTATTGAGTAAGGAAATAGTATTAATCGATAGAATATCGTCGTTGGTGCTACGAGGATTAATCCTTTGGCCTACACACCATCTACCGATGTTCAGGCCATATTAAACAGGAAGGTTGGTCATTTTTTGTTTTGACCACCAGTCAAGCTTGTGATTATTAATTATGGGCCGAAATTCTTAGCACGAGTGAGACTCGTGGTTACAGGCCAAAGGGTTAAGGGCGGTATTCAGACTCGTGATTTATTCTTAAGATCGTTTTAAGCAGTTGCTCAAGTTGCCATTAGTTCTTATTTTATTAATCGAAATAAGAACTGACAGCAACTTAAGCAAATGCCTGAGGTCATCTTAAAAATAAGTCTGAATATCGCTCTAAGAAAAACATCCTTGCTTACTTCTTTTGTCATTTTAGAACTCTAACAGGGTTGGGCTAAAGGCTCAATGGCTCAATACTTCTTTCATAAATCTCATAAATAATAGCAAGCTTCACGTTAATTTTCATGATTTTTATAAACCATGGTAAAAGAAATTAGATTACTAGATTCACCAGGCCAGTCATTTTGACTGCTCCTACAATTTCAATTCAAAATTCCTACTGCACACAACATTTGCACTTTTGTAACTCCAAGTAAAGAACACAGTTTATGGGCGTAATGTAACAAATATATTTTATAATTATATAAATAGGTATATTTAAATAGCTAGTGAATCTAAGTTAAGAACGTTGAGATAAGAATTAAGTTAAGAACTGTTAAGAACGTTGGATAAAATGATTTCATCCTACGATCAAAAGTTCAAATGTCAGGAGAATCATCGTCATATGTACTCCTGTTATCCCCGAGTATTCAACGATTTGTAAAATGTATTCTTGGCCGCCGAACGAGAAGTCAGGTGCACTTCCCTTTTTCACGTATCGCGTCCTTGCATTCCTTTTTCGTTACAGCTCGCAGTCGATCAGTTTTATTCATAACATTTTGTCAGCCGACACTGTTACTCGCTCGGAGCCCCGATAACGTTCTACCGCCGATTCATGCCTAATCTACGTCGAGGTGCATGCACGTGGATCGGCACCGTGTTATTAAACTGTTCGAAGGCGACAAGTAACGCGGGGATAAAGAGAAAATGGTCTGGCGTGTGGAAATATTCGTGGAGACAGGCGACGTGAAACGCATAATCGGCGTCGGCCTACGTACCTACCCGGGTATATGATACTTGTACACACGTAAACTACGCGTGGGCGGGTCGCACGCGGTTCTCGAGATCGACGCACGCGACCATTCGAAAGATATTGTTTTTCGAATTCTCGAACCCGCGTGGGTGCACGAGGTTTCTACCTACTTTGACCCGTTGCCTTGCGACCAATTTTCACCCGACCAGTTCCGCTCTCCTACGCGAGCCATCCGTCGTTTACAAGTTTCCCTGATTTACGCTACATTTACCAGCTATTTAAATACGTATTCAATTTAAATTGCACGACCAGTCGAAACGACTGATCTGCCAAATATAGCATTAATCATATCTCATTTTTTCATAAAATATCCTTTTTCTATTTCTTGATGTCACTCTTTGATGTATCGGGTCTTATATATTATTTTGAATGCTACAATTTTTTCATTCAATTATAATAATGATTTACAATTAAAAGTTATATAATTGAGATACGAACTGGGAGTAAGACAAGATGTAGGGCTGGATGAACTTCGGTTGAAACATGATTGGAGAAAGGTCCGGTATGATTCCGATAAGAGACAGCTCGATGGAAAATATTATTATATAAAATATCCTTTTTCTATTTCTTGATGTCACTCTTTGTATGTATCGGGTCTTATATATTATTTTGAATGCTACAATTTTTTCATTCAATTATAATAATGATTTACAATTAAAAGTTATATAATTGAGATACGAACTGGGAGTAAGACAAGATGTAGGGCTGGATGAACTTCGGTTGAAACATGATTGGAGAAAGGTCCGGTATGATTCCGATAAGAGACAGCTCGATGGAAAATATTATTATATAAAATATCCTTTTTCTATTTCTTGATGTCACTCTTTGTATGTATCGGGTCTTATATATTATTTTGAATGCTACAATTTTTTCATTCAATTATAATAATGATTTACAATTAAAAGTTATATAATTGAGATACGAACTGGGAGTAAGACAAGATGTAGGGCTGGATGAACTTCGGTTGAAACATGATTGGAGAAAGGTCCGGTATGATTCCGATAAGAGACAGCTCGATGGAAAATATTATTATATAAAATATCCTTTTTCTATTTCTTGATGTCACTCTTTGTATGTATCGGGTCTTATATATTATTTTGAATGCTACAATTTTTTCATTCAATTATAATAATGATTTACAATTAAAAGTTATATAATTGAGATACGAACTGGGAGTAAGACAAGATGTAGGGCTGGATGAACTTCGGTTGAAACATGATTGGAGAAAGGTCCGGTATGATTCCGATAAGAGACAGCTCGATGGAAAATATTATTATATAAAATATCCTTTTTCTATTTCTTGATGTCACTCTTTGTATGTATCGGGTCTTATATATTATTTTGAATGCTACAATTTTTTCATTCAATTATAATAATGATTTACAATTAAAAGTTATATAATTGAGATACGAACTGGGAGTAAGACAAGATGTAGGGCTGGATGAACTTCGGTTGAAACATGATTGGAGAAAGGTCCGGTATGATTCCGATAAGAGACAGCTCGATGGAAAATATTATTATATAAAATATCCTTTTTCTATTTCTTGATGTCACTCTTTGTATGTATCGGGTCTTATATATTATTTTGAATGCTACAATTTTTTCATTCAATTATAATAATGATTTACAATTAAAAGTTATATAATTGAGATACGAACTGGGAGTAAGACAAGATGTAGGGCTGGATGAACTTCGGTTGAAACATGATTGGAGAAAGGTCCGGTATGATTCCGATAAGAGACAGCTCGATGGAAAATATTATTATATAAAATATCCTTTTTCTATTTCTTGATGTCACTCTTTGTATGTATCGGGTCTTATATATTATTTTGAATGCTACAATTTTTTCATTCAATTATAATAATGATTTACAATTAAAAGTTATATAATTGAGATACGAACTGGGAGTAAAACAAGATATAGGGCTGGATGAACTTCGGTTGAAACATGATTGGAGAAAGGTCCGGTATGATTCCGATTAGAGACAGCTCGATGGAAAAATATTTGCGTGTGGAAACGGAGTGATCGCGGGTTTGAGGATCGCTGTTTCATTGATTGAGGCCGCGATCCATTCACTCCTACTTTCTCTCTTTCCCTCTGCCACTCGTTACTCTTATCCCTCGCGCCTCTCTGTCCATCCACGCCGCGTTACTCTTACTCTTCTCGTATGAAAACGAATAGAAACGAGATCCGATCGGACCTCGATACCGATCTCACTGGAACCTCGACGTTTGTCCCAACAATTTTTCATATGTTAATTCACGTGTTCTTTTCTGTGTTACATCGTCGACGGAAGCTGGAGGTTTCCCATGTACGATCTCCTCCCACCCACTGCTGCTCGATCGCGCGTAGGAAACGCGTGTAACGCGAAGTAGGAGCGACGCATTAACGATCGGGCGAATCCGCCTGTACCTCTTCGTCGATCAGGGATCTGTACCTACCTCTTCGTCTCTAAGGACGTTCATCGGAGAACCACTGCGGCCGGCATGAATGAATTCTTGGCCGGCGAGAGGGGCGCGAGACTCGGTTACGATTCGGCGGGGAGTCGTTCGAGACCCAAGGTGGGGTTGAGAGTAGAACATCGAGATAGAAAGACGAAGAGGTGGATGGAGCATTGAGTCGGAGGAGGTGAACACCTCTCCGAGGGTTCAGGTTGCGGCACAGGTAGCAGCAGAGGGGAACGAGAGAGAGAGAGAGAGACCGGGTGGTAGTAGGAGAGATAGTTTCGTTTGTGTGGATGCACGTGCACACGGCGAGATCGCAACGTTACCCGGGAGTGGGTAAAAAAAGGGAGATACGGCCAGATTCTTGCATGCACCGGCGCGGCGAGAAGGATGGAAGAGGCCGGGCGAACGCAGGTGCCGCAACCTACGACCGGAAACTATGCTCCTTACTCTTGGACTGTGAATGCTGCGCAAGTACGCCTTCACCGTCCTAGCGAAGAATGTCGACCGGTGTGGACAGGGAAAGAAATCGGAGGATCAGCTTTTGAACTAGTTCAACGCGTTGAGTTTCAGACGATGCGATCCTCTATTTACCAATTTTATCCCGTTATCGATACTTTCCAATCCGTTATCAATTGTATCGTTATTTCAATGAGATCCCGAACAGATAAACGTAAGACCTTCGATTCGCGTCAGACGGCGTATTTTTATTACTAATATAAGAATCATTGAAACGACTAGCTTTTGTTTGTGACAATAAGCCAATTTCTCTAATCTCTTTTACTTTTATTCGTCGACCTTATCTCAATTTTAATCCTGAGAATATGTAACGACTCTCTGAGAGAATGGTGTCTTGTTTGTTTCAGGGAAATTATACGCGGTGTTTGGGAAGAGAACTCTCTAAGAGAATGGTGTCTTGTTTGTTTCAGGGAAATTATACGCGGTGTTTGGGAAGAGGCAAGGCCGGGTTATCGCCGCGGAAAGCGCGCTCGGATTCGGCGGACAGTTTCGCGTGCTCGCGACGTTACCTGTACCGGAGAGTTTTGAACTTGCCAGGGAACTGCGAACTCAGACGTCCGGGCTGGCAAGTCCTCAACTGGTTTTCAGTCATTGGGAGGCAAGTTTTTCCATATAAAGGGAATGCGCGCGTGTGCGCTCTCGCTGCTCGCTTGATACATATCGGTATTTTTCCGCTTTTCTTCCCAGCGAACCGTTCGCTGAGTTATCAAAAGCGGAGCGCACGTCGCAACGTTTTAAATAAGAGAAACTCTCGTTATACATTTTTAAACTGGTATTATTTAATATTTTACGTAGAGACCCGTAGTTTAATTATGATTAATCGTCGGATATAAGTAAATGAATTTCGAGGATATAAGATGTCTCAAACGTTTTATTCGCATTGATAGGTGATCAAGCAGGATCCTTACTGGATGCCTTCCACCGACGAGGAATACCTTCACTTCGGTGACAAAGCGGACAGCGAGAACAGAGCGAAGAAATACATAAACGCGGTACGTCGACGCAAAGGTTTACCCGTGGACTCTCAGCTCGTTACGCACGCGGAAAAACAACGCACTCTTTCCAAGAATAAATAATCAGCGATTGGTAAACGCATCGTGGCACAGGAAGACAATTACGTGTACGAGACTCGTTCGAATGCGAAATAGGTAATAACGCGGTCGAATGATCTCTTCGTTTCTCGTCGTGACTTTCCATCGATGCTTAAAGGTCCTAATAAAAAGATGTATGATTTTCTTCTGTTGATAAAAGTCTTCCAGGTAGCTCCGTTGTTATTCATCGTTTCTATAAATTACGGTGACGTTTCAACGTCTTTGTACTTTGATTGGAAGTAAGCGAGCTCGCGATAAAGGCAAAAGAATGAAATCTGTCCTGTAGTGATTACAAAGAAACATGCTCGAGCGCTGGACGCGAATCAATTCCCGTGATCATCGTCGCGAATCTTATCCATTTTTTATACTGGTTTCAAGTCGAAATATTTAAATAAAGCAAGAGCGGCGCTAATTATTATTTCGTGTATCATAAAACTTATTATCTCGGTTGCGATTAAGGTATATACAACAGGTTTTTTGTTGAGCTATGATTTATTTTATATACAAATTTAAATAGAATTCATATTCCCTAATCATCGAATTTAATCTTCTTCCCTTGAAAACCTTGTTTCAAAATATCCTGTTGCTTCTTCTTCGCTGCCCAGGAAGGATGAAGGTTTTCATTTTTCTCCTCTATACTCTTCGTACCACTCTTCCACTGCTCGTTTACCGTAGTTTTTCTATTTCGTTTCCGAGTGCCGTTTGCTTCCTGTGCATTATTCCGATCACGATGAGCACTTTTCGATCTTTCGTTATAACTTCCTTTCCCATCGTGAAATTTCCTTCTTTTAGTCGTTGGATATGGCTTGTCGTAATTAATATCATCCGTACTGCCTGTACGTTTCTCCTCGGGATCTGAACGAGGAATCACTTTATTGCTATTTAAGAAAAAGTCATCCGTTTCAGTCGATGCTTCCGCCGCTTCGTTAGAGAGCTGATTCATTAATTCATCGCGTTCTCCTTCCTCTGTCGTTCTGCGCTCGTTCCGTTCTTGCAATATTTCACGTCCGTCTCCTACTTCCTCTGCCTCTTCTAAAATTTCTGTAAACCTCTTAACAGTCGCTTCCTTGCTAACGACCTTAGGAATAATTCTAGAATTCGAATTCGTAGACTCTTTCCCTGTTTCCGGAACTTTCAACCTCTTTTCCAGGATCCTTGCATTCTGTTTTGTTTCTCGTTCGCCCGTTCCATTGACCTTCTCTTTCTTTTTTGTAGGGCGAGGTTCCTGCGCATCGTCATCATTTATACTCGCGACGCTTTCCACGTAATTTACATTTTCTGTCTCTACAGTGCCACCTACATCGGTCTTCGCTGGTTTCAACACTGGTTTCGAGGATTTCTTCGTACTCTCAGCGGTACCGTTCCTTTTCTTATTCACCGCTCCCTTCTTATCCAAAGATATCAACTCCCCATAATCTGGAAACTTCTCTCTCAACGCAGCTATCCTCGGACTCAACGATTTACAACGAACAATTTTAACCATAGCCCGTATCCCATCGTCGCTGAGAGGATCTCGCAGTATCGTTTGCAGCTCGTCGAAACGAACAGCTCCAAACTTGGATATCTCGTCGTCTTTGATCCGTTTCAACGCGAACACCTCCCTCAACAGTTTCTTCGCTTTACTCTTATTTCTTTTTACTTTCTTCTCGTCGCCGTGGCTCGTAACTTTAGCTTGTACTTTAGCTCGTAACTTTTTCACATCCCTGGTCAGTTTATTTACCACGCGAATCCGAGCCTGGCGTACGAACTGTCTCAACGAGACGATCTGAAAAATAAAACGCGTGAGCTCATTCTGAAGATAAATTGTTCGACCAGTTAGCTGTTACTCCACAAGTCTGAAGTAAAGCGACGACGTAACGGATAACGACAGTGGGTACAGCCAGCTGGTCGAGTCACATGGCGTTGCACGGGGGGTTAGGAAAAGACCCACCTCGTTATTTATCTCTGTTTTTCTTGTCTTCATCGTTCTTATCAAACTGATATCGCGAACGGAGTCAATCGTTAATGTTTTTAACTTCGCGCACGCGATGCACGTATATATCACGATATCTGTTTTTACGCAACACCTACGCCTGCCCGAAAACTGCGCCGTACAGCGGGTTCTTTCTTCTGTGTACCAACAGTCAACCTATAATCCGTACGTTTTACGTGAAATTACGTGAAAGGAATCGAGAGTACTTTCCGCAGAGGACGAACGTTAGCTCCCGAGGGCTGTACATCGTGGACGCGAGATTCGGCCTTGGCGCTGCAGCTGCACCACCGAGACCCGGAGGTAATCAAACGTGCGATTAATCATCGACATTCGAATATTCGTTTCGCTGGTATTTAATAATACCAGAATTGCTGCGTACACCCGTCGAGATATTATACCTGTAACAATTATTATATATATATCCGTTGTGTACAAGCAGCGTCAAGCGCGCCCTCGGGCGATCGTGCGTACAGACCTACTGACGTTTCGTTATTTCGTTGAAACGTCATTTGCGTGTAGTGTATGCTTGCGTGGAGAACGTTGATAAACATCGGTTGCAAAATCTCACAGTAAATATATGAAAATTGTCCCGTTTAAAGGGCAAACCGAACGGCTCGAACGGAGTCGCGGCCTCGCAGCATATTTTATCGTTGAAACGCGGAACCATCGGAAAGCGAGTCTTGCCCCCGTGACCGTGATTATAACTGCAGCAGCATAACTGATCCGCCACGTATGTAGGTAGAACTGGCGCGGGACGGTGCCCAGATATCTCTGAGAACGGTCGAACCCCTCGTTTTCTAGATATTTCAATTGATATGGACGCGCGTTGTACGGCCGGGTGTTGTCATTGAACGAAAACGTCGGGGCCTGCGGTAATCGGAAAGTTTCGGAGGGAAATCGACGAATGACCTTGAGCCATGCTTCGAGCGATTGTTGCACCTTGTAACGCGATATGTCAGACGGTCGTGTTTTCAGATTAATCTCTCGCCCCTCGGACTCGTTCGCGTTAATCGATTGATACGAGAGGCCGTGCCGAATTCGAAAACTCGCACCGCGGAGGAAACGAATAAATTATGAATAATTATAAACGGTCTATATACGTTTACTGTTGATTTACCAGGTTAGTAGTGGCCCGCTTAAACGTTTCACGTTCAACTTGCCCCCTTCGCGTTTATTTTTATATCCACGCTACGTCCAACTTCGTATTTACCTTCCCGATGCATACATACATCGTCTTTGTCATTGTCTATTCCCATTGTTAAATGGATTCGTTCATCGCTGATTTTTATGCGATAAAAAATCAGTAATTGTCTTTTTTCAAACACTGTTTTCTCGCGTACTCGGTTTCGCTACAAACGCATTGAACCTACTTATAAGTTCTTACATATAATAATAATTTTGTTTAATAATCATAGATTAATGTGACTTATTCTGTTGATACAGGTTCCACGTCGTATGATTTAGTTGCTGCGAAGTCGTTTCTTCTATTGTTCAAACTGTATTGATACACGAGCAACGAAAATGAGTTGTGTACGCTGTTGCTTAATCAGCGCTGGTCGCATCGCGTCGTGCAATCATGTGGCGAGCCATGGTAGGT
>SHCU01000111.1:79236-91432 GCA_004307685.1 Ceratina australensis
TCGTCCCCTGTGGGAGACGAGCCTATCGGGGCAAATCGTTCCAGTGCCCAAGAGCTCGTACTGCCCGACAGAACGTTCGTCCTGGCAAGATTAATGCTAGCAGCTTGGGAGAATAACATGGACGGCGCGGAGGAAAATACGGCGCACATAGTCATAGCAGCTACGCAGATTTTTTTAAAGAACATACTCACGGCGATGTTTACGAGAAGAAAAGGATACGCGGTCAGGGACGGTTCCTTCATTTATAACATCGGCGAGCCGGTGCCGAGCTCGTGGAAAAGAAATTCTACTCACATACCGAGATCGTCCGATGCGACGGAAATAATAGATCCCTATGGTCAGGTGCCTGTAACGAAGCCGAACATCGAGGAAGCTGAACAAGCCACAGCTTTCGCTTACGCGTGCTCTCCGCAAACCATTCCCCCGCCGTTGAAACCTGTTAACACGTCCGATCTGCAGCGTACGTTGAAGGTACGTAGAGGAGGTGCCATAGAAATAACTTGATAACGCTCGATTTTTAATACTCGTTTTATTTCAAACAGATTTATAAAAATCTTGTTAGCAATCATACGATATACGCGACCAACATGGAACGTTTATTTACATATGTGACGCATCCGACGTGGGAAGATCTTGAAGCCAAGAGACAGTGTCGTCAACCGATATCATAATTTATTAAAGGCTTCGTAAAATGAATTTATACCCTCCCTCCCTCGATTTGATATGGAATCACGCCGTTTCGTTTCACATTCGGATTTGGAATTTCCCAGCCTTCGTGATATATTTGACGCCTTTGAACGGTTTGTACTTCTCCCCGTACATGTCCAGCCGATTTACTTTTAAACCGGAAACCGCTAATTGATTAATTGTAAAATGAACCTGAAATTAAGTTAAGTTTTAACTCGGCTTCGTACGGTGTCAGGGTGTATATTGCGTGTACATACGTTGATCGCAGGATTAGATTCCATCGCGCTCGCAGAATTTTGTATCGTGATCTAAAAAGATTGAATACTCGTTAGTAAGTTTTTGTTTAATCGTTTATTCCCGAATGATGGATTAGAAGTTGTCAACATACCGAGCCTCTCAAGTTCGGTAGTTTCGAAACGTCTATCCGTCCAATATCCCATAGCAGTATCTTGCTAACGGGATCGAATGAGTATTTTCCCTGATTCGGGGTAAGCGTGCAATTCAATACGATCTTCGGCATTGGAATTTCTAACGTAACATTTTCTACCTGCAATTATATATACATTATATATTTCACATGTGAGATCGGTTATCAATTGCCACGAAGAAATGAAAAATGATACCGTTCTCCCGATAGTCTGTTTCGGTCCCACGGTTATATCTAATCGTCCGCCTCCTGGCTCCTTTAAACTGATATTATGCCTCACGTATATCGGGATCGCTACGATACTTTGCGAACCTATGTGATAAGAGAGAAGGCGGAAATTACCATCTGGCGGAATGAAAGATAGTATTCGTTCAGACTGCAAACAGACGAGAACACTTTGTTAACGATGCAATCCCGAAATTGCAGCTTCCATTGTGCAGAAAACATTTTTTGTAAGAGAACAGAGTAGAAGCGTTAATAATAATGTTTTTACCTCCCATCTCTTGAATCTCACACAGGGATGAAAGCTGACGTCGTCGAATAGTCTGGGGTTCATAAACGAAAGCGTCAAATCCGGCATACCGCTCAATTTTATACAACAATCGATCTGTAATTTAAGCTACACGTGATACAAGCATATACGTGAATTAAAGTACAGATCAAAACTGAACTGTTCGATCAGTTTTGCTCTTTTTACTATCGATCACATACATATCCCTGAATTTCTGCGAACACAGTCGCCCCGGTTCTATCGATAATAGCATCGACTTCCTCCACGACGTCGAAGTACGCTTCGTTGTTCGTGTACTTCACGCCGGTTCTTCTCCAAGGAACATTGGACAGTTGCCCACTCGGTAGCGTCGCGCTTACACTATCATTTGCATTTAATTAGATCGGATTCCTTAATTAATCCTGAGTATTACTTACTTCGATTTCCCTGTTACGGTGTTCGCGATGGTTCTTAAGATATTCGGCGGTTTAATAAGTTCCTTCAGAATGTTAGATTCCGTAGCTAACGGGAAACCATTGTCCAGCATCTCGTCTAGCAATTCGTAGACTACCACATAATTCTCCTTTATAATAGTTTCTGTACATTCGCTGAAGTAGTCTTCGAAAGTGTCCACCACTCGGTGCAAGAATTCTATGACGAACAGCGGTGGAACTGCGATCCGATACATTTACTTAAGATAGATGCGAGGATCGTATCGTTTAAATTTCGACGAGCATTACCTTCTGTCATGCATACAGCGACAAAGAACATGTTGCAACGATATATACTAATGAGATAATGATGAGGGGTTGCTATTACTGGCGGTGTGTCTTCTGGAGATAGAACTCTCCTCTGTTGATCGAAAAAGTAATCGCAGAGCGATCGCGCCACAGCGCTTTTCCAATGCTTTTCCATGAACACATCTCTGTAAAATTTTTTAACTCATTTAATTGTCTCGCTGCATTCGATCTTTAACCAAATGTTTGCTCGATTTCAAGTTTCTACGGATGAATGCTTACCCGGATGAATTAATAATGAAAAGACTGTGTATCATTTTTTCTCGAAGCGTTTCACGCACTACTTGTAGTTAAAATGATATTCCTATGTCAATTTTATTCTGATTCTATGCTCCGCTTGACATATGCCATGCCTATTTACAAATTGCACTGACACAAGCGTTCGTGATACATATATAGGCGATAAGCTGGGCTCAAGTTCACAGCCGCTTCTCGCAATCAATCACGATCCTCGCAAACCTCTCTGGTGAAAATACTTCGGTTTCTCCAGTTTCATTCGAACGGATAAACGTGAAAATTGAATGAAAATAAATATGATCGATGCGACTTGCCACGTGTCACTGTATTAGTTATCTACGACTCGAATCTCGATCATCGTCTTAGAATGGATGAGATTAATAGCTGGGAGGAAATAGAGAACGAAGGTAAATCATGTGATATTGTTTATCATCATCGGTTCATGTTAATTTGATTTCAGAATTCTTTAAACAATTCTTCGACGGAGAATCGAAAAAGAATGATATCAACCAGGTGCTGTCGGTAGCGCAGCAGATAAACAAGCTAGGGCAAGGTATACTAACAGAATTAATTAATCAGGCATAATCAACGTGACGAGATACATATTATGCACTCTTCTGATAGCTATCGAAATACTGAACGCGGAATTGCAGAAGCAGGTGTTGGCTAATCACGAGGATTTACTGTCGCAGGCGACATGGGTCGAGAAACTGGTAGGAGTACTCTCAGTGATGCAGTCGCACGTTCAGGTATAGAAAGTCGTTGGCTCGAAGAAAAATTTTATCTCCTCTGCAATGAATAACTGTTTCCAGAGTCTCTTGTCAGCGGTAGAACGTTTACGTGGAAAGATCATAGACCCTTTCAACAGAATCGAGACGCAAACAATCGTTCTGGCAAGGCTTCACGAGACCTCAGATTTGTTGAGGAGAGTAGCCAGGATGCAACACTTGTCGAAACGTTTATATTCCCAAATGACGAACAACGTACAAGGACCTGATATCATAAAAGCTGCCAATAGTCTTCACGAACTCGGTACATTGATTTATTTTATATCCAAGGATACAAGAAATCAATCTATCTCCGTCTTAACTCGTAGAGCAACTGATGATGGATACTGATTTAAACGGATTAGACGTTATCGCCGATGATCAGCAAGCTGTGAAGTCTCACAGAGCAACGGTGCAGAGAATAGCGACTCATACGCTATCCCAAGGACTACAAACGATGGACAGAACAAAAGTACGCGAATACATATTGACTAACAGCTGATTTGTATATTAATTACATTTATACGACTCAGGTCAGCACGGCTGTGCAAGTGTTCCAAAATCTGGGGATCGTGAACGGTGCAGTAGAGAATGTGATAGATTCTGTTCTATCTGAAATCGAGAAAATCGCTACGGATTCATTGGACGTGACATTGACGACGAATCAAGATATAGGAAAGAGAGCAGCACCCGGGCGAGCGGCTATTCCTTCCCCGGGATCTTCTGGCAATTTACGCACGCGGATCTGGGAGAACCTCGAAAGGCTTTTCCAAGATACACTTTACACGCACTGCTTACAGGTATTTTAAATGTTGAAATACTTGTTTCTCCTTTCTATGCTCGCTGTATATTCTTCAGATCGAGTTGCTACAAAGGATTTTGTTAGAACACCACGCGAAGGGACTGGATCAATTGTCGCAACAATTCTGGAACAAAGTCAATGGTCTACTCTCGAAAGTGTTGGTCGAACGTGCACAAGGTAAACGTTAATCGATAGTTCCAATGATCGCAGACACGAGCGTAATTACATTTTCAGGATCGTCGTTCGTGAAACAGGCATTGGAAGGTGAATACCCAAAATTCTTACGAATATTTCTGGACCTGAGGAAACGATTGAAGGAGAGATCGCAAAGTATTGGGATTTACAATATCGAGTAAGGATCGAATTCGCGAACTGGAGTCATTTGTTTCGCACGAAGTAATCATTGAAATTTATTGCAGTCACGATGTTCTGTCGCCGTTTGAAAATGCATATCTATCGCGTTCGGTGTCACGTTTATTGGACCCGGTGCACAACATGTTCTCGGGCGAAGGACTGCCCACGCAGGACGAAATCGACGGTCTCATACGCACCGTGACAAAGTAAATTTAAATGCATACATATACTCTTTGCTTTTATTGTTCGACGTTCATATTTAATATAATTTCTAGCGAACTGAGCGTTTCGTTGGTCGACGACGGGCTGTCAACAGTAGTCGCCCGTAACGTGGGTAAAGCTATAAGGCTCTTTTGCTTGAAATGTGAGCAGGGATTGCACGTAGGCGGGGAAGCTAGCCAAGTGATCGACACGCCGACCACCGTGCAACAAGCGAACGTGGCCCTCGCGAATCTGCTGTATTACCTCTGTAGCCAAATAAGCCGCGTGACGGCGAACCTGTCCGGTCTGCCGAGCGAAGGAAATTCAGTGATCTCTACGGCTCTCAAGGAGATAGACACGTTGACTAAAAACATTCTATCGCCGCTACTCGCATCCATCGACGACGCGATCGAGAGTATTATCTTGACGATGCACGACGACGCAGAATTTCGAGAACCGAGCAGCCCTTTGGGGAAAGAGATCAACTGCTCGCTGTACATGCGCGAGCTTCAAGGATTCATTCTACGCGCGGTCAACACGTTCCTCGTGCCGTATAAAAATCAAATGATAGTCGCCGAGTGCTGTAAATCTGTTACTTCTCGGTGCATCGAATTGTTCGTTAGAAACGCTTGTCTACTGAGACCTCTGACCGAATATGGACGAGCTAAGCTCATCGTCGATTTCGGTCAGATAGAGGTGGCTGTCGCTCCTCTGTGCAGAGGAGGACAGTTGGGATCGTCGGAGCAGCAGCAATACAGGACGTTGCGAGCATTGAAAGCGTTGCTCCCTCTGAGTCCCGACGAGATAGTGCAGAAGGTTTTGGAGGGGGACGGAGAATGCGGCGTGCCCCCTTCGCTCGTGCTTTTACATCTGTTCTCCACGGCGCCGCCAGAATTACTTTCTCCTCATCAGGTAAGTATGATTGTTCGTTCGTTGCGTTTCACGTTTTTAATTGTGATTGATACAGAGCGCAGGCTGGTCGGTGACTCGATTGTCTCAATGGATGGATAAGAACACGAACGAGAGAGATCGATTAGCCTTCTGCAGCGGGCCGTTGGAACGTTATCAGCTGACCGTCAGACAGCAGAATCTACCTACGTTCCATCCGCTGTTCCCGTTAATGAGAAGGTTAGCTAATTTAAATGAACATTAAAGTTTGTACAATTTGTATTAAATAAATGTAATTATAAATATGCTCCGTGTGTAGGCGGTAAGGAATAATAGACTTTTTTACAGAAATCTTAAATAACTTTAATTAATTTCTGAATGTTATTTGTCTTGGATACACAAATTCCTATAATTAATGTGATACTTAGAAATACAGGCCAGTTCATCTTATATTTCTTTGGTTCGATATATGTCGGCGCAGGGATCTCGTTTTCCTTTCGTGTCTGCAATCAATGCAATTGTTTTGTGCATTTAATTTTGTTGAATCGTATTTTTACTTACTTTATTAAAGAAGTTCTTTATTCGCTTGAGTTCCTTCTCGATATTGGTAAGAGATTTCTGCGCCCTTTTAATTTCTTCTTTGTAACTAGATACTCGCTTTTTAATCAAGTTTGTATCGTTAGTTTCTAACATACTGTTTCTGATGTATAAGAAACTGGAACCGATGACTGCAAGTTGCTTGGCCGTTATGCCCAATGAGATAATACCATTATACAATCTGTAAAACATACATGAGATACATGATCGACCTGAAATAATGACGACATCGCGATTGAACGTACGTGTATGGAGATGATTTATTCACTGTTCCGAGACTCATCACGTCCCATTGCTTTCTATGAAACTTATGGAGTTGTTCCATGAACTGAACTCGATGCGGATTAATATCCACACCCAAGGTACTCAAGTCGCTGCTAGTCAAACGCAGAAACGTTTTCAGACTCATCCCTTGAAAGTTACATATATAACTATCCAAATTCATTGCATGTAACATTGAATATACGTCGGGATCCACAGTATGTTCATTTATAATCGTCAATGATGGGAACAGGTCTTGCCAAGCGTTTGCTGTACTGATCTTATAGGTTCTGTCCACTATTTCTTCTTCCGTGTGTTTCATCAACGATAAAATCTGTAGTGATTAACATCGATTTAATATCCTGTATTTTTATCCCCATTGTTTTCGCCGCTTACGTCATTGTACTCTTTCATTGCAGCGATATCGCTCGCTGTTAAATCATTGTAATCGGTTATCGTAGTATCAGCCGAATGTTCCATTAACACCTTAACAATCTCTGGTCTGTTAGCCATCGTCGCGTACATCAAGGCCTGCAACATATTTATAACATTAATACTACAATTTTTCCATTTGTTTTACAGAGAAACTTACCGTTTGCTTCCTATTATCACAAGCATTAATACTCTTTGCATGCTTTAAAAGTTCTGTTACAAATTCTGGCTCTTGAGACGTGCAAGCGTACATCAAAGCTGTTTGTCTATAGAGATATGAATAATTGTTATAGTAATTGTTTCAAAGAGCAAAGCATCTAAGAATATACCTTCTCTTATTACTTGTATTTACATCGGCGCCTAATTCAAGCAATAATGCTAAACATTTCTCACGGTTCTCTGCTGTACCTTTATTACTATTGCACAGTGCCATTAACGGTGTGTATCCCTCTGAAATATCATACGAAAAATGTACAGAGACCACCAGACGTTTAAAAATCAACAGAATACCTTGGTGCTTGTTGACATCAGCTCCATTCTTTGTAAGATACTCTACGATCTCTAGTTGTGCCTCGGAGGCAGCGTACAAAAGCAGAGTCCATCCAGAGCTCAGGAACTCGTCTACCTCGTGTGCTACACGTGAAATCCACATTATCAATTAAACTTTCTTTGAAATGCATTCTTTTATACAAATAATTACATTTGAGATAGTCAGCGATAGCGTCTAATCGTCCCTCGGTGCAAGCGTTTAACACGTGGGATTCAGAAACCTCCTCCTCGTTAACATACATATTTACGAATGCAATTAGGAACTCGTATCCTGAATAATTTTATTATGCGAAACACGGGAGTACCGGTAGACATAAACTACTGTTTTCTACCGTGTCGCGGCTAGTGGCATCTGTGTTATATGTATGTACGGACAGCTGTTGATGTACCTCATATTTTTAATTAAATTTATGAGCGCATAGTAGATGTTAAAACGCGACGGTATTCCACCGTGTCAATTAAAATAAAAGTAAGAATATAAAAAAAGAATTAATAAAAATTATGCGTTCGTAAACTTAAATTAAATTCGTAATCTCTGCGACGCGCGCGCGAGACTTGAGCGTTCTGCGCATGCTCGTCCCGCTGCAGGCGGCCATGTTTGTTTGTGCTGTCAGTCGCTCATGTACAGTGATCGGTTGTTCGAAATAAACAAAAAGTAACGCATAGCGCGCGTATACGCTATGAAATTTATTGAATATTTTATTTATAAAGAGTAATCGGTGCACAGGAGGGAAGGACGGTAGTGTACGTTTATTATAGTATCGTAATTAACCTGCAAGCGGCAATTACCGGACACCTGTCTATAAGGATTCGGAGAATCAACATCGATCCGATAAAATATCGCCCGAGCCGTGATCGTATGCCCTTTTCAACATCCGTTTAACAGTGAGTAAACGTGTTTCTAAAAAGGAATCGTTGAAACGTAGAGAACCGCGCGTCTATATCGCGGACGCTGACAATTAATTATCTCAGTTTATATTTTTAACGTTATGTAATCCGATTTGTTGCTAATCCCGAGAATGCCAATTTCACCTTTCGCAAACATTAAAAATAGTACAAACGATGCCTCTATACGTATTAACACTTTTTGCGCTGGCTCGGATATGAAAGGTAAAATCAGCGCCCAAGTATCAGCTTGTTGCTCGCCGAAGCATCATCCCGTGTATGGGACTGATTTCACAGTGGCAATCCGTCTACCTCGATAACGGCACGCGTCGCTTCTGCTAGAGAGTGTTAACGCAAATCGCGGTGAGCCAGTTCTCTCTTTCTATCACTCGGGGGACGAAGGTATCGGATGCTGAGGCGTGTCGGTTCGAGACGAGTATACTGTTTCACATACGCTGTACGTGATTTAAACGATCGAAACCGGCCGAGACCGTGTAATATATTTACGTTTTAATAGATGCATCGGTCTGTCCTCGTCGCATTCGACTTTGATCATACGATCGCCGATAACAATACCGATATCGTGGCTCGAAAGCTGTTGCCCAAGGATAAATTGCCGGACAGCGTGAAGGATCTGTACCGTTCCAATGGTTGGATCACGTACATGGGGAAGATATTCGAGTTGCTCCATGGCAACTCCATCGGCGTCGAGGAAATAAAAACAGCGATCGCCGGTATACCGGTCGTGCCGGGCGTCGAGACGCTGTTGAGAGAGTTGCACTCGCGCGGCTGCGAGATCATAATTATCAGCGATTCGAACGCGTTGTTCATCGCCGAGTGGCTCAGGAACAAGCAGTTGACGCACGTAATCAACGAGACGTTCACGAACCCCGCGGAGATCGACGGCGACGGTTTGATAAAGCTCGGCATGTATCACGTTCAGACCTCGTGTCACCTGAGCACCGTTAACTTGTGCAAGGGACAGATTCTAGAGGAGTACGTTAAACGGCGGGCCGACGAGGGTACGCGTTTCGATCACATCGCGTACGTCGGCGACGGTAAAAACGATCTGTGCCCGATCTTACGACTCTCGGAGAACGACGTGGCGTTCCCGCGTATGGAGTACATGCTCGTGAAAATTTTGAACGACACCGAGGACCGCGGGCTACCGAAAGTGCAGGCGCGCGTGTTCCCATGGAGCGACGGTCTGCAGATCTTACGAACGTTGGAGAAAGAGATCGGTCTCACGTCTTAATTTAGATACCTTAGATAGGAACGAAACGCTTTCCATTTTCTACTTAATACCGATTTACAATATACGTTAAGGGAAATTGTACTTAGTGTTTTATGCTGTATTAAACGAATGCCGACGTTATATTCAACGATCTCTCGTAAAAGAATGTTAATACACGATCTACATGTTCCACCCTCCCTCCTCTGCGTCTGAACTTTAAATATATCCTCGAGATATAACGACGGCCATGTGTATTCGTATACGTATACAGAGATTGTAACGCGAAATCTAAATGCGTTCGTAATTATAATTTCGCGACGTAGTTATAAAATGGAAAATTCGTCTATGTTAGAAATTATCCTTCGACGAGCGCACCGTTGCCTAGCGTCACGTGCCGCGCGACGCGCCGCCATAAGATCGTGCTCAGAACCACTCGGAACTGCTCGGGACTCATGACGTGCTCGATGCGTGCGATGTAGTTACGCGTCTCTTAACATTTCATTATTTCTCTTATCACTGCTCGCGGGAAGAATCGTTGCTTCCTCTCCGAAGGTATCACGATAAATACGAAGCCGAGGGTGATGAGTAATTGATCGATGCCGTGGCTCTCGCCCGAAACCTTCGAGGCATAAACGATACCTACATGACGACGAGCTAGCGTATCAGGTTCGGTAAGCAAATTTCGATTGTCATGGAATCTTATCCCTGTGTAATCGCAATAACGATCGGCCGATGTGCCAGCGAAGTATTCATTTGCAGCCCCGTCGTCCGTGAAGCCACGTAGCCCACGATGCTCCGCTCTCCTAATTCGATTTAAACGTATCCGGTTAATGAATTAACGATGATACAACGCTTAGGACGTAATTTGTACCCGGCGCATAGAAGCGTGCAATTGTAATTGTTGACGAGAGAATCGGCGAAGACTCGGCAGAGAGGTAAAATTCACTTGGCTGGATGTACGCTGTTCGTTTTGTTAACTCCCCCGTTCGCTTCCTGATACTTAATCATTCTCAGATTGAAATAATTCCGCAACGTTCCGAACGCGGTGGCCGTTAAGTAAGTGACGTTTAACAACCATTCCGGCACGCGCAGGGAGACGAATACTTTGATTAGGAACTCGAGGAACAACGGCGTCCACAATATTATTCCGCACAACGAGGATTTTCTAATCGTGTCGAACAGCTTAGACGTATTCTCCATTTGATCAATAATCTCGTCGATGTTCCATGTTCGATTGTTCTTACAATGTTCATCCGAGAGTTGATCGTGATCCTCTCCGAATTGCTGTTTGTCAAAGTTGATCGAGCCTCGATGACCTTCGCTCGAAGATTTTAAGTCCGAGGTACCGGGTTCGTAGCTTGTGTCGTTGAACTCGTAGATGAAATCAGAGTTACGTTCGCCAGATCTGTTCCTCGCTTCTAGCTTCTCGAGCATCACTCTACACGTCGACTTACCGCGTTGTTGTAAAATCGACGAGAACAGAATGGGCAAGAAATATATTACGAATACTAATAGAAGTAAATGTACTTTTAGGAACCGAATCGATATAAAACATGCCGCGTGTGCCAGCGTTACCTCAGAGGGATTATCTTGTTGGTAAATAGTGGTATTAATATTCAACGAGACGTAGTCGTTTAAGGCCGAACTATACTCGGAATATTTTCCTTCAAGTTCCTTCGGTTGCTTCTTGTTGTAATAGTTTTTATTTTTATCGTATTTATGATGCGAAGCCACGTTGTGAATACGTTTAAGTATCTCGGCGTATATTTGCCCGCTCGACATAATTGCCGCTTCATATTTCATAGTCGTCTCCATCGAATCATCTACTGCGATATTCGCAGTTTCAGTCTCACTGGTATCTAATTTGTCGGTAGCGATTTCGTTTATGTTACTCTCCGTTTGTACGATGTACGATGAAGTGTTTGTCGTCAGTTCGTTCGAGAAAGTATGCTCGTCGGTATAATTGCCTGAATCACTTGTAAAATTGGTATCCTCTCGAAGATCGATCAAGTTACCAGGATTCTCCTGTGACGAGTTCGCCGGATTAGATTCATTCTCTGCACTCTTGTTTTGTCCTGCGAGTATCGTGTACGCGTCGACTTCAAAATATCTCTCTGGATCCCAAGCCTCGGAACTGTTGTAGGAAATTCTGTCGAAGGAAACGGTGGAGGTCTCGTTTATCAACGAGTAAACCAGATTCTGTACCTTCACTACTATCTCGTTCAGTTGAGTGGTATTCGATTTGTTCGACGTCAAATCACCCTCGTTGATGTACTCTGTATACACAGGATTCTGATATGTCGTAGAGTTCTGCGGGATGATCACAGGTTCCACGTTGACGCAATCGTCGAAGAAGAAGACGCTTTCGGTAAAACATTTGGCAGCTTCCTTCGTGGAACTCTCATTGATATTAGCGAGGTATAACAGACTAGTGACGAACATAGGTACGATCCACTGGCTCAGTACAAACCCAGCTGTAACTCCTCTGGTCATTTTGCCGCTCTTAAAAGCATGCAAAACTTTCTTCGTGTTCCTCTCGATACTCGTTATTTCTCTCGCATCGCATATTTTCTCTTCAGACCTCAAAG
>SHCU01000111.1:112919-134570 GCA_004307685.1 Ceratina australensis
AGTTAAATGCAGCGAACGAAGCACTTGAAATATAATAATAACGTGTAGAGATTTGTACGAATCAATATCTTCGACAGAGTTAATGAATCCGTTCGAAGCATGTGTCGTTCTTATATGAAAACGTACTGAGGTCAATATTCATCGAATAATTTACTTCGACAGCGAGAATCTAACCTGAAACATGTAACGACTCCCGAGATTTCCAACGAAACAGATTACGATTCTTTCGGGATACTTCCTTGATACACATGTAAATTAAAAATCATCGCAAGCAAGTTATTATCTCATTGTTAATATCACCACAGGTAATTGAAAGATCTCGTGATTTCTATATACAAATTTGATTATGCCTTCAGTTTTCTATTTAGTCCGAGCGACGGGCATTTATAATCTCAAGCGCCACGATTAACGCTGGTAATAACGCAACGTTGATAATAAAGATATAAAAATGTCGGACGAAGAGGATTACATGTCTGATAAGTTTTTACAAGGGAGCGAGAAAGCCTCCTCGACGAGCCTCCTGTATCGTCACGCGGATAAAAGGAAATTCGAATTGATGAAAAAGAAGATTGAAATAGAGGCGAAACTGAAGGAGAAAGATTCTCTGAAACACATAGAGGAAGAGAAACGAGAGGAAGGTTTATCCTCTGCGATTACAAGCTCCAACAAAGGTTCGTCCTCTTCTTTCTAAGCTGTGATTCCTTAATAAGTATACCGTTTGTTCGTAGGTTTTGAGATGCTCATGAAAATGGGATATAAACCTGGCCAAGGTATAGGTAAGACGGAGTCAGGTAGGACCGAGCCGATAGGCCTGGAAGTGAAACTCGGCAGACAGGGCTTGGGGAAGGAAGCTAAGAAAAGGGAGAAAAGAGTTAAAGATAATTCGCGTGGCGATAAACTTGATAACAAAGTCATGAAGGATTTTCGTGACAGAGTGGCACAGAAGAGAGCCGAACAACTTTTAAAGACGGATCTGTACAATAGTCAAAAGGTCTGCGAGCAATTAGATACGCAACAGGAGGTAAAGGAGCCCAAGGAATCGTGGTTCTGGTTGCCTCGAACCAGTGAGAGCGGCAGCGAGACCGAGGAGAGCGACGACGGCAACGAGGAAGACGACGGCGATTCTATGCCGATCGAGGAGAAACTCGAAATCTTAACAAAGTATTTAAGGGACAAGTATTTTTATTGCATCTGGTGCGGCGTGAAGTATCAGGACGAAGATGATTTGAGAGACATCTGTCCAGGGTGTACGAGAAACGATCACTGATTCCATTAGTTATAGTTTGTATCTATGCAACGAAATAAAAATGAAATTCGAATTTCGTTTAAGTACTTTCACCCAGCCCGCGTGCGACGTTTTACAAAATGTATAAACGATCGAAAATCTGAATAACGCGATTCCCGAGGCGAATCGCTCCGCTGGGCGCGTCGACATAAAATATCCATTAGAGTTACAATGCAAAATACTAAAAAACTACAAGCTCTCCGTAAGAAAAAAAATCTGACCGCGTAGAATGTGAAAGCGAGGGAAGCTTATCGCGACTTAGCTATGCTATTATGTCCTGGCAGGAGTTCGGCACCCCCGAGTAACAACATATTGGAGGGTAAGCTACCTATAAAAGCATCTGTTTCATTTTCCGTAGTTTCATTTCAGTCGGGATATTTAACCGGAGCCGCGGAGCCGGATCGAATTAAATAAAACGAGGATAATAAATATCGACCGGACGATTAGACGATACATTTAGTACGATGTTCATGCTCGAGAT
Organism: Ceratina australensis; assembly: GCA_004307685.1. Lineage (NCBI taxonomy): Eukaryota > Metazoa > Arthropoda > Insecta > Hymenoptera > Apidae > Ceratina > Ceratina australensis. The sequence continues at coordinate 114,686 of SHCU01000111.1, forward strand.
CTCTTTGATACTGTCCGCGCTTATACTAACCAGCGAGACGATCGCCCAAGTGACGGACGACGAGAGCTGCGAGACGTTGCAGTCCGAGGTGCACATCACAAAAGGTATTGCCCGTTATTTAAAAGTTATTAACTGGATACAAGAGATAAATTGTTTGTTCAGACGAGTACGACGAGATAGGGCGTTTGAGGAGAACGTGCAGCGGTGATATATCGGTCACGAAATGCGAGGGATTTTGTACCTCGCAGGTACAACCGAGCGTCGCGAGTACAACAGGATTTTCAAAGGTAAGCGTCAAGTTGGAAATTATAAAATGGATACGAATTATAAGGTGGATCAACTATCGTTCTCTTTTTCCAGGAATGCTACTGCTGTCGTGAAAGTTACTTGAAGGAGAGGCAGATCATACTGCACCACTGTTACGACGCGGATGGTATGAAGTTAACGAGCGAAGAGGATGGGACGATGGAGATCAAGATACGTGAACCGGCCGATTGTAAATGCATTAAATGCCGAGAAATATCCCGATAAATTTAATGTAACGAGTGATTTACGATATTCAAATGTATACATATTGAAACTGCGTAATAAAAATGATGAGATTTAAAGAAAAGAGAAGTAATTGTTTGCCCTTCCCCTTTACACGTTGACAGAGTAGATCAAGAGATAGAATTTATACTTAAACATTAAAGATGTACGAGTCATTCTTTTCTAAATGAATGTTCGATTAAAATCTGAGTATGAGAACGCAACATAATAAAATGTTATCAAAGTCCTATTAAATATCGTAATAGAAATAACGACTGGTTATATAAATAATTTACATATAGTCTGAGACAGTCAGGATTGTAAATAAGTACATAATTGTTGATATAATCTCATATATAACATAAACAGTTTATAAAAATGATAATGTGCAAACTGCGAGTTCTTTTAGAGAGAGCTCTTTTAATAGCGTTTCTACGTAGTCGATTCTTTGCCTAATGCTATTAAGAATATACATCGAGGGAAGGGAGGAAACATTGCCACCCACAGAGTATAAAAGGGTATGAATTACTGGCTCCGAGCACAGTGAGGTATCGGTCTTGGCAGGGAGAGTATCGTAGAAACGCTATGTTCTTACACCGTATCGGTAAATCAACTTGGACTTTCTTATTTCAGTCCGACGAGTAATTCTAATCGAATCGTTACTCACTGCGTAGTAGCTGCCGGTGCGTTGATTTGTCTGCTGAGCGAAGCGGCAGAGGCGATCGTAGGAGTCGACGAATGCCAGGCAACTCCGGTCATCCACTTTCTGCAGTACCCAGGATGCGTCCCCAAGCCGATCCCTAGCTACGCGTGCAGAGGACGTTGCGGGAGTTACCTACAGGTGAAATGAACGTTAAACGATTTGAATAAATTACTCTTGAAATTGAGAGTTTTATATATCTCCTATGAAATATTCATCCATTTATTATCTTTATTTATACGTCAACTTCTCAATGATTTATATCAGATTGCTCTCATAAATTCTCACAGTTTACTTTAATAGTAATATATAAAAATACATCTTACGTTACTATCGAACGCGTAACAAAGAGAAGTTTTGTTTTATTTATGTTCTTTCGAGTTCTTATAAACATAGACTGATCAGCTTCGTTTGGCAATAGGAACGTACCATTCTATCATGATCCCTAACATATTTTTTAACGGTGCATCGAATCGAAAATCAACAGAATTATCACGGGTAAATAATTGTTTGCTCGTACCTGTTCCTACAGGTGTCCGGGTCAAAACTTTGGCAAATGGAGAGGAGCTGCATGTGCTGTCAAGAGAGCGGAGAACGTGAAGCGGCTGTATCCTTGTTCTGTCCGCGGGCTAAGCCGGGCGAAAAAAAATTCCGCAAGGTTAGACTACTGTTCCGATACGATCATCGAGATTCGATGATCTTGATCATGCCAGCGAACCGAGTGAAACGTTGCCGGACTGATCACAAACACGAATCAATCGGAGGCAAACCTCTCGACATCATGAGTTTTCTACAGCCATATTGTTTTCGTCCAGTCGGTGTTGCAAGGTCCGAGGAATTTCGATCGTAGCGCCGCCGGTTGAGAGATAACGAAGCTTCGCTTACGAGATTTGAAGAGTTTCTTTTCCGTTTTTCTCCGCGTGCCAACGAATTTGAAATCTTCATCGATGTATCAATAGTCGTCTTCGTGGTCCGACGAGATTTTGTAGAATTCGCATTTTGAAACGACATACGAATGGCTGGCACTCCGATCCATGAAGCGTAATATTTTCGAACCATTCGAGCCTTGGACTCGATTTTTCAAAGAATCTAACGCGCGAATAACTACCGTCGAGCTGTACATCGCACGATAATTATTACCGTGACAGTAACGCGCAAGAATGATTTCACTTTGAGAACAATGCGTCTACGCGTATCATCGCATAACACAGAAACACGACCGAACAGCACGACGCGCGAACGTCAAATGGCGGCTCGTCACGTGGTACGGCTGCATATGGCTGCCGATGCGCGCGGCATCTGCGCACGTGTCCAAGATGGCCGTCGCGTTGCCTGGCAACCACATTCGGCGGGCTACGCGGAAAATTCGAAATTTAATTATACGAAATGCGTAAGTAATTTTCTGTTTTTTTACAGGTAATTACGAAGGCGCCTCTCGAGTGTATGTGCAGACCATGCAGCAGCGTCGACGAGTACGCGATTATCCCTCAGGAGATAGCAGGATTCGCCGACGAAGGCCCGTTTACCACGTCCGCGCATTTTAGAAGGTCTTCCGACTTGCAGTGATCTTCGAAGTAGAAGAAATAGCGTTCAAAGCGTGCATAAATTATAATGATACATATATATATATACGTAATGAATTATTATTAAGATTCTATGAAATAACTTTAATGTTATATGCCGTCTTGTTGCCTTCAAATAAAAATAATGAATGATAAATCATAACTGAAGTCACTCAGATTTTTGGTGGTTGTACAACAGAGGCCTTATTAGTTTGTTATAAATAATTTCAATTATATTACATATACATATAAAATAACTACATTGCAGTTAATATACAATATAGGATATTACGCGTTTATGCTCCTGCGTTTCCTCTTTAAAAATGCGTAAATACGTTACAGTTCGATTATAATTATTGCAGCTTATCGTAAGTCGTTACATCCTGGCAAGTGTACATTATCTACAATGTCCCTTCCGATTAACTCGAGCTCGAGCGGACCGATCAGGTATGTTCAACGATCAAAACGTATCGGCTAGGTTTTCGTCTCAGAATTGTACGTGTATATCTCGTTTCCTCGCGTCGTCGTACGCATTTCGTACATCGGTCAATTACCAATTCGTCGGAACAGCGGTAGTAGTGGTGTTACAAAAAAATATACAAATTATCATTCGGTCAATCTGTTTCTCTACCGTCCAGACAGGCTTGTATGCGAGAAAATAATCAACAACAGTTTGACATGGAGTTCTTTTTTATTATTTTTTTTCCTTTTTATTTCGTATAGATATGATTTATCATAGAAGTGTTTTCGTGTATCGTGTTTTGGAATCCTGTTTTTTTTTTCCTTTTAGTGATATTTTATTTATATTATGTATACGTATTATTTTTAATGTAAACGTAAGCACACGCAGATATACGTACGTAGAAGTTATACGTGCGTGTTCGTACGTGAACTATCAATTACGTCGCATGCATGTGCACACTTCTCTCGCGGCAGCTCGCGAACGAGCGCTGCCGCCGGCCTTATCTCTACTACCTCCGCGTTCTGTCCAGATTCTTCACTTACAATATTTACTTATTAGATATTTACAATAGTAATTATCTCCCTCCCGTTTTACCCGAACCGCGCGGCTGCTTCACTCGCCGTCACGTTCGCCAACAACTGTCTCTCGTTTCAATGTCGTTTATATAAATTATTGTAGTTTCATTTAATTCGCCCTCCATCCCGTCGAATGATGCGTTCTACGGTGAACGTAGAATAGAATCTTTCAAGGGGACAACGATCAATATCATAGGTCATTATATCGTTAGCTCATTCATTATATTTTCTACACTCCAGCCGACTTCGTGTCCGTGTACGTGTGTCTGTGGTTATTTATTTATATATATATATTTTTTTACAGTGTGAAAAAAGCAACAGGGGTCGCAGAAATCTTTCGTTCGCTCTCATCCTGCCTGCGTCTCTTTTATGGTTCCTCACTCAACGAAAAAAAATATATATACGTACGAGAATCCCCGCAATTTCCATTCTTCGCTCAATTTTCCTATTGTATAATTGACTAAAATGTAATCCGTCTCTAAGAGATCCTTCTTCCGTTGAACTCGTCCCGAACGATGATGCATCGCGGATATTCAAATGATACGGGATTACCGTGCGAAGAGAAATAAGAAAGGTTTAGTCGGATTAACGAGAAGACGATGATTGGGCCGTTGTATCAAAATCGGGGAGCGATGTTATCGAGTTCTTATCCGTGAGAGGGGCATGGATTCTTTATACGGTTCGTACGCGTGCACGTGGCGCCGATTGGGGGCCCACGTGTTCGCGTACACGCGATTGATGCAACTCGAATGCGTTACACCTTGAACAACGCAGAGTTCATAAAAAATATAAATAGCAAAGTTGGCTACTAGTCTAATAATCGAGACGACGGGTCCGCGTGCCTCGATTATTAATTACAATCTCTTAAATGTAGAGTACACATAAACGTCGGAGACGAAAAAAAGAAAATGAAACGTAGAATTGGTTTCTAGAATTAAATAAGAGTAATATTTGCGTAACTGTACTCAGATTTCCTATTTTCCTTTATATATACATATATATATACACATATGTGTACACGTATGTATATATATATATATATATAGTATATCCAAAAAAGAAATGTATTTTTCACACTGTACTTTAAATTAGTATAACAATTTTATACAATTTGCTACGGCACCTGCCACCTTGATTACATGCAGACATTCCATCCCACGCATTTATAATCTGTTCTTTCAATGTTTATAAATAACTAGTGTTAAAAAATAGTAGCGCCTTAATATGCACACCATCTGTATCCTTCCGTTTCATAATTTCAACATATTCTACAATTACGAATATCCGTTCCGTTTCGTAATCTTTAATGGTTTCACCGTCCACTCGCATTCGTTTCATAATTAAATTCTTCTTACAGAGTAGAATACATTGCAAGTTCGCAAGATATAAATTAGTAATTCTGTTATATTTGTTATAATAGTAGGAAGAACCGTCGCCCTTATATCAGACTTGGCTATCAATAGTTTTTCATTTTTTTTTTTTATTTCTCGCGATTCTCAAACGGGATCCTGCCCGAAATCTGCCGGCTCGCAGCGGTTTGTTACCGGGCACACGTCGAGCCTCGCTCTCGAAATAATTTCGCGAAATTAAATCAAACGCGCGCGGGTAACAAAGATCGCGGATTGCCGCTACGAACGGGTCGACCCCGAGCGAAATCCTTTTGCAGATACGAAGCGTAAAATAAAATAATGATAAAGTCTCGTGAAATTTTTACGGGCGATCGACCAAGCCGACGCATCTCGCAAGACGTAAGAAATACGATAATATGTTCTCGAGTTTGTTTTTTTTATTTTTGCTTTATTTAAACTTTAAACCATTTCAATGAATTATATATAATAATTATCTTGCATTTACTTTTGTATTATAATTAGTAATTAATGTTTATCTTCATTATGTATAGCGGTCTCAGCCGGTGTGTCCTTGACAACCTCCTTTCTTTTTTTTTATTATCATTCACTTCTTGTTCTTCGAAGTTCTAGACTATATTACATACACCCGCGCACTACTATCACTCCATTGTTTGTTTCTTTGTTTTTTTTTTGTTTTTTTTTCTTTTTTCTTTAATGTATACGACGTTTTCTTTCTTTAAAAAACTGCAATTTGATCTCACTTCGCGTAGTATTTTTATTCTAACGAGGGAACGTATATTTCAAGTGTTTCGGTTTCGCTTTCGCTTTCGGATCAAGATTTGTTGCCGTAGAATCGTCAACACCTATCCTTGTCGGTCTCTTGGTTTGTACTCGTCCCGTCTTCTATGCTCGAGGCATCGTCGGCTTCTTGCAAACCAGTGAAGAACGATGTTAACGCCATCATCGCGACACCGTGCCACTCCCGTTGGTGCCCCTCAGGAGTCTGTTTCCATGCTATGAACGCGTCGCTTGAAATTACATTGTAGTCCGACAAGTTTGTCATAATATTAAACAGAAGCCCTGTAACAAGAATTCGCGTGCTAAGAACCAACGAACACGATCGTCAAAACTCCACGCGTAATTTACTCTGTACCTACCGTGTGGATATTGTAAATGATGTAAATGAAATTGAATCGCGTAAAGGCATTGCAATTCTAAGGATTCGTCTGCATCGACGAACCGTCGTATCAATTGTTGTAAATTAACGAAAACATCGTTTCTCAATAGAGTTTGCTTGTTGCCTTTAACTTGTGTAGTATCTGAAAGTTAAAAAAGATTTCAATGCATTTGATTCGCGATAGAAGAGGGAATTTAGAGATCAACGAGCGCGAACATACATGTGGATACCGTTATTATGGCAGTCGTTAATACTCGAATGAATTCGGGGTCCTTGACTCGATCACTCGCATTTGTCTGGAAAAATTAGAAATTAATATCGCAATCGTTCCTCAAGGGAAGGATGTCGAAACACGATCGGAAGATACTCACCATAATCCAGTTACAAATCACGTCGAAGTTGTTAGTTTCAGTCATGAGAGTTACAAGCTGCTTGTAAAGTTCACGGTAACTGTTCTCAGCAAACGGGCTGTTGTAACTATCATACACACCAGTGAGGAACTCCAGGTTCTGTGAAATTCCATGGATTGCGTTAACGATTACCGTTGTTTCGAAACGAGTACAGATGTTTGATACAGCAGTTTCAACGACTCACGTAATTGTTAACGATTTTGTCGGCATTTTCTCGTTCGGGATCGATTATACTGCTCAACTGAAGTCCACTTTGGTCCCATATGTCCTTGACCCACTTGGGTCCTTTGTCCCGGCATACTTTCGACAACAGTTCGCCAAGGAATACGCCTACATAGCCTTGGCTCTTTAAACTATCGAAAACAGGCATCAGTTCATCCAGGGGAAGTACCTCCTGTTCCACTGAGTGCGCTGTAAAAAAGGAAACAAACGATCAGGAATTGTTTTCCGCCGACACGAAGCCAAAATTCTCGCGTATTTAATTTCAGGCCTGTTGAGCAAAAAAGTTCCCGCATGGAAAATCTACGGCGAAGAATAATCATCATGTAAAAGTTAGATATAAAAATACGATGTTTCGTAACAATTTACTTACACAGTATCTCCGCCAAGTATAGCCAAACTTTAGGTATATCGAGCAGAAGATCGTCGACTATCTCCAATATTTCAATAAGTCTGAAAAAATGTAAAAATGTACAAAATTAATTCGGTTGCAAAAGAAGTAGCATCGAAGTTTTAATACGGAGACTCGAGATCAGTATCCTTTTGGCTTTAATGATTATCATTCAACATCGTTCTTTTCTGTGTAAAATTTTCATCACTCTCGATATCAATACCTGTACTTAAATGAACAGAGCTGAAGAACTTACCCATTTATGAGATGCGTTACAGACAAGATCTTCTGCATGATTAAATGCGACAGAAGATACGACACACGTTCTCTGTCAACAGGCGTTTTCTCGAGAACGAAGTTGATCAATTCACGGATAAACTTGCTCATCGCGTTATCGAAGTTCTGTTGAATGGCCAACGAGACGGTCTGCAAAGGAGGAAATACTCGTGAAACATATTTTACTTGTAAACATTCGTTTTCAATTATTTCGCTTATTTTGTCCTCTCGTCGATCGTATAAACACCGATAGAAATAAATGTAACATTTATTCGTAACGCTGCTCGAAAGGATCGATGAGAAGGTGTTGCGTAATTTAGCACGCCAATGACTCAAGCATCTCTTAAGGAAAAGCAGAGATGGATCTAAGGAGCGTGCGGAGTGTATCGACTGTACGAACGAAAGTCAATGAAAAAAAATGTATGGACTTACTTCGAGCATAGGATTCTTCAGATATTCTTTCATTATTTTGTGCAATGTTTTCTCGAACTCTTCGTCGGTCATCGGAGGTTTATGACTACTAGAGGTAGATTGCGAAGATTTTAATGGCGGTGGCGGCATAGAAACGGTTTGACTCTGCGAACTATCTAACAACGAGCTCTCTCTACTTGACGACGAACTGCTTAATTGATGACTACCATTACGCGAACTCCTACCATCTGTAACAAACAACGGGAACACGGAATTGGTTCACGTTCCAACAGTAAAGTATCATCGAGAGAATTGTTATCTCAATGTCAGAATCCTTTTGGCAAACAACACTAAGTTTTACTTTTCAACAATTAAATATTGATCATCACAAACAAGGCAGTCGTTACGATTAATTCATTGATATTATCGTAAGATTGTTTGCTCACCATAGGAAGGTTTGTAGTCACGGCCATATTCTCTTGGACCGGTAGATCTCGATCTGAAACGAGAAAGTAGTTAAAATCTTTCAATTAAATCCCTGCGTGTCGAGCGCATCGTTGTCGCAGAGACTCAGAACGCTTTTGAAGTCATATTTCAAATCAGAAACTCTAGCCTAGCAAAATATTTCATCACGCTTGGTTCGGTCTTCGAGTCACAATGCGCTTTTGAGAAACTTACCCGGAGAGTTGCGGAGACGAGATTCGTTTATCTTGATCTAAAGTCGATATATTCTCTAAGCATGCGAATTTGTTTGAATTTATCGCCTTCGAGCCGCAGTTCTGAGGCATTTTCCACATGTACATGTTTCTGCTTCCTAACTGCAGATCGTCCATTGGAGGCTGAAAGGCAAGAAGGTTGATGCTCGCTCGTTCTTAACGAAACCTCATCGAATGCAATCGTAAGAAATTACTCACAGGTTTATTTTTAAGTTTGGCTGTTTCCACGGAATACTGTGGCCTCGTTCTGACGACAGGTTGACTCCAACCGCCGTCGTCCGCCGGGCCAGTACCGCCTGCATCATAGTACCAACATTTACATATTTGTTCGCGAGAAAAATAAAACGAATTAAGACGAAAGCAAAAATTCATCAGATTAAGCTGTACAATCACTACTACTATCAGAAACTCTAGTCTGACAAAAAAATGGTATCATCATATCCGCGCGTTAATCGATTTCGTATCATACGGTAAAGTGGAAGATTGAAAAATAGCGAGAAGCAAAAAGGTTTATTCACGATGTTACTCACGATTCCTTTTTCTATCACTGCCGCGTTCATCCTTCCTCGGCGTATTTAACGGAGTATTACTTAATTGGTTGTCTAATCTCTCTGACTCAGCCTCCTTCTGGATTTGATCTATCGTCTTCGGGTTGCTGTCGTCTCTCCTCGGTATCCATTTGTTTGCTCTTAAATCTATGACATCCTGTAGCATGAACCGAATTCTGGAACTGATCTTTCCTTGATTTCGCCGCGCAACGATATCTTGCATCTTGTTGAAGTAGTCGTTCATCTGAGAAAGAGATCGAACGCATAAAAATCGTACACTCCTTCCCCCGTGTCGTTGCACACGAATCGAACTTACATCTTGTTGAGTTCCTCCTTTTGATTCTAAGTCTCTTCCGACGGTTGTCAATAATTTGCATAAACATTCGAGACTATCCTCGTCGTTCTGATTCAACAACGCCGTTATGCAGCGATGCATAATATTCGTGGTTAACATCCCCTGTTTGTACAGCTCACCGATGAATCTGTAAAGCGAGAAGTAGATATTAACAAACGATCGACGCAACGTCGAGCACGCGACACGCGTCGTATCACGTACCGTATATTTCCTACTGATTTTATACGCGTCTTACGCTCTTCTTCCTCAAGTTGCAGTTGCAAATCTTTCTTCTTCTCCTGTAACAAACCACGTTTAACTCCTGTTAGCAACGATTTTCACCGTTTCGATTTTAAACGAAAAGTTTATCGGTGGGACTTACAGGATCGGTACATTCCTCGATTTCTTTAAGCTTCCTTGCCCTCGCCACTTCGTTAACTGGATTCCTTTCGAATTCTTTTTGGCAACGGGTAATAATAAGTTTTTTGAAACTGAACGAGCCATTTTTCTCCATGGACTTGTCACCTCCCGGGACTTCCATCACAGCGAGCTCTTTGCACATCAATGCGTACGCTACCGAGAAGCTCGGCTCATCGACGGCCTGGTGGAATAATCGATTTAATTACGGGGAAAACAAGATGAGATTATCGTTACTGTCGCTGAACGTACCTTCTCAAAAACTAAATTGATAACACCCTGCAGTCTTTCCGGGGTATCGACGTTCAACGCGCGTACTTGGTCGACCAAGGTGTTGAATTTCTGCGGAGTGAGCTTATTTAATACGCTTCGAACTTTCTTATAAAGGGCCTCCGTCTTCGCGTCCTCCTCGCTCACAGACGCGTTCTTCAATCTCGCCGGCCTCCACGCGTTCTCTGTCTCTCTCAGTTTCACGTCCTCTCTCAGCGACAGTGACACGTGAATCACATTCGGTTTCACTGGCTTCGACGATTTCCCTGGGTGGCTCTTACGGTTCGGTGGTGGCTGAACAAATGCGAACACGTTGCAAGATTAATTGTCACAAACGTTTACGAATGCCTGTCATGAGACAGAATAGAAAAATCAGATGAAAGTTTATCTCTCAACAAAATTCAGTCCACTACTTTCATTTTTATAACACATCATTTTTGTCGCTCTAACAGTAGACAAGATATAATAGCATGTTGTAAGATCGATCCTTGACTTACCATTCGCGCGTTCATAGACGGCTTCACGAATCCAGGGAACATGAGGTCGTGTCTGTTCATGTTCGCGTCCTTGAACGCTCTCAGATCGTTGCTAGCCCTTGCAGACTGCGAGAACAACGACGATTATATAGACCCATACGCAACGACATAATAAAGACGAACAAGAGTTTCTATACAATACCTTCGAACTGTCTTTCAAAACGACATCCAAATCCGGCAGATTAGACGGTTTGATCTTGCTGTTGGGATCGTACTGAAGTTTTATCAAAAAATCACGGTCGTACACCTTTTTGCCGGTCTTGTTGATGGGACTCCACTGATCGTCCTTGTATTTGTATTTCAGCTGTATCTGACTGGGTACCGCCGGTTCGGCCGGTGCCGAGGCCGGCTCGGTTTCGGCCGACTTCTCAATGACCGGGATCTGCTGCTGCTGCTGCTGCTGCTGCTGCTCCTCGCTCGGTGCCGATATCGCGGACACCTTCGAGTTCTCCTCGTTCTTCTGTGCCACTATCGTCTGTACGTCCACCTCCTCTTTCGCTTTCGCGTGATCGACGACATCGTTAGGAACTGATTTCGCTTGCGTATTACATACGCTCGATTTCTTAATATCGTCTATCTTAGGAGAACATTCTTTCGCGGTCTCCTTGTTGCTTGGCAGTTTTTCCGGTAGCACGGGAGTGGTTTCCTTAGGGATTTCTGGCGTCGTCACGGGAGACGCCTGCTGCTTCTCGGCCTTCGCGTGGCCAGAGGCAGCCTCCTTCTTCGACTCGTAATTCTCCTTCTCTTTCAGATCCTTCGTGATCTCGCGACTCGTGTCTTTATTGCTGTCCTTCGGCGGCAGAACCTCTTTACCGTCCTGCTTCATTTCGGATTTAGCCGAGGGTATCGTGTTTACGAATGCGTCCATGTCAGTGCCTTCCTTCTCTGCTCCTTTTCGGTTCAGCTCACGGGGCTTCAGCTTATTCTTACTCTTCTGCTTCTGCATAGCTTTACCTGTCGAATCACACGCGAAAATTTAGCTATATAACAGAAACGGTGGTAACGATGGGCAGCGGTCGGTATCATAATTATATTTAATGTTTATACGCGTAGCGTACGAATCGTGGGACAGAACTATTATTACGTTGATATCTGTACAGAGAGGTGCGAGAAGAAAACTCAGTTTCGGCTACAAGCCAAGGATAATTATAGTCTCGGATCACGGTACGTTTCGTACCGTGACATTTCTCTTTTTCCCCATTAATATGTACACAAATTTCCAGCTGTTAGACCCACGGAGATCGAACAGTCAACGGTCGTAGGGATCGTTATTTCTCCTCGTACTCCGAAAATACCTCCCACGAACGCGAGGGGAAAATATGCGCGTACGAATAAATAACGAGCGATTTAAATGTTGCAGAAAATTGTATTATGTAAGATTTCTTTCCGCAAACATCGAAGCCCGGGGAAGGAAACTTCTCGCGCGATTGGTACGACGAGAGACGAGCCAAAGGATATTTATCGAGTACATCGGTGAGCAAAGCTGTATCTTTAAACGATCATTTTTCGAACGTAACAATAGAACATATACCGTGATCCCTGGAGCCCCGTCGATTGCGACTTCTTGACCGGGAGCTACCTCCGACGCGGCCTGTGCCATTAACTTTGCGGTCACCCATTTTCACATCTGGTTATCGACAAAACGTGCACAACTATTTAAGCACGTTCCAGCCTGTCCGTTCGTTTCCCGTCGACGGCATATCGCACAACGGGTACAAGTCACATTTTCTCGCGACAGAAATCTCTTTGTGCACGGCTCGAGTTTCACCGTATGCTACTACTGCCGCTGCTGCCACACACTGAATCAGTATTTATTTATAAATCTGCCAAAAGCTTGCCAAACCTAGAGCAGACCGATCCGTATTCACACGCGCAACAATGCGCAACCACGATATATGCATTCTAAACTCTTGCTCTTCGAGCGAGCGAGCGAGCGCGGAGGAGCAACGATCGAATTCGATGGGACACGGTGCGGGTAGGTAACTGTGAACTGTGGGATTCCTGCGAGCGAAGAAGCGACGACGGAACAACGATTTCGCCGGTTCGATCGGAACGACACAAGTGACAATGGTTCCTTCCTTCTTGGAACTTCTCCTCGCGCGACTTTTACGCATCTATTTTAACCTGCGAACTGGTACAAACTAACAAGCACGATATGGGATTTCTTAAATTAGTTCTGTCCGCCGGTTTAGCGCCGGAGCACGCGCACTCCCGACTTTCTCGACGGCCCGACCTCCTGGCCTCTGAATCAGAACATCTTCACTGAAAACGCGTCGACAGTACGATTTGTACCGAGGATCGACGAGGAAACTAGTCTTCCAATAGCCTTCCGCGAGAACAGGTAAAACCGAATGTACCGTTCAATCGTTTAATGGATCGTTCAAATGGGAACGTAGCTATCTCTATTTTCAAGTTCGTGCCTGAGGTTTCTAAAATAACAATCGTGCGACGTCTAGAATAGAAGTGTGGTGTGGCAAAATGTTGTGGTGCGACTTCTAAAACAGATTAATTGCAGGTCGCCAGTTAATTCGATGCATGAAAGTAGTCTGAGTAAGATCTCATAAAAGGAGGTCGAGGTAACAATTTAAGGGGAGCATTGAACGCTCGCTTTCAACCCGATTCAAACGAAGTTTAATCGTGCCGAAATCCGTGAGCAATCGATGAACACGCGTTTGAAACAAATACGGAAAGTTCCTCCGGTCGGTTCGATTTATCAGCCTTCGCGGAGATACACAATCGTACGGAAAATGTATATATAGTTCGTTCGGTAATTTTTCTAGTCAATGAGAACCTTTCACCCGATTGGTGAGCGCGCTCAAGGTTGTCACTGACGCCGAAAGTCTCGAGATACCGTATTTTTTCCACACGCACGACGCGTGCTCTTGTGAAACGCCGCTTAAAGGACGGGCCAAACCATGCACTCTATTCCCACCGCGATACACGCCCTCCACCGGTTTTCCTCGTAAAAATACGGAAAATCGTATTAAATGCACTGGAAGAAAAAGTACGAGAATTATCGAATAATTCGTGGTTGCTCGTGTAATAGAAAATAGAAAAACAATTTTTATCAAATTATCAAACTCTTTTCGTTCGATTTTCTAATAAAAATCGTAGGAATTACAATTATTTCGTATATGACGATGATCGAGTATCTTAATTAAGCTAGGCTGAATTGTCTTCGCTCGCCCGAAAAGCTCGAATAGAAAATAGAAACAAAATTTTTATCAAACTATCAAACTCTTTTCGTTCGATTTTTTAATAAAAATCGTAGGAATTACAATTATTTCGTATATGACGATGATCAAGTATCTTAATTAAGCTAGGCTGAATTGTCTTCGCTCGCCCGAAAAGCTCGAATTGAAAATAGGAACAAAATTTTTATCAAATTATCAAACTCTTTTCGTTCGATTTTTTAATAAAAATCGTAGGAATTACAATTATTTCGTATATGACGATGATCAAGTATCTTAATTAAGCTAGGCTGAATTGTCTTCGCTCGCCCGAAAAGCTCGAATAGAAAATAGGAACAAAATTTTTATCAAATTATCAAACTCTTTTCGTTCGATTTTTTAATAAAAATCGTAGGAATTACAGTTATTTCGTATATGACGATGATCAAGTATCTTAATTAAGCTAAGCTGAATTGTCCTCGCTCGCCCGAAAAGCTTGTTTCGACGAATGCGTGGTGCGCTCGGGAGGTAGCCATATTTGAGCAGGAATCATGGTTCGATTATCGAAATTCGATTTCCACGGTTCAATTAAACGATATTTCTCAATGCGGGAATAAAAAAACTCGTCGAGTAGAACACAGATGAAATGTGAGCCGCGGATTCGCTCGATTATTAAGAGGGCAGTGGCTCCGTGGCGAGGCTCGTGTTCGGGAAAGCCGGAGAATACAAAATGTCGGAACCACGTTGCGAGTATCTCTCGGCGCCTATCGAACAAGGCCGTGGCAACGACTGCGATTTATACGTACATGTTCGATCGAGGAATTCCCCTGTCGTCGATACACCCGCGCACAATCACTTCAGTCACAGTAAAAATAATTAAGAAAAAAAAGGAACGGAGGTAAAATAAAATATGATGATTCGGTAGAACCTTTGTCACTGGCACGGGAAAAACCTTGGTCCGGAGCGTGACCCGACGTGCTCTCCGATGGAAAAGGAACGGTGCGTGTAAAGGGCGCAGCGTTGCGTATAATTAAATAAACGGTAATATGTACAAATTTTCACGGAATATCGTCGGTTTAAAAAAATGAAAACACTTCGTAGGAACAGGCTGTGGAGTTTAAAACGTGGATTACGGGTAAGCGTATTCGTTACGTTAAAAATTAGTAGAAATTAAAATATGAGTATCTTTTAGGCTAATACACTGAAGTCGCGCGCTTGTCTATGCATCTACGAGTATATAGTATTACAAAAAATTGATAAAAGGAAAAGGGACGAAGTGGGAAAAGCGGAGTAAAAATTACACCCGGCTAGCACAGCACGTGCTGGCTACTGGAGTGAAACCGTTGTTCGATGAGAGAAGATGCCGGGAACCTCCCTCCAGCAACGAAATCGACTGAGCTCGCTTGCGCTCGGGACGTTTCGTGCCTCTCCGTCCGACGATGATGTCACCGCTGGCACGAACACCTCCTTTCAGAGTTCCATGCCTCGCGTTTCAACCGCGGAGAAAGACCGATCCGCATGAAAAATGTATATGCACCCGAACAGATAAACGGATATCTCCCACGATTCGTTTCCCCGATCTACTCGCCGAATCGGGGCGCTTAAATGATCGTCTACAACCGAAATTACGATGAACTCGAGCTATCAGGGACAACGAAAATTTTCAAACAGCCTTTGGCCCCCTAGAAATACGTTGCGTTCCAACGATATTTAGGCTGGAATTTATATATATACTCGCTTCGCGACCGTGTTGCTGCTTTCCTTCGATGTTTCACGTGAAAACCGAACGGGAGATCGCAGGTATCTTCGTTGAACGAGGTGAGTTATCGTTATTAAGAATTCTACTAATTTCAGTAAATTCAATTAATTAAGAGGTGCAATGGTATTGTGATAATAATAACTTCGAAAGTAACTAACGTATCGCGAAACGACCTAGATTGACACGGGACAAACAAACACTTGGGCATTGAGGAGCGATCTAAATAACGTTTGTTCAAGTTTATACCGTCAAGGACTTACCCTTCTTTTTATTGCCCATTTTGTAAAAGTTGCGTGAAACACGAGCCGATGACACTGTTAACTGCACTTCGCGATACGATTCGAATATTAAATGAACGTCTTATAGTGGGAACTAGCTTGCTATTATCGTCACGAACACTTTCGTCTATGAACAATTGCAGCCTGGCGAACGTTAACGGTGAAAGAGCGGAGCAGCATGTCGAGTTACAAATTCAATATCCATATGTACATTCCTAGAGGCAGCTGATCCACGCAACCTCGGAGATACGTTGACGAATCGTTTTGCTCGGGTGATCTACTGACCACGCTCGACGACACGTAAGTTGGCTAGTTTCGAAAACGTGGCTTCGTAAAAATATCCCGCGAACACTTTGCTCGATTCGAAACGATAAACGAGACGGATCAACATATTATTCGAAAAGAACCTACGTCACGGCAGCGAGGTTTCACGGGTGTAGAGGCACGCACGACTATGGAGCTTCTAGGTTAGACTGAAAACAAATCGCGACGCGGAACACTGCAGGGATACGCGACGATTATCGTCGTCGATAATACTTGTCGAGAACCGAGCTACGCGACGCTCCGTTCACCGGTGTTTTTTATTCCAAGGGAATAATCACGAATCATTTAAAACTGATTTGCACGTGGATCACTTGCCGATGGACGAGACTACCTTTATACGTTAACACACACGTGCCTATATAAAGGCACCTTGCAGCACCGTTCGAACACATGCTATAGATCACGATTTCGAAGTCCAAGGGAAATAACCGAAACGCGTGCGAAAGGAAGCGTACGTGAACCGTCTCAATTAACCAGTTAATTATTTAAATATAAATATTGCGAACAAAGATAGCGGTTCGAGTTATCAACGAGGCAAAGTTCATATTACAATGATAGAAAAACGAAATTGTCGGGCCAGTAATTTGTTTCTATTCGAAAATTCATTTGCAACAACCGAGCGGTGCAGCGTCATCGGTCGCATTAAACGCGAATCGGATGAATCGTTTCTTAAAACCGTGTAATATATGCTACCGAATCCTTTAATCACGTGGTATTAATAAAACGTAACGCGAATTACACAGGACGAGACGATCGAGACGAGCTACACGAGTAACTGTTACGACCGAATCGACGAACGAACACTGAAGGAGAGATAGTATCGAACAAAGACTTACCATCCGACGACTTCTGCTGCTGCGAGTCGGCCCGGGTGGTTTCGGCTTCGAGCTTGTCAGCGTTCACATCCCCATTGGCTTTGAAGTGATGCTCCGGTTGGTTGTGAGGCGTGGGAGTCGTGCCCCTGGAATTAAGGCTCTTCTCCCTCGTTTTTTTTTCTTTCTGCTCTTTGGCACTCGGAGGCAGCTCGGTCGAGGGAGGTGGCAGAGCGGCTACAGCAGGAGGAGCGGCAGCAGGCTGATTGTGGGCGTGAGTCTGTGATTTTCTTCTTGGCGGGGAGCTCGATGGATTTTTACTCGCCAAGTTGGGGAACGGTTCTCTGGCAGGAACGGGGTTAGCACTTGGGGCAGTGGCGGACGGTTTAGGGATCTCCGGTACGTTCGTACTGGGCGTCGTCGTGACGGGGACAGGCATCGGTGTCACGGCAGGCGCGCCGGTACTCTTCGTCGTTTCGACCTCCGGTACGGTCGCCGTGGGTAGCTGCGCAGAAATATCGTCCTTGTTCACGTTGCGAGCCGGCGGCGGTGGTTCCTCGATAACCACGGCTTTCGACTCGCTCCGTGGTTGAAACTCCTTTACGGGAATTTGCAACGGTTTCGACTCCGTTTTCACCGCGCAGGAGTCTATCGTCTGGGCAGCGTTCCCGGCGCTACCCAACGGCTGGCTACACAACGCGGATGCGTTGGGTAGACTCTGTGCTGTCTGCGAACCGCCACTACACTGACCGTTCGCATCGGTAGTAGAGTTTGTCTGGGTCGGGGGTAAACTTTGCGTCACGTTTTGTGTCGTCGACGCGTTCGGTACGCAAGTTGTTACCGGCGAGTCAGAACCGGACTCGTCGGTCGCGCTTTTCGCAAGCGTTTTTGCAACCTGAGCTGCAAAGTCGGCTTGCACTTCGGCATTATTGTTCTGTAACAATCACCAATTCTGCGTGATAGACGATGATACATACCGATCTAACGAAGATTATGCTTGACAACTAAAAACTGGCTCCAAACTCAAATCATAGGACGACAAATCAAACTAAACGTACTAAGTTCAAATAAAATAAACGTTCAATATATTTTATACCTCTGTTACCCCTCAGCCATGGTTCGCAAACTATAAGCAAAATTTATATAAGTAATATATATGCCTAACGATGCACGTACACACCAACCGATCAAGGTTGCATGAGCCCTCAAATGAAAATGACAAATAACATTTTAATAACACCTATTGGGAAATTCTCGAAATATTATGAGACTACTACAAAAATTTTTACCATTTTTATGACGAAGATTGAGAATATTTTAAATTTGACATAAGCTGAAGCAGGCTGTTTACGATTTTATTTAAAGATAATACCTGTAGGACTTGTAAGTAATTTCGAGTTCGGTATAATCCTCTCGGAAGGTCCCAAAATCATATACTTAGAAAAAGGTCTCTAGCTACTTTTATAACTTTCTTTTACTTTCTGTATGTACGGTATAATTTTTTCTAAAAGGTTACCGCTTCAGATATCCTATCTTCCTATTTAATCTTTTTTCCAAAAGATCATTACTTCCGGTATTTATTTGTTTTATTCAGTTTTTTCGTTACTTTTGGTTGGGATTTTATGGCTCGTACAACCTTACACCGTCTTTTACGTCCCGCTATTAAGATTACGTTGCTCGGACTCTTCGAGCTTGTTACATAGATATTCGATGATTTTACTAAACAAGCGAATCGAGCGCAAAAGATTTTCGTACGTCAAGAACGTTCTTCCAAATTGTTAACAATGATCATGGCTTCTGGGTACAGAAAAATGCGAACAATTGACTATACGAGAACAGAGAGTACGCACTTATCGTTCTGTACCATTTACAATTTCAACTAAAGAGGCTTCGAGAATGTAACATTAGAAATATCACTGCTCCCATAGTCAATTGTTAATACGTAAACGTTCAAAGATTACTCACTTGTGGCTGAGGTGTTTCGCGGTTGCTAGATTCACCGCTCTGGATAGTTTCATTATCCTTGTAAATTTCGTGACTTATATTTTTACCGGTTGACGGGTCCACGATGTCGGTAATAGCATTTTGTCCTCTTGGTTTCCGAGATTTTGTCGTGCTATTCGTCGTGCTTGTGGCACCGCCATTATGTCCGGAATATACGTCTAGAAACACAACAGACACGATTTGCGATGTACGAAAGAAAAGAATAATTATTCATGATTTATATGATATGCTACGTTTCTCATTTAGTTGAATAATTTATCCGAACTCACAGCCATACATCCCGTACACGTTATTTACAACGAACATTGTATATAAATTACGAACTGAAAAATCTGATACACTTTGGGTTTGAGTCGATACACTTCGGAAGCGCCTCGACAGATGGTTCACGTGCAAATAATGAAACGAACCGATGGAAATGTCCTGGGTTTTCCCTAAACTTTTCCCGGCCAACTACCTGAGGGTTACTACCTGAGACTTACTACCTGAGTTGATCCTTGGGGAATACCCTAGCCGGGTAGGTATTAAGAACTCCGAAGAAAAGGTTCGGGACTTTCAAGTCATAAGGAAACAAAATTTATAATTCTTCAGTCTCCTGTACTAACTGTACTTTCAGGATATTCCGAAACAATTCTCAAACAATAAGACAATGCCTG
>SHCU01000111.1:147031-159608 GCA_004307685.1 Ceratina australensis
GCACCTGCGAGCAACTCGTTCAGCGGAGAGATCAGTCGAATCAATTTCGACAAATATAAATGTTCCCCAACGAGCACTGTCAGAATGACGCACGTGTTCGCACGTTACACGCTACGCACCTGTGATTGACAGTACTGACCGTTCGAAAAGTATCGGCCGGTTTTAGGAATCTCTTGTGACACACGTGACACGTCGCTGATAAGCCGCTCGTCACCTGCCAGGTGATTATACGCACTCACGCGACATCTTCTGAAATCCGCGGCAAGTACCGACGATTTCATGTTTTCGATCGTTCAGAGACGGAGCGAATTGTACCCTACGATCACATTGTGTTACGAATCGTAACGTTTGTGTAAAAATCTTTCATAGTAGGCGAACAACGAAGCAAAAGTCTGGAAAAGGAACGAGAAAACATTCGGTCTTTCGAACGGACGAGTGGGAACATTGTAACTGTGACTCTCGCTTACGAACGTCCTACAAATACAATTATCTCGTAACCGTCATCGGTACGATACCTCGGTAATAAAACTTCTACCCGTAGTTGAATAAACATACGAATTTTCTAACGCAACAATTGACTCTCATCTAAATATTTCTAATTATAGAGTAGACCTCTTGACAGAGCGAACCTATACTGTTATACCGCGGCGTGACATTCGACTTACCGACCGCCGTGGACATTTTCGGCCTCTGCGCTGTTCTACGTGTCCGTCCCAAGCCTTTCTACGACCGTTATCGCTAGCAATAGTAAAAGACGGTGTCGATTGATAGCATGTTTGGCGGCGTGATTGCTCAACGTCGATCCTATTCACTTTCGTTCGCCGGACATGCGACGCACCAGGCTTCTCCACGAAACCCGAAGGAGCCGGATGGTAATTATCTGAATGAATGGACACTCTTCGTGCCTCGCGAGCGAAAATACCGCTCGTCGAAATTATATAATCTCCGCGGTGGCAGAGACGATATGATACTGGCAAGGCGATGTTTTCTTGCTAAGTTAGTAACTGCGAGGCCCGGCAATACCACTGCTGCTGCTGCTGCTGCTGTTGCCGCTATCATTAAACTCACTCTCGCGCGGAAAATCGGCGAATTTCTTTTTTTTTTATCGAATTACTCTCATTCGATCATCGGCGGACGTTTTCCCGCGTTTCTGTTCTTCCGTTGCGACCCTCGCGTTCACGCGGCGAACATGTTCTCTCCTCGGCTCGAGTTCACACACTTTTGAACACGCGCTCTACAACCATATGCTGCCTGTAACTACATGTAATTTCGTAATACACGGGCAACACGATTCGTTTTGCCGACGAGGGCTACCGCGAGTCATCGGATTCTCGTGATCCACGTCGTCGTTAAAAAGAAGAGCAGCCTTCGGCTGTAACGTTTCCAACCATAAGATTACGAGACAGCTTCGGAGATATCTCACCCCGTAAACGATGACGGCCCCTCGCACGATTTCCACCGTGTTACTTCGACTGCCCGGTATGCCCGCGACAAATTCTACTCGATTATTTTCACTAGCAGGCAAATAAGAATGAAAAAAAGAGAGCAAGAAACGTGTGTACCGTGTGGCTTGATTGCCACATGTACACAGACTATGTGCGATATACACCCGAACCCGATGCTCGGCTGTTTTCGTAAACTTTCGACGAGTTAGCTATCTCGCCTCGTTTCATCCTATCCTCCTTCTCTTTTTCCTCCGCGGGTTCTTTCCCTGGTTTTCTCTTCGAATTAGACTCCTCGTATCTTTTGTATCGTCTTACCCTCCGCCAAACTGTATCTAATTTAATGCCCGAGATTCGACGGACCCGCCCTGCTTCCCACGTTCCTCCGGATGCGGGCATATTTTTAACGATAAAAATCATATCGAAATATTATATCGATTCGTCGCGGAGAGATCCGGTAAACGGGTCCTCCTCTCAAGATCACGACTCGTGTGCACAGTATTGCCACTCGCTCAGTCCGTTCGAAAGGGAAAGTAGATGCAGACGTAATGTCAAGTAATCGAAACATTTTTACAGTTATAAACGAACGTTGAAACCACGCGAAAAATACATAATTCAGGCTGGAATTTACCGTGATCCTCGCTATCCAACCGTTGGTTGCCTGTCTACGACGTTCCGTGATACATGATCAATGAAAACCGAAGGAGAAAGTAGAAATACTTTACTTTTTAAATGTTTGCTCGACGAGGTCTCCGCGACGATTGAAGTTACAGATTTGCCAATACCTTTCGAGCAGACGTTTCCAAAAATATGTTAAGTAGCATGCCCGTGAACTCTTAAATAGATCATAATAAGATCCGATGAATACCGAGGTAAATACCAGCCTGAAAAAAAAAATACAAATTCGATCCAGGAAGGCTTCCCCGAGTGTTGCCAATCAACTGTAGCCCGATGAAACGATTCTTACTCCTCTCGAAAATAGAATCTCGTTGTATACGCAAAATACTATAAGTCCCCTAAAATAAATGAGTACGCGCGTTATGCAAATGCGGGACGAGTGTCGCAAACGGAAACTTTCCACCGAGAGTCGCTCTAAATTCCTGACAATGGAAGAAATAAGATACGGATATTGAATCGCCTAGTAATTATCAATTACCTGGAATTTAACCGAACGATCAATTCGACCGGGCCGACGTCGACGTGGATCGACGAGGCCAGCCTGTTTCGACGCGCTGGACGAACGCGGTGGTCATTGAAATTTTTACGCGAAATACTGCTAACAGCCACATGGACCGCATGGCCGTTCTAACCTCGAAGCATAACCTCGATACACGTTCGCGACGACACGATTTCTACGGCGTGCGCGCGGAGAAATTCACGCGGGCAGCGAGCGATAGTTCGGCGCGCGAACGAAAATTCTGCTAAACGTTTCGATGTAAACGAGGTTTCGTCGAGACTCACCAGCATTTGGCACGAAACGTGGGGTGTTGGACGTAACCACACTGTTGTACGCTTGGGGCGAATGAACGCTCGGCTGATTGACGTTGACTATGAGCTGCGGCTGATGCTGCGCCGGGTTATGGTGAGACTGGGAGTGATGCTGATGGTGCTGGGGCAGGTGGTGATGTTTCCCTTTCGTCGGCATGCTCATCGCAGGCGTAGGCCTCCTTTCTTTAAACTCTCCACTACCTTCAAAGCTTGTTGCCTTATGCGGCTCGCCGAGGTCCTCATAGGTACGTTATTTTCGCACGCGCGTTTATCGTGAACGTGTTTTCTTCCTCGGGCGGACTCGTTTGTTCGTACAGATTATCGTTGGGAAAATTCGACGCACGCAAATTGATGGTTAACGTCCGGTTACCCGTACGGAACTGATGGCACGTTTACACGCGCGCGTACTTCAACCACGACCGATTCAGCCAACGAAAAGTTTACGATTCGCGCACTCGAGATCACCGTTTCTATGTATCCACGATAAATCTAGAGACTCTCCAACGGACACGGTCTCCCCGGCTCGACTAAAAGTGTTTACACGCTTGTGTCGCTTCCTTTTTCCGAGATTCCCGCGCGGTCGTAATACCGTTTAATTATTTTCACGATACCAGCGGACTGTTACCGCGAATAATCGTACCTACGCCGTTCTACCTGCCTAAAAAGAGTGGTAAACTCTCTGACAAACAGTAAATAACTTGTTTTCCCGTAAGAAAAAAGAAGCGACGCGCACCACACATTGAGCACAACCACAGCACGCCTTTTCTCCCATTTCCTCCGTCATGCTTATATAGTTTCTTCCCTAACAATAGTGTAAAAATCCGAGCCCGTCGCGCATCCCGACACGATTATCGGACGAATTATCGATAACCTATACGATCAGATTGTTTAATTACAAATCGCGATTACGATGCGCGTTAATTAATTTGTTTCCTCCGAACGGTACTATTTTTTCGAAACGACGCAAACGGACTTGTGGTAACGTAGCGAAACAAAATTCTGCCACGACCAATCCGATTTCTAGTCGCGCGGAAACGTATAACCGTATTTTAGTGATTTTATGAAAGATTACAATTAAAAGATGTTTCTTCGGCAAGAAATATCTTGAAAATTCGAAATTCAATTTCGATCCGTTGAATCTGAAACCGATTTATTTCGAATCATTCTATCATTTATTCCTAACATGTAGAATAATTTTCGATTTTTTAGCCGGATAACTTCCGTATGGAAATAATAAACTTGTAAATTTAATCGATCGTTTGAACAACAGTAAAATATTTTCACTTTCTGTTTCGATTTTCATTAATCTTATATCATTAATCTTATATCTGTTCTAGACGAGCGACAACCAGTTGGATAACCGGAATCGAGGAGATACTATACATATAGGTATAGATTCTAGTATGAATTCAGATGGGACCGTGACGCGCCGTTCTAAAAATACGAACGCAACGTCGAACGAGTAGAAGAATGTCAACGAAAATGAAAGATGTAGATGACAATTTGCCATTACCCTCGGATCGAATGCCCAAGTGTTGGAACGAGGAGGAAAGGATAAGTTCTCTGTTCGCTCCCTTCCGAAGCAAATCGGCCAATCCGCAGGATTGGATATCGAAGTATAAGTTTTGGAAAAATCTGATATACGACTGGTTGGATTATCACAAGAGGAGCGCGTTCTCCGTTGCAGATTTAAATGATGCTTTCAAACGGAAGGGTTGCACGCCTCTTTGCTTGATGACAGTCGTCGAGGAACTTGTACGGTAATACATGACGTTCGGAGGGTAGTACCTCGCGTCACGAGCAGTTTTAGATTTATTTGTATTTTCTTACAGGAACAATGAAATAATTCCAGAGTATGAATTTTTCAAAGAACCCTGTGAATCATGGACCGCGTGGTCGCTCGATATATTTGTCAAAAAGCCGATCTCTTGGTCATTTTCTAAAGTTAAGAGCTATATCGTGACCGATGAAATCGACAAGGCTGCCAGATATGTACATTTACAAATTGTTAAAGAAATCAGCGATGCTGTACTGTCTGTTCTGGAAGAAAAAAAGGAATCTGTTCTTATTCCATTCTCTGACCTAATGAAAAGTTGTAGATCCAAAATAGACGATAATATATCCGAGGATACAGTGAAGCTAGCTTTGTTGCGGCTGAGTCGTGAGAAGAAAGCTGTTCTTAAAAATAGTCAAGACAAAAGTGAGTTGTTAGTCAAAATTGCTGTACATTCGTCGGACGAAGTAACAGAGGTCGAGGAGGGCTTGTATAAACTGATTAAACAGGAGAGCGAACTAGCAAAGGAAATAGAGCAGATGGAAGGAGAGAAGGTGAAAGCGATCGATGCGGCTAAATTGTGTCTGAGCAAAGGACTGCGACAAGCGGCGAAAACCCATTTGAGAAAAAAGAAGAAATTAGAAAATGTTATCGAGAAGCAGTCGCAAAATCTTGATAACATTCGAAGTCTTATATCGACCATTCAGAATTCTCATACGAACACTGCTGTATTATCAGCGTACAAAACAGGGTCAGATCTGCTGAAAAAACTGAATGAGAGCGGTTTATCAGAATTAAACGTCGGGGATATCATGGACGATCTCGCGGTGGTAAGTCGGTTTTGAAAGGACAGACGAATTTATATCTGAAA
This sequence comes from Ceratina australensis, assembly GCA_004307685.1. Lineage (NCBI taxonomy): Eukaryota > Metazoa > Arthropoda > Insecta > Hymenoptera > Apidae > Ceratina > Ceratina australensis. The sequence continues at coordinate 152,607 of SHCU01000111.1, forward strand.
TCTGAAAACATTTATATCTTTATCTAAAATTTGCAGGCGTTGGAGGAACAGAAGGAGGTGCAGTCTATGTTAACAGAACCCCTTGAGAATAATGAATCGAACATTGAACTGGAGGAAGAATTAGCAGAGTTGATGAAACTCGATGAGAATCCTTTACCTTCTGTGCCTGATACGAGCTTGGATTCAAGCATCGACGAGCTCCAAATGAATCTAAAGAATTTACAAGTTAAAGGTAGGCATAATAGTAAAATGTAAATCTGTGACAGTACCTTGAGTGGTATCAGTCTTGTAACTGTGAGATTCTGATCTTGTTTTACAGAAACTGTTGCATCGAATGTGCCATTGGTATCGAACAAGAGCGCTGGCGGCAAAAAGATATTGGCACAAGCCGAATAGGAGGTACGTAATTTGGTTATGAGGTTCGTGTTTCTGTGATAATCCTACAATATATTTTTATCACATATGTTTTAAACTATAAATATTACGGAGTGTTCATACATAGAATCGTGTTTTATAATGTAATCGGAGTAAAATATTTATATCGGTCTCAAATATAAAGGAGTAATTGACAGTTTTATAAATATATTTTAATAATATCTTATTTAAGATTCGCGTGTATCGAAGTCTTGTGGTTTCTATAAATTTGTAACATATAAATGCAGTATCACCTGTTTCTTATGAAACATAATTAATACCATTGTTGTTCGATTACTTGAGCAATATGACAGGGAATGAAATGGATATAGTAACAATGAAGTGATTACGTACGTGTAAAAAATATGTCGAGGCGTTGGGATGTTGTCATGGTTAATTTCATTTCAACTACGCGTTTCATGCTTCCATTGGATTGTGTAACAAAGAATTTATCTTCGGTACCTCGGTTGAGCTTATGAATCTCGTAGCATGAGACGCGTTGAGTATTTTAGAATGAATTTAGGCAGGCGGGTAGGTTTTGAGTATCTAGCTTAAGGATCACATTCTGAATCCATTCTATGTGCATAGAGACTCGAGTATACAAAGAGTACGCGTAGCTATTGCATATCCTTTGACCACCGTGTTCTCTCGTTCCAAGACTGACGCTTACAATCCCTTTTAAATACCAGAGTTCACCTTTCTTAAAGACCAGCCCTCCACCACTGTCGCCATCGCAAACTGATGATCCTGTAATTCATACATAAATATATTTCTCACGTTTCTACAAATAACAAAAACTTCTCGGAATCATTCATGTTTACCGTTCGTATAACCGGCGCAAAATTTGTCGTGCGTTATATATTTGTAGGTCTCGTTGAGGGTGCTGCTCAAATCTCTGCACTGGTGATATCCTATGTATGGCACGTTGATCGCTTGCAAGATGAAACTGCTTGATCCCTTGTCAGTCCTCCCGAATCCAGCTACTCTCCCGATGACTCCCGGCTCCAGGTCGGTATCGCCAGAATTATCTAAGCACACCGGCCGCAGTACCTGACTGAATTGAAACGGCTTGTCGATTTCCAATAGAGCTATATCCGAAGCAAAATTCCCTTCGCGTCCAATGTACGTACAGATGTAATATATGCCCTTCACCTGAAACGCAAACGGTGATTATCAAAATGCACGGACACGAAGAGCTCGAACCGCTTACTCTACGCTTTTTAACGAAGTCATTGTGTCCTATAAAATCGTAATCTCTGTAGACGTTGCCCGTAGCAATGTAGAATTTCGATGCCTCGTATAGTTGTCTCCTCCTCTCGTTAAAAACGCAATGTGCCGCCGTGACCAGGAGCTTCTCCTGAATAATGGTAGCACCACAGATGAACTGCTTCGGCCCGTCGGGCTCCTCCGCCGTATAGAGCGTCGCGTGCCACGGGAACTCGGTGATCTCAGCTTTAGTTCCGTTCACGACGGTGGGTATTAGCTCTGCAGGTGGTGCCGGCACACCGCAAACTATAAAACACATGTCCTATTGTATCGTTGCGCAGCAATTATGAATCTTTCGGGAAACAATTAAAAATTCGTCATGCATCGTGATCGTATATAACAATAAATCATCGACTGACAGTTTGATTGGAATAGACTATAATAAAAATGTATGCACAGTTCATCAACATTTATTCTCCAAAGATATTATATAGAAATTTAATAGAGTATAATGTACAGACAGTTCTTTGATCGATTATTATTATATATATGTAAATGAGTATTTACAAAGAAGATATAAAAGTTCCGAATTCGAAACTGTATAACACTTTGTACATAATACTGAGGAAATTGCTCTGAACGTTACGCAACGTGCGACTGGACAAGTAAAGCGATTTACTAAAGGAGATTCTCTATTTGTTGGTCCAGATAGGCAGATCGGAATTATAGTATTGATTCTGATTCATAGTTTTCTTGCGATTTCTATAAATCACGATCTTATCATCGAAAACTTCTATCAACGTGGAATCATTTTTATTCACGTTATGTTGCAACGAAATGGAAGTGTCATTAACGTAAATATTTATTGTTAGCGGACCTGGAATGCAACGGATCGGTTCCGGATGCCAATGGCCAGTTACGTTACATCTATGCGGAACATATTTAAGCAACGTTGTGTCCGGGCGATAACCCTCGTGGCAGCGTAAGTTCGCTACCGTTCCAGGAGTAGCATCGTCGCAGGGTACCGTGTCGCCGTCGACGTTTCTGCAGTCAGACCACATCGAAGACGAAATCAAACTCCTGCAGCGTATTTCTGTAAAAGAGGAACGTATATACATGTAACGTGCTACGCGTGAAACCAGAGATGAAAGTGATCACGCACTTTCGCATTCAGGAATGTCGGACCATTTCCCATCCCGGGCACAGAACACGGATCCGTGCCTGGTCAGTTTAAACCCTCGGTTACAACTGAAAATTAAACTCGCTCCTGGTTCCAACTGTACGCCCTGCTGAACGTCACAATCCTCGTCTGATCTCGAACACTGTGACCGCTCTAATTTCCAATAACCATTCGTCGGCTGAGGCGGCACGAGGCAACCCTTCAAGGGTTTCACGGTGGGAGGTACCGTCGGCGGTCGACCGGTCGGCGGTCGAGCGGTCGATGGTCTCCTCGTCGGAGGAGTCGGCCGTTGGAGCGGCGGTCTCTCGGTAGCGTACCTACATAACAGAGGATCCTCGTCCGAGCCGTTCACGCAGTTGCGGACTCCGTTGCACTTGAAATCGCCGTTTATACACGCGCCGTAGTCACAGCGAAATGCGTACCCTGTACAGCTACAAGGAAAATCGTTCGGTGATACGTGGCTAAGCTATCGCATTGTTCGTCTTGCCTTCTTAAGGTAAACTTACGGTATCGATCCGCACTGAATGAACGTCTCGTCCGAACCGTCCTTGCAATCGGCCACACCGTCGCAAAGTCCGTCCTGACCGATGCATTCCCCGTTGTCACATTTAAATTCGTCCGCTTTGCAAGTGCGGATCGTATTGTCCGAGTTCCGCCTGCATCTGGGCAACGTTTCGTCGCTGTTATCGACGCAGTCTTTCACGCCGTTGCAGGGTGCATTCCCGGACACGCAAGCACCGTACGAGCATCGAAACAGGTAGTCTCCGCATGTGATCTCGGGTTTGTTGCATTCTTCCGCCGTCTCGTCGGACTGGTCCGCACAGTCTCCTTGGCCATCGCACAATAACTCGCTCGAGATGCACTCGGAATTCTTGCACCGAAACTTTCCTACGCTGCAGGATCACTTCGTGAGTATCACTGACGATGAAAGTAAGATCGTTCTCGTCGGTTCTACGTACCCGCACCTGTTGCTCTGCGCGTACCCATGTTCTGTCAAACCTAATAAGAAAATTAAATAGATCATGAAACTCTGATTCATTGTCATTTAAATCCCAGATCCGATTTCCCGTTTGTCCGATGTACGAATCGCTTGTTTACAAGAAATATATTGCGCTCGCATTTTCCTACGTTTCAGTGTTCCCTAGTATTGTTTGGGATGCATCGCAGAAAGATTTATGATCCTTTGATCAGGGCGCGTGAAGATCTCCAAAGTTCAAGGTCGTTACTAAACTGGTTTCTGAAACTTGCTACGAGCATGCGGTTCCCCTTGTTTCGTTGCATTTCAACCGATAAGATCAGTTAAACGAAATTTACTGTTTTCTTTAATTCACTCATAAATATATAACAACGTAATTATTATGTATTTCGTAGTGTAAAAACGTGGAAGACATTCCATAGTTTACCGTAGTGTCCGCGCAACAATTTCAAGTTAAAAATCTATCGATGTTACGTTTAAGAATTTTTTAAATCTTATTCTCTGAATTTAATTGAATAAACGAATAATATAGGTAAAAAGAAATCAACTTACCACACGCAAGTATCAAAATGAGCACTGGTATTGTGTTTTTCATAATAAAAGGTGAAGATCACAGGACAGTTCTCTCCTTCGGTATTGTCGTCGCGTACTGATCCGGGTCCACTCTGGAATTACCCGAGCCAGGCAAATAATTCTTGAAACTAGTATTTGTGTCTGTGTTGCGTGTCTACGGGGAAAATACGTGGCCACGCATACAACGCGTCGTCATTCAAAGATTACGAGAATCGCACACACGCATGTATATATATATATATATATGTACATACACGGATCGCGTTCTATTTGTTAGATAGAGGAAAAAAAACGAAAATTGAGCAGATAATTTATTTGCGTTTCGAATGCGATCCCTCATAAGAAACTAATTATTGTCACGTTGGAGTTTGTTTTTTAAATCAAAAGGATTAAGAAATCAATGATATATTTCTTTAATGCTCTTCTTACAGAGGTACATTTATTTTACGGAGCGTCCGTATCGTCAATTATTAAATCCTTAAAGGCGAATCTCTTTGGCGTCAGGAAGGAAGCCAGCCATTTCAACATCCTACGTTGGATCGGTCAAGGATAACATCGACAAATGACAAATAATCGTCGACGGATCGGATGAAAAAGGATACACATTGTCCGCGATTTCTCTGTCCACTATGTCTTTCAAAATGTAATCTTTATAAAATTTCTCGATTTCCTCGTCGCATTCCTTCCAATCCAACGTCTCGTGAATTCCGTCTTCTCCGTATCGCTCGTTATAATATCCGTAATGTACCTACAATAAAAAGGAGATTAATTAAATTTCCATTGATGTTTCGATTACGACCTAAACGTCTTACAAAGTGTAAAGTTAATCCTAAACCCGGTGCCAGAGGAATGTCGATTCTTTCCAAAGAGAACGCATCCTTAACGATATCTTTCGTCACGATATTCCTACAAATCCCTATCACTAGAGACACCATTTTTCTGATTTGATGTAGCATAAAGCTTTGCCCCTTGACTTCCAATACCGCGAACTCCATATTGTTCGCAACAAATGTTTCTACGCATCGGAAGTATACTATGTAACGCTTGGCTCTCGGATCCATAGGCCTCCTAAAAAGATACGCAGGGCTAAGCAAATTTCTTATACTATGTGTTCGTAGCGACTTACGTTCTCGAAGTGAAGTTATGGAAATTATGCGTGCCCTCTAACAATTTCAGAGTTTCATTCAATTTCTCTAGTAGCTCCGGAGTCAAGCGAAATTCATTGTAAGGCTTGCCGTCTATCACCGAAAGCTGCGCGAGTCGTTTCTCCTCGTCTATCTCCTCTTCCTCTTTCTCGATACGTAAAAAATTCGGATCCTCCGGGGCAAGCGCGAACGAAGGAAGAATGTATCTGTAAGTCCTAGCATCGCACTTGTTTTTACTATTGAAACCTTTCGTTACTCTCTTTATACCGAATACTCTTATATCCTCCGGAAGGTATTTATTGATATCCTCCTTGTTCACGTGTTCGGCTGGAAACAGTTGTTACCATTATTGCGTTCGAGCAGCGAGCGATGAAAGGAAACAATACCTACGTAGCCTCAGAGAGACGATATTCCTAACTGCCGATACCCCTTTGTCCGTGCGTGCTGCTCGTTGAAATTTGATTTCCCTTATATCATTGAATTGTTCCTCCGTGATGAAGTTAGCTTTTAACAGAGCGGCGAGCAAGCACTCTTCTATAGTTTTTGTACCACGATTAATTTGCATGCCTAAGTATTCTCTGCCGACGTAACTTAGCATGATTACATAGTTCTTCCTTTTGATCCTCTTCCGATCTTCTTCTCCGACACTTCCTCCATCCGCATCTTCAGCAATTTTTGCCGTCTTAGATGGGACCTCCTGACTCTCGTCGATTATTTGCCTCTTATTGGTTTGCTCGATGATATTTTCACTCACGTTGTCGACTTGGACCGACATGGTTCTACAGAAAATACGATCTGAAATTAAATTGATAAACGATTATACATCGGATTAAAATAAATCTGTGAATACTGTGTATCATATGATTTCTTGTTTTGCATTTGATTGCATTTAATACGTACTGTGCTGTTGTTTCAGGTACCGAAAAATCGTCGCGGTGACACGATATTTCATGCTGCAAAGTATTTAGAATTTATCAAATGTATTCGAAAGTATGTGACATAACAAGTAGTGATTCGTTAAGGTGTTTTAAGCGTACCTTTATTCTTACAACCTAACACGTGTATCGCGCAGAGTAACGGAGTACTATACGTGTACGTGTTTAATCTATCAAAGTGTTTTTCTTTAGCGAAAAATGGTTCAAATAAAAGTTATAGGTCTCGATGAGATCTGTAAAAAAGGTCATATGCATTTTTTTGGTATCTCCACTGATAAGCGAGATATCGGCGAAAAACTAAATTTTAGGAGTTTCAAAACGACGGTGGCGCCGGCCGAATCGATTCGCCGGTGGCGAAACTTGGAACTAAAATTTTTACTCTTAAAAATCACGTTTTTATTTANAGAAACGTTTAAGCAGATCGACCGGTACGTGAAACCCCGTGATTAATTATCCCTCGAATGCAATCGTCCGATTATCTTTCCTGATCAGTTCATCGTTTACGAATTTTCGTACTCCGTCGTGTCGACGTTCAGCGTACAATACACGGCCGGCATTTTTCCATCTAACATT
>SHCU01000111.1:176710-221273 GCA_004307685.1 Ceratina australensis
TTTGGAAAAAATACCGCGATCTCGTTTCCTCTTTTATTTATTTTTCCGGTGTCCCAGCCCGTTTTCTCATCTCGTAAACAATATTTCCACTCTCGCGGCTCGTCCTCATTCGACCAGTTCCAGTAGGGTTGGAGGGACACGGGGAGAGAGATACAGGGTGGACAGAATGATTAGAGCGAGGTTCGCGTAGGCGAGAACAGGACCGAGCGAGCATATAGCAACGGGGGAGACGCGAGGGATAAAGGAGTATATATATACATATATATGTATGGGTGGTGGTGCGTGCGGGACGGTGCAAGATCGACGGAGGCAGAAATAAAAATGGTCGACAAGGAGAGCACAATGCCGAGAAGAGAAAGGAGATACGAGGGAACAGAGAACCGAGCATGGTGGGAGAATAAAACCTGTGTACAGGGTGTTAAAAATGTGCAGAAGGATCGAATGATCAACGCGAAGATTCCTTTCGAACCGATCGCTAAGCACGAGTTTATCTTCGATGCTAATTTATTAAACCGATTGATTTTAACGCTCCTCGATATTCGCGCCGTGATTTTATCAGGAGAATTTTCTGATATTTCTTATGACTCCTGTTCGAAATGGAGCAACGATTAAATATTTCTGTGGAAAAAGTAAATATTTCCGACGTGAATAAAACTTTTAAAAGGTTTCAGTTATTTTGATGAAGTTTATCTTTGACATTATACTTTAAAATTTCTGCTCGATCATATCTTTTACCATTTCGTTTAAATAGAACTCTGATTTCAAGGCTGTGGACTACAAGGATTACTCGTGTACCTCTAAAATTACTAATATACTTTTAAGACTTTCTCCAATACCAATTTATCGAGTCAATTAATTTTACCATTCTTTTTGAGAATTACCACTGGGAATTTACTAGTAGATTCTTTTGCTATTTTGTCCGTTTCCTAAATGGAACGGTGACTATGCGGGTTAGAAACGAGCAACAGAGGGAGAGAGAAAGCGAGAGGGAGAGTGAGAGAAAGGAACCGTAAATAAGATGAACAAACGGGGGAACGGTGAGTGGAGGAACGATAAAATAAGAAAATGAAGAAAAAGAGGTGGGACGGGATGGTCTGATAAAAGGAAACGAAGGCCAAGAGAGGAAAGATAAAACTGTATATACACACTCCTCGTCGCCAACACGGTTCTCCTGACGCCGCTTTATCCGGAAGTAGGGGAGAAGGGAGAGACAGAGGGAGAGAGCTCTAGAATCGATAACCGCCCCTCTGGCAACGTCGAAAGGGGTCGCCGCCACCCTCCTGCCACGGCTTTTAAAAGAGGGAAGGCTTCGAACGCACCAGGTCGTCTCCCGAGGGAGAAAATCGGCTCTAGCTAGTGACCGATCACGATCATCCTCACACTTCTCTATCATTTCCTATCGCGCGTTATTATTGTATCTTAAACTGTCCGTTCACGATCCAAATGCACCGCATCGCCCCGATTCTCGACGTAAATCGAACCTAAAAACACAGACGTTACAAATAAATAAGATTCGAGGAAATTGGTTTACTCTTTCGATCTCAAGGCACATGAAACTTTCGTCGAAGGCGAAGAGGAATGCATCGGTTTGCATTTTTTATTAAGAGACCGTTTGATAATTGTATGCAGCAGGCTGCGATCCTGGCGAGACTTAATGGAAATTCAAATACAGGATCCCGAACGATTTCAATTTGCATGAGGACCGACCGAGCGAATCAAGATCGAACCCGTTCAAAAGGATAAATCATGAATGTTCTATTTCTGTTAACAACGGGCAAGCAAGTGGGGCGACCTAGTCTCGATTCCCGAGCAGCACCGAGTCCTGAGAAACTATCGCCTCCGCTGTACAACTTTGTATATTTCGTACAACGTTCCAATTAAATTCGAACCGCAGCCGGGAATCCAATTCTTTAACAACCGTGGCTCGTGTTTCTGAATTATAGACTGACTATTCTACGGGAAATTGCTGATCGATATGTACTTCGTTCGCTGCGCCAGTCAAACCTGACACCGAATCCGCGCCCGTTTCATCTCCAGGGGCTTGGTACGAGTCATTAGGAGAAAACGGGTATCGTTGCCAGATGTACGGTACCAAGTTTCAATATTTGCTCTTCAATTATTTTTTTCACAATTTCGTCAAACCAGAATTCCATATAGCTTCCACTACGCATTTGCTCCGCGTACGTATACGCTTGACTCTGTCCTGGTTAAACGAATCTCGATACAAACGTATTAGGTTGTCCCATAAGTTTCTTCCTATAAGTTTTTCAAACGAAATAAATACTGTCCGAAAGAGACTTATGAGATAATCCATTACGTGCATTCGCAATTTCTTTGTTGCTTTACACACGTATGTGATTCGATTGTTTGAATTTAAGTAATTTCGATCAATTTTTAAGTTTTTGAAATGGAAATTTCAGGAGACAAAAAAATATATTTTCGATATTTGCTCTATTTCACCTTTCGTTGTGGTCAGAAACCTACAGNACTTATGAGATAATCCATTACGTGCATTCGCAATTTCTTTGTTGCTTTACACACGTATGTGATTCGATTGTTTGAATTTAATTAATTTCGATCAATTTTTAAGTTTTTGAAATGGAAATTTCAGGAGACAAAAAAATATATTTTCGATACTTGCTCTATTTCACCTTTCGTCGTGGTCAGAAACCTACAGGGGCGTCTCCTCACGTTTGTGAATGAAAGGTGAAATAGAACAGATATCGAAAATTAATTCTTTTTACCCCCTGGAACTTCACACATTTAAAAATTGATTAAAATCAATTAACTTTAAATAATTGAAACAGATATGCGTGTAAAGTAACAAAAGAAATTGCGAATGCATATATTGGATTATCTCACAAGTCTCTTTCCAACCATATGTTCATTTCGTTTCAAAAATAGCGAAGAAACTTATGGGGCAACCTAATACATGCTGTACGTTAAGAAATAATAAATTAATTTTAGATTTACATCAGTAATACAGAAAAGTTTGAAAATCTTACTATACAACACACGCAGCTGCGGATATAATAAATATACCAGGTGATTCAGAGAAAAGTTTTTGATCGCTCATTCAGGCAGTAGGGCAGCGGCGGAGTTCACCGGTCGGTGAAACTAGCTGCAGGTTCAGCGGAACGTGTCCTCGAATTAATAAAGATGATCATGCTAATCAGTAGAGAACGCGATGCGTCTGAAAGATCCGAGTGTATCGCTTCAGCGTGGCGCAGCCAGTGTGGAGCCGTGTAATTAAACGGGTTCGTTGAACCTGCGCCGAGTTTGCTGAATTCGAGCTGTTCGGTTTCACCTCTTATTCCTGACAGATGAATCGCAACCGTACCCAATACCCTCTCCTTTTTCATCATATCAAATTAAGTAAATTATATCAGTTTATTATATCATAGTTATATATTATATCAGTTTATTGACAGCCATACTGATTAATTATAGGATATCTGGTATTTTATATGAAAACGAGACTTTCATGAAATCTGGCTTGGCTCTAACTACAGGCTATATTAGAAAGGATTTGTTAATAGTAATTTTAATTAATCGTAGGATACGAAATCTAGCCGAGGTTTTTTTTTAAAAAGATTTCTCATGAAAACGAGGCGGTGAACGAATCTGGGTTAGGCTAAGGTCTAGTTTTAGGCTATTGGGAACGCTGACACTTGAAAAGGTTGTGGGTCAGGTCTTCGCTGCTATCAGCATCCACCATTTTTCTTACACGCGTTCAGGAACCCATGTTTGTTTCCGGCGTTGATGATTAATAAAACGCGGAGCACAAAAGAGAAGATTTCTACGTTCCCGGCGAATCCTCTCTTTCATCGTAAGAATCGCAGCTCTGACGTAACTCCATTCCGCGTTTAAAAAGTTTTCGACGTCGCTCGTAAACTTCCCTGAATATTTAAAGTTTAACAGATAGGAGAGGAGCGCGCTGTCAGCGGGAGGCTCGGCGAACGAACAAATTATGTCTCGTGACGAATGCACAAGCGGGAGTGCGCAACGGCACTCGTTAAACCAGCGGGCGGACGACTAATATCCCTGCGTCGCGCCCTTTGAAAATTTAAGGCCGGGTTTCATTAAAAGAACGTACACGCACACACTCGGCTACGGAAGTGAATCCGAATTTCTGCAGCTTTCATCGATTTTCCCGGAAGAATCGAAAACACGACGTCCTGGAGTACGCGGGAGTATCCCGAGTTTCTATTAAATCGACTCTAACCTCAATTTCACCTTGCAGGTCCAATGAGAATGATTTCGTCGAAATGTTATAACGACGAAGATCGTTAAATGTTATTTCCTATCGTCTCACCGTGTGCATTGTGATTCTACTGACTTCGAGCTCGAAATTCATGTCACGCCCCGCGTTACTACCCTCCCAGTATTGGCAGCAGCAAAATCGAGTTTCGGATATCCTTAAGAATTTCGTTCCTCGACAGAGAAAATATGGCGGTTCGTAAAAAAGAACGGCGGAAGTTAGGTTATTGGACGGCTCCTGACGGAAATACGAACGTTCCTCTCACCTATCGTGTCTCCTAGGAATGCCGGGGGAACTGTTGTACGGCCGCGTAACGAAAATTCATCGGCTACGGGCAGCAGAGGGGATCTACGTTATTCGCGTGTTTCTTGTTCCCCGTTCCGGCGTATCGCCAGTGTTTGATAAAGGGAACTAGGAATCGGGTAAAAACAACAGAAGAAGTGTGCTCGAGGCGCAAGAGCGTTAAAGTAGAACGTGTTCCGACCTTTCCCGGGCAGCAGCGGCAAGTCGTCTCCGAGCCGGTGTTGGCTTTCGAGGCGAGGGAGCGACGCGTTTGAAATCGATCTTTTTATTACTAGTGGTTGGCTGCCGCCGCTGCATCAAATTGCACCGCTCTGTTTTTTCCCTCCCCGCTGCACCGGCAGCAGGCTCGCTCCCAATCTCTGCGGGAGATGCATATGCCCGTCCCTTTTTTCCGTCTCTCTCGCTTTTTTCCTTCTTCCCCGCCAGATACCACGTCACCGCAATGCAGTTCGCATCAACGTTGACCCTTCGCGATAAAAGTCAACCCTACGCCCCCTACCGATTTTTCCAAAATAGTATCCCGCTAATTTTCTATTATGATTTTTAGGTTATTAATCGTTCGGTAAAATAAAATAACTTATATACGTTTCACCGTTGATCTTGTTTGTATACGCTTGGATTGTTATCATTTTTGTAAGTGCATAAAATTCGCGGTCCGATTATCTGATTTAAAAAAATTGTGAACAGGGATTTTGTGAAATATCGCATTGAATAGATACATTTGCGCGAGCGGTTAGGTAGGTAAAGACGGCACTGTTAACAGTGCAATTTATAACTGTACAACGGTGCAGTCTATTAAAACGACAACCGCACGAGCGTCCTTCGGATCCGTCAATCAATTAGAATAGTCTTTGTGCGGCTCGAATACGCGTTCGCACTTTTCATTTTCATCGATCCCCGGTAAACAAAGGCGGGCCAATAAAATCGATCTGGCCCACGTGTTCGCCTGACATTCAAAATTATGAAAAATCGTCGAAGGAATCTATTCATTTCAATAAAAAACCATTATCTACAACGAAGACACTTTTTCGCGTTTATTTAATCGAGCGAGATTCTAAGTAATTGTTATTTACCACGTAAATAAGAAAGACTTCTTGCTGATTTTTTTATTAACTCCTCTATTTTTAATTCACGAAGTAAAAATGAGGTTTGATAACGAAATCGTCGAGAGCTACAGCACGCCTATCGAAACTGAACAGCTAGCATTTCGAAGAGAGACACGAATAGTTCTGATCGATAACCCCGGCACAATAATTAACTAGAAATCCTCATGTCATTTGCAACCACGAAAATGACTCAAACTAACCGCCATGGAGAACAGAGGCTATCTGAGCTGACCCTAATCAAAACTCCGTTTAATCCTACGCTCTAGTACCGACATACAATATTCTCGATGGATTTCGAATTAGTTTCGGTAAATATAGCTAAAAATCTGTCGATTTTGGCGATAAATCACGTGTCGTATTTCCCTTCGAAATTTGACAAAATTCGGAAGTCTTCAAACCTGATTGAAAATATTCCGAAAAAAAATTTTTCAGAATTTTGTTACACGTTAGAATTCTGAGGGAAAAAAAGTATTGAACATCATACCCTAAATCCAGCAGAATCGTACGGTTTGAGTTACTATTAGAACCAGTTAATAACTCTCGAGAATGGGGATAATTCTAATTTAGTTTTAGGCAAGTATAATAGCCAAATATCTAAAGGATTCTGTTCGAGAGGTGGTAGCCTTAATTTCGTTGACCTATTCATCTTGCCACCGGTGTGCATTCTGCCGGGTGAAAATAGGAAGTCTAGCGATATTTATAGAAGCAACTGTCGAGCCGGGTAATTTTACGGTAGAAGATCGAGCGATAGATTGTGGAAAAAAAAGATCGGCGTGGAAAGGGAATCTAACGGAAGAGCGGATTCGCGAACGTGACTGCTGAGAAGTCGCTTTCAAGGCCCCGAGCGGCCGCGAGGCACGGTCGTTCGTTTCACTGGCATACATAAGCATCTATAACCTGTCCCGGGAGCGTTATCGCGACTTAATATCGGCGCGGCTTATCGCCGTCCGCCGCGGCGGCGGTGTGCGTGACGGCTAGCAGCAGCAGCAGCAGCAACAGCAGCACAGCACGCACGTGCGCTCGGCGAGCGCACAGAGAACACCGCGACCTGCCAACCTGCGTTACGATTACGTAACGTCGTCATTCAGAAACGCCGCCGCTTCTGCGCGTAAACAGGGTGTTTCGAAAGTAGTCTCGACGCCCAACCGGCCGTTTGCAACCTCATGGAACGCGTTAGTTGCATTCCCCGCGCGATTAATTTTAGACCGGGCTGCGAATTTGTATCAAGCGGCCCGACCGCGAATACAGTATTTCTGGATGAAAATTATTCGCTCCTGGATACTACGCCGCAACGATTGATAATCGAATCGAAGATCGACGACTGACCTCTGGGTGGAGCCGGCGGGGCCCTCTTCGGGGTATCGTCCGCAGAGGGTGTTCTTTCCCTCATGCTTTCCTGTGGGACCCCTTAGAGCCACCATTTAGCCCAGTCCACACGCAACGTCCTCCTGAAACACATAAATGAATCATCAGTCGGTGTTCTCATTTTCCAGCGTTCGCTGGTGTTCGTATCGCATGTACGCGAATGTTGCGATTGCCCGCGATTCGGCGTGTCTCCTGTTTAGAAAATTGAGGTAACGGGCCCTGCGTCGTGGCGTGACGAGGAAAAAGTATCGGAGGGCTATGTATAATCGAGTAACAGTATCGCGCAGGTGATATGAGACTACGAACGCCTGTAACGATACCGGGGATCGCGATATGCAGCACTAATGCTCGCTGGAGTTCTTGTATCATTGAGACTGCGTAGGAACAGTCAGTGGTTCCCAGCTGAGATCTTATACTTTTTTTTACGATTAGCCAATTTGATAAGAGTTTAGGGAAGGAACTCGGAACGCGAAGGGCTACTTTCTGTTTGAGAATAGGTAAACAATTATTAGGATGTTTCAAACAATTATTGCTGGACAAGCTGGAAGATAAGCGTTGTTTGAAGTATCTTCTTATCTTCATTGCCAATAATTGTGTAACTTGGAAACCGTACAACGTGTCATACAGCGTAACGCTCGACGCTTAGATAACTCTATTAATATTGATACGCTATCATATAGTAGCTATTCACCGAATAATGCATTCACGATATGAATATACTAATAGCGAACCTCCTTTCACCGATCGCGATGTCAATTATTGAGTAAAATATTTTATTCATTATTTTATTACCCCAAGCCGTATGTCAATTATTCTATCGACTAATATATAAAACATCGTAATACTGATCATTATACGAATTACCATGTAAAGATACTTCGTTCATTATTCTTATTATTAGGTTGTCCCATTAGTTTCTTCCCAATTTTTGAAACGAAATTAATATACAGACCAAAAGAAACTTATGGGATAATCTAATACGTGTAATTGCAATTTCTTTTATCGCTTTACTCACATATCGGTTTCAACTGTTTGAAATTGATTGATTTTAATCAAATTTTAGGTTTTTTAAGTGGTAGTTTCAGGGGGTAAAAAGAATAAATTTTCAATATCTGTTCTATTTCACCTTTTATCACAAACGTAACGAGGTGCCTCCGTAGATTTCTGACGACGACGAAAGGTGAATGTAGAGCACCATAGAGGAACGTAGAGTTCCATTTCAAAAACTTAAAAATGCATTCAAATGAATTAATTTCAAACAATTGGATTAGACAGGTGTGTAAAGCGACAAAAGAAATAGCGAATGCATGTATTGAATTATCCCATAAGTCTTTTTCGGATCGTATATTAATTTCGTTTCAAAAATTAGGGAGAAACTTATGGGACAACGTAATACTTCAAATCGTATATTAATTATTATATTAAAGATCGTAACGACGTATTTGTCGTTAAAATAAAATGGCAAATTCTTCATAAATTATTCTGATTTTAATGCAACGAGGGTTGTCACCGACCCAAGAGGCGCGCAACGGTAAAACCATGTGCGCCCATTTTTACGCCCCAGAATATGCTCGGAGCCGTAACAGCGGCAAGAGCAGTGGTGCTCCGTCGTCGAGTGGAAACAGTAGTGGGACTTAACGAAGAAATCAGTGGAACGATGACCGACTTTCGCCGAGAGGATCCTTCATTTTCGAGGCGAGCTAATCATTCGAAGGCATGCTCGATCCTCGCGGATAGCGCAGGTTTGGCATAGGCCCTGCAAGTCGTCTTAAACGACCCTGGTTCCTCGGTTGGTCCATAGCCAAGGCGACCGTGCAGCACGTCCTCCCTCTTATCCGCTCTCCGCTTCCGCTTAACGAGGGAGATCTGCTCAGCCTCACGGGATTAGGAGACTATCTGGAGCAGTCATGCATCAACAGGTCACGGTGCTAGCGAAACCAGCTAACGAAGTAATGATAACACAAGTGTTTTCTAATCACAGTAGTATTATATATGATCAGTAGATATATAGTAGTAGTAGTATATACTATATACTAATATACTAGTATACTATATGCTAGTATACTCTATATTATATAGTAGTATACTATATACTAGTATACTCTATACTGTATAGTAGTATGCTCTATACTATGTAGTAGTATGCTATATATTAGTATGCTATATACTAGAATGCTATGTACTAGTATGCTATATACTAGTATGCTATATACTAGTATGTACTGGTATACTATTATATATACTGCATATACTATATAGTACTACTACATAGTAGTATAGTAGTACTATAAAGTAGCAGTAGTATCGAAGAAAAATGGAATTCCTATCGATCGTTATTTGAACACAGGAGAAAATGTAGACCGTGCGATCGAAGGAACAATACGGAGACAAGAATGAGGAGACTCGAGGCTCGCGCGGAGCATGCAGTTCCAAGATTTAGCAGAGAGACTACTATATTTAATATGGGAGTTTTTCGGATGTACCCAGGTGATCTTGCGTTAAGGATTATATGGGTTAAGAGGTTTGACGTTTTCGGGTTAACGTCTAGCGACTTTTTTTTCGCGCTCGCCGCGTGATATAATGTGACGTATATGTGTCAAGTGCAAGTGAATCCGTTTTAACGAGATGAAGGAGCAACGTGATATACCGAGCGTTCTAAAAGTAGGGATACCATTCACTTGAGACAAGCAGGCATTCAAATGTTCTATTATTATCAGAAATGGAATGATTTTGATATCCAGAATTTCGCTGTGAGGCGCATGCCGCGAGAGGGACAAGCCGTCGACCTACTCACCGCGGCAGGGTCCCTTGGAATAGTTTGGCATTTCCAACAGGTGAAAAAGTGGAAATTCTGGTTGGGCGCTCCTAAATATAGCGGTACGACCGAGAAACGACTACGCGGGGAGAAAAGAATTACCGGCGGCCGTTGTTCCACGAAGTGGGAACAGCGTTCAAAAATCCCAACGCAATCTATCTAAAAAATCTTACATTCTAATGTCTAATGATCGGAACAATAAAATGATCGTCTCCCATTATGACGGCTGACTCGTTAATTTTAAATGTCACCGAAACGAGCCATTGGTTTGAACGATGAATTCTTATAAATCATAGGTAGCCGAGGGGTCCGTTTGCCTGGAATGCTGAAACGCGGCATTCCACCGTGGAAAAGTCTGCAGTGCACCACTGCTACTGGAACCATTCCATTTCCCCCCTTCGCTTCTCCAGTTTCGTCCCCCGTTTCTTTCAGTCTTCTTCTTTCTCTTGTTTTGCCGGAGACACGGTTAAGTAGCCGTGATATCGATTAAATGCCTCCATTTTGTGCCTCGGTCCAGTCATCGTCCACACCAATTAAGTATGAACTAAACGCGCTTCTTTGTCCCTTTTGTCTTCCCGTCTACAAAGCCAACTTGATTTCATTGTTTCACAACTATTCTTTCATTTACATTTGCATAAAACATTTATGTTGCCCACAGATTTTTATTCCACGAACGAGAGTTCAAGTCGCGTGCCACTTTTCTTTTATTTACTTATTTCTCAGCGTCGTGAATCGATTCTCATATTAGTTTTTATAAAATTATTTACGTAATAGAGAATAGCGAAGCTGGCCGAGGCGTGAGAGTCACTGCGTGGCATGACGTACCGTGTGTGTCATTGGCATCATTGAATAAAACCACCGCTGATGGTTACTTTATACCCGAGCTTTATTAGTCTAGGCTGCGAGGTGATCGCGCCACGTTTTGCAACCGCGGCATATTTAGTGTCCGACGCGATGAGTTTTTTCGCTTCCGGCGATCCCGACTTGAAAGCAGAGTCCACCCCATCCCCCTCGACCGCAACCCTCTTTCAACCCGAGTGACATTACAAAATCTTTTTTGCGTTGCACAATTTTATTTATACCGGTCATTATGCAACGAGGTTCAAAGAACGAATATCTCGCTGCCACGCGCTGCGGAAAGTGAGCAACGCCGATCGGCAGCGAGCCGCGATTTGTTAAACAAATTGAATTGCTGATCGAAGACGGTGAAAGGTTGATGAGCCTTTTTGCAGGCTGCCGTAAAAACAAACAACCGGAACGCACGCTACTCGCACACTGGTCATCGCTATTAAAATATGTTTATATAATACAATGCGCTGCAATTTCTTTTGTTCTTGTATGCTCGCACAATGAAACGTTGTATCAATCATTATATGATACGGTATTAAACCTACTCGCAATTACTATATCAATCATCATATGGAACGCTGTATACAATTATTATCTGAAACATGAATTTTTCAATTATTTATTATAAGAAGCATTATATCAATTAATATATCAACGATATCAATTACTGCTACATGCTACGCGAAGCATCATATTAATTACTATGTCCATCGCTTTCGCTGGAAGCATAATATCAATGATGGCATCAATAATTATATGAAACGCTATATTAATTGTTATACGAAACATTGTGTCAAGTTTTCCGTCATTTGTTACATGAAACGTCGTGTCACTCGTTATACGAAATGCCAGAACAACTCTTAAAAGAACTGCTTACGTGGAACCGTGTTAATACCGACGGCAGTGCGAGTGGCAGTGAGTTTGCGTCAATGGAAATTCGCAAACGCCGATGCGTGTAATCAAGGAATCCAACTCGCGACGAGTCGCACGGGAACGTAATTAATCGACCTTCCCGCTAATTGCGAACTTGGAACGCGACACCTGTCGCTCCGATTCGGCTGGTTTCAAAACTATTTTCGTTATCTCGCTGATTCTCCGTTATTATTATTTCAATTATCGTGGCCAGTTAATATTAGCATCGGCTGTTATCTCCGTCGGTAGGAGGTTACAATATCCGGTGCGTGCTTTTATCTAATTCTTTTAATACCTCCCTATCATCAGTTATATATTTATTCTACCAAATTTTTTGTTATTAATCATCGTTGGGTCGAGGAAAAACCTGTTACAGTACCCTGTCAGGGGTGGCGTGATGCGTCCCGTTTGCGTCATCAATTTATAAGATGAGAAGGGCATTAATTTGTATGAACTGCTTAATAGAAAATACTCCTTCCGATTCACATAGTAAAAATAGGCAACCTTCTCTAAATATCGTCAAGAATACGTACTCGCGAGGAGTTTAATGGCGGATACAAATAGTATTGCGATCACTTTCGTTGGGCTCATACATTACGAAGCTAAGTAGAAAGCTTTGGAAGAAGTATGCTGCTTAAAATAGAGGATCGGTTACTGAAAATAACCCTTTGTCGAGTCGGGTTACGTTATTTCGGGCACTTACTCGGTCTACGGAATGAAATACTTCGGAGGAAAACCATTTTTTTTTTTGTTTCTTGTTGCGCGCGATTCGAATTTCTTTTTTACAATACGGGAAAATGTGTTGCCAACAAAAGAGCGGAATTGGCGATGGCGTGTTGCCAGTGGAGAATTTTCCATAACGATTCGCAGGATTTCCGGGACGACCGACGATACACAGCCGCGAGAAATCGACGGCGGTTTAACGAGAATCGAAGCCGACACGTCGGCCATAGCCGAGTTGAACTGAACCACGTATTTTCTGACGCGCACCGACTCTCTATGCGTGTGCACAGTCTACGCGTCCCATGGTTAGAGCAGCACAATGAAAATTTGCTGTAAAGGAACAACTCCACAGAATGCCAACGAACGAAAACAGTATTTCTTTTTTTGTTAATTTGTATAAAATGAATTTTGTATTTCTTTCGAAGTGCAGCGCATTAACGAAGCACGTAGCACAGAGACGTGCTTATGGCATTACGACTATAGCATTCAAAGCAAATAGAGCTCGTATTTTGCTTAATCGTTCGCCAGGGCAAAATGTTATCTTTAAAAGCGTTGTCACGGCGAACGCGACATCGTTCGATGATGAAACTATACCTAAGTCCTAGTTATTCGTCCCGCTCGTACAGTCCGTGGAATCCTAGCACGGCCGGCGAAGGATATAGAAATAGAATTTTTATTCGAACCTCGATTACCGGTATGATCGTGCGCAAACTTTTCAGTAAAAAGTTGTCCTCGTCATTCCTTTAAACGCGATCTCTACCTTTTTTTCCTCTGTCCATTTTTTTCTGAGAAATCTCTTGCGTCTGAATCCTCGTTACACGCTTACAGCTGTTATGAATAGTTCATTTGCATTCTCTTTAACCGAACGGCCGTCTCCTGAATTTATTTCTCGTTTACACGTATTCACGGATCGAACCTTCCTAGAAATTTTCATCCAACGCGAACCGTACGAGGAAAACTAATTCGATAATAATTCAGCGGTTCGGATTCGCCTAGAGAGAGGAGTGATATGATCCGACGCGCGCCACGGTTCCCCCAGTCCTTATCAAGTTCAATTACTCGGCGATAAGATTAAGAAACTAGAACTTCGCCGCTATCGCGTCACCCGGAGTTCTCCTTCGAAAAGCAGAAATCATGAAAGGTCCTTTCATGGTCATACTCGCGTAGGCCCCGACCGATACCGACCGTCGTCGTTTCTTTGGCGAACCGCGTTTTGCAACTGAACACCGTGTGCCGGCGGTTTTGCAAGGAAAAAGTTCTCACGGAAGATGTTTTGCATTGTTCGCCGCGAGTAACCGCTTCCCTTCGCCCCCTTCTTCGTTCGCGTCTCTCTCGGACCTACGACAGCTCGCCCGACACGAATTTCGATCCTCTCTCTCTCTCTCTCCAGCCTCGGCTGTGCCCTTTTCTTTCCACGTGCGCGCGACGAAGAACGACGCGTACCGCCGGGTAACGAAGAAGGACAGAGCGACAAAAGAGAGACCCCGTCTTTTGTCCGCACGCGCGCAGAAGCGTTCGAGCGTCCTTCTGTTTTTTTTTTTTTTTTCGAGTATTCCACGGACGCTGTCGAAATTCCATTGTTGACTCGAGGACTTCGAACCGATTGATCCGCGTGGATCTCCGCAATTTTCTCCATGGGTATCGCGCTTCGAATAAAATAGCTCGCCGGTTTCTTTCCTATCATTTTTTTAATTGTCCCCAGCGAGGTCCCGAGTGAGGGAGCAGGTACGATATCGATTTTTGAAAAGTAGTTTCGTTAATGCGAAACTGTTAGGTTGGGTAGGACTCGGGGATCGATAGCACGCAGACGGTGTACTGGTATAGCGAAGCAACGGTACCGCGCGGTGAAAACTGCGCCCCGCGCAAATACCTCAAAGAGACCCTTTCGCGATTTTCATAAAATGATACACTCTTTTTCCTTCCCCCGACGCGCGGTCAAAGCCACCATTACACCAGGACGGGTGACAACGGCCGCCTTTCCTCCCCATTCGAATTTCAAATTCACGACGCGATCAAATGTATCGGTAATTACGAAGCTGCGAATTTTTATATAAAATCAGATCTTCACAAGAATACCTATGAACGTGCATTTCAAATTGCATTATCATATTACATGGTCTGTACTTGAAAGAGCTTCAAATAAATTCTAACAAACTAGACTGCAGATTTGTATATAGAACACTGGATTTCTGAAGAAATTGATTTTTTATAATCTACGTAGAAACGGACAAAATCGAGTCTGTCAATAAGAGTATTAAAAACGAATCTAATTACGCGATGGACTCGTTTAGTAGATTATATCTGTAGTTATTAATTTATGCCGAGGGCCACTTTCCATATCGCTATACGTCAATTCGGCTGGAGACGCCGTTAAACGTGTGTACCGTATTCCTTTGATCAATTAGCGTTTTGTACATAAACCGGGCCGGCGCGACGCGTAAAAGCGCGTATAAACAATGATGTCCAAACATGTCAACGGTTAATGGCACGTAGCAGCTTTCGAAGAGACGCGTTTTCGCGTGTATGCACGCGAAAGACCGCCTCCGATTCCAGCGCTGCGCAAGTCCCAATGCAGCTAACGTGATTTAGCGACGTCTGCCGCGATTTATTTGCGAATCGATAGACCGGAACAAGCTCGAATCACCGCGCATCCGCACTCGAGCAACCGAATTTCATTCGGTTATGATGAAATTTCACGTACGATTTCATTTTTATTTCTTTGTCCCGGTTTTTTCGAATAGCATTAACGATTCTACGTAACGTTGGACAGTTAGAATTTTATGAAAAATAATAGCATCGCATAAGCGTACGTTTTCGATGTGAAATAAAATTATTCTAGTTTCATTAGAATTTAATCTCGCGGACATTAGGGCCGGCTTAATCGAGCTAGGTTTCCCACTGGCAAAACGAGCCGTTGGGAATGGTGCAACGATTTTGCAGTTGCCGACGAAAATACACCTTGCCTTAATCGCTTAGCTGTCCAAGCCAAATCCAAGACAAACCATTAGCGAGACCTCTGGGTAATTGGTATGAATAATTTTTTGCGGAATCAACAGTGAGATAATTAATTAGGAACCAGGGAACAAAATACACTCTCTTTTTTATCGGCGCATTAAGCGAGGCTCAATTTGAACAACGCAGGCTAAATTTTTACGACGTTTGCTCTGATTCGCGTCGCGGTTGTTCCCGGCCATTTTCTCTGCCCTTATGTAGGCGTTCGTGAAAGTGTTAACACATATTTTCTGGGCCGCGTTCAACGGCGTGTTAATACGCCAGTTACTCGGCGACGCGCGTTACTCGAACTCGTCAAACCCTGTAGCAATGATCGATCAATGATTAACTCTTTCGCTTCGAGCGCCGCTTATAAGCGGCGTACCCACAGGTCATCATGCGAGCGCCGCTTATAAGCGGCGCTCGAAGCGAAAGGTATAAGTCGTGTCGAAGCCATAAGTCGTGTCCAGCCATAAGCTCGTACCCACAGGTCATCATGCGAGCGCCGCTTATAAGCGGCGTCCACGACACGACTTATGGCTTCGACACGACTTATACCTTTCGCATGATGACCTGTGGGTACGAGCGCCGCTTATAAGCGGCGTCCACGACACGACTTATGGATACAGTGGCAGTACTTCGACGGACCAGACTGCCGAAGCGAAAGGGTTAATATAGTCCCTAAACGCAGGTGCAGTCACTCGACGCGGTGAAAAATACGTTTCACGTAGAGAATTTAGCACCTAAAGGAGGATTTGTTCGATACTTTGCAAGCTCTCGTTTGTAAAAATGTCCAACGCGCGCCAGATGGGATTTCCGGTGTCTGACGACTGTGGCACTCGCGTTGAGAGCCGAGCGAAACGGCCGCAGACAGCGCCTTAAGCTTTTTTCTCATCGGGAGGCTGACCCACTTGCGCCGGGTGGTTGTGTAGCCTGGCTATAACGCCGTGTAAATTGTTCGGAGAATTCGCTAAGTTTTCGGCATGCGAAAACGTCGCGAGCCGTTCGCCCCGAAAATTTACGAACTACGCGACGATGCCCATAAGCTTCGGCGAACGGCGCGGTTGAATTTGCGAAAAATCGATACCGATGAGAGGTACCAAGTACCGGGTTTTCTTCGCCGGTAAATTTCCTGCGACGAGCGTTATCGATCGTACAGCCGCGTCTGTCCGCGAGAACTTTACGGTCTTTGATACGCTGCTAAGCTCCTTCCTAAGAAGATGGAACACTCTGTACTTCCTCTGCTTCGGAATTAAATAATCAGAAAGCTGACTAGAATAATTAACCCAGTCTCATTGTACGCGCTCCTGGCTTAATCAAACGCCAGTGGAAACGGTTGAAATAAAAGATAATCAAACTTTCATAGGGCTTGAGAAATAAACTATTCCTAATTTGAAACAAAAGCATTTTCATCGAATTCACTATTCCCATTTCGTGATGTCACATAGATTGGATTGATGATTCTTCTGTTTTAAAATAAAATTACGGTCACAGAGTTGACCAGAATAATTAGCCGTTCAGTACATTCCATTCTTTGTTAATGAAAGAGAACTAAGAATAGTTAGAATATTAAGTAAGCATATTTCTGCAACAATGAAAAATGAAGAAACAGAAAGAAAGCGTTTTTATCCAGTTCATTATTTACTCTCTTTGATAGCACGTAGATTAATAGATAATTCCTCTGCTTCCAAGTGGAATACTCGGGAACCTCGTTAGAGTAATTAATTGACTCTGATTCTGTGCATTACGTTCTTTCTTAATCAAACAGAACTGGAAACATCTAAAATAAGAAGTAATTAAAAGTTCATACTATTTGATAAATGAACCTGTAATTCGAATGGAAAATCGCAGAGAAAGCATTTTCCTCCAGTTCGCTATTTCCCCTCTTTGATGGTACGCGGACTGATAGATACGTTCCCTGTGAAACGCCTGGGCTCGTTTTAATTCGAACGAGCGAACGATGACGATTAAAATCGATCCTGTCTGGCGGAAGAGCCGATCGATTTAAAAGCATTAATGGAATTCCTGTTTCGGGGAATAGGCACGCGGGGCGGAAAGCGAGGGTAAAACTTGTGAAAGTGTAATACTGTTTCAAAGAGTTTTCTCCTATCCCGTGACCAACCTGCTTCCAATTCAACGGCGAGAGCCGCGTACGCCCTTCGCCGTCCGAACTTGGGGCGACGAGCGTTGTACCAAAAATATTAAGTGGATTAAGGACCGGTAAGAAGAGGTCGCACAATTTTTCATCTCTTTATCCGCGACTCGTGTTGCGACAAATCGATTGGTGACAAAAACTAGGCGGTCCTCCAGGCCGAGTGCCGCTCAACCTACTTTTTCCATGGGCAAGAAACCTAGCCGGCTCGGAAATCGACGACGAAATCCGGCTTCCGTTTACACTGGCTCTTTCGACGATCATCGAGACCCTTTTCCCGTCTTTCCGTGACTCGAGCTGATCGTCGCGAACTTTGTAATAGGTGTTCGAACGAACATACTATTTAGAATAATTTCACTTTGCTACATTTGCTACATGTGAAAACAAATTATGCAACCTGGAAGAATTTAATCGCGAGAACGTCGAAATTACTGCTAGCAGGATTCTGGCTTGTTTCTTTCAATTTTCATCTCGTTGAAATGGTACAGAAGAGCGATAAGCATTAAGTGAAATTGTCAGCACGTATATACAGGGTGGGTCGCCACATTTTTCCATCTAGATTTACGTCATTCTTATTACGCACAGCACATAATGTTTTAAATGAGGTTGAATGATTTTGAGGGGGCTATATTCTGATGGTACACTTTTTTTGTAAGTGGACGTGTAATGGACGTATGAAAACCATTAATGTTTTTTTAATAGAATCATATATTTTTTACTGCATCAGCTGATGCTCCTTCATATTCTTTACAAGAAAGTATTAATCTAGTTGTGTAAAAAAATCATTAGTTTGGGAGATATTTTAATTCTAATTTGTTATACAGGGTGATCCCTTTAAGTAAGGCTACCTAAATATCTCTTTAGGTTACTGTGATTCTAAAAATATTTCGTACGTAATGTGCATGGTGTCAATGGACCAATATCTGGCAGTAGGACAGCAAAGTATATATTTTGCTCTAATTAATATTATGAATTCATTGTGATAATGTAGTAGGAGAGCAATATATATATATACATTATCACAATGAATTCATAATATTAACCAGAAAGTAGAAGTTTTCTAATAAATTAGAATTAAAATATCTCCTAAACTAATTATTTTTTTACATAAATAGATCAATACTTGTTTGTAAAGAATATGAACGAACATCGGCTGATACAATAAAAAATATATGAATCCATTAAAAAAAACAATAATGATCTTCATACGTCCATTACACGTCCACTTACAAAAAAAAATGTACCATCAGAATATACCCCTCTCAAAACCATTCAACTTTATCGGAAACATCGTTTGCTATGCGTAATATTAATAACGCAAATCTAGATGACAAAATGTGACGATCCACCCTGTTTATCTCGATTGAATAATTCGCAGAAAAAATGAATGGCAACGCGTTAACTAGATTTATCTCTTGAGGATTGGAAAACAAGAGAACTGCTATTTCTGTTAAATCAATCGGTTCGGTCAGCTTCTTCGTCGATCAACGATTATTAGGAGTATTAAAACATCGAGCAAATCAACAGATTTGATCATGACGCTACCGACAGCTAGGAAAACCGTATCGATTACCCGTTCTTGATTCTTATTAATGAACGCGTTGACAGTCTCTAATCCTCTTCCATTGGAAGCCAAACAAGCGTGGTGATCGCTGTAATTAACGACGAATCTTGAGGAAACATAAAGAGACAATGTAATCCATAAGACGCGAACGCTGCTGCGATCGCAATCGGTTAATTTTCTATCCGCGGCTAGCTTTCCTTAACGATTCGACGGAGATAATTTATTTGGTTAACCGCTTCGGGCGTAAATGGGAGTATTAATGTTAATCGGTCGTCGCTCTATTAACGCGGCATTACCGCGATGATTAATTACCGGTGATTATACAACAGCAGGTATCTCTTCATTTCTAGAGATGATCCCATCGAGATTGCAGACCATTTATTGTGGTTTGTCAATTGCACGAAACAATTATAGGGAGCGTCGGGAAACTTAGATCGATTACATCTCGATAACAAACGGGCTCGTTTGCGGAAAGAAAATGGACTCGGTGGTTCCGTCTGTTTGTCTCTTCTCGGATGAAAATTGCAAGCCCAGTCGCGGAAATCGAGGACGATTCTTCCTCGCGCGGAATCAACGGCTATTCATCTCATCGTTCGTCATTAACTTTTTACCGGCGACGGGGCTCCTGTCGAAAATATGATTGAACCGAGTTACACGGAATCGCGGAAGACGCATGAATAATTCCGCGCCGCTATTTATTATTGACTTCTCCTCGTCGCGGTTTAATTAGCGCACGCGTTTTAATTGAACCGATTTAACGGCGAATTAGTGCATACGGCTCTCTCTCGCACTGTTTGTTATATCATTTTATTCCCGTAAGTCCTTTGATACTCGGGCCGTCGAACATAATTAAATCCTAACGTCAATCCTTATGTTGATTCCCATTCTGGAGTCTCACGTTTCCCCGAGTCTTCTCGCTCTCTTCTCATTTTCAAGTTTAATTAAACTCTACCATTTCCTGCGGGTCTTATGTCAAATGAAATTTCCTTCAACTTCGAATTAAAATACCTTCTATGATTTTGCGAAAAGTAAAAAAGATCGAAGCAATTATATGTTACTCGGTTAACTGTTGTTCGGCGGATCATAAATTTTTAGGATTTATGACGGTTCGAAGTACCTACCTGGCTTTGGTTAAATTCTAACAGTTCCTTCTCCAAAGGAAAGTCGTTTTACAGTCTTAATCCCTGGTACGTTCGAAATATCTAACCTCTGCAGCACATTGATCTTCAACCGAAATAGATGAGAACACAACATTTTTCAATAGTAACTACAAAAACAGTATGAAAATTACTGACAATGTATGAAATTGCGGGTTCGTTACAAAAATGCAAATAAAATTTTAGTGTGCTTTGAAATTGGAAATCATATGTAGGTGAAGACGCATGAAAGGAAGCGACGCCATTTCATTCGGATATGTTCGATACGCGATATTGCATAGCGTTTGATAAGAAGCCCAAGGATCCTATCCATCTATTCGAGATTTTATACAGAAGAATATTAGTGCTACGTGTGATCCGTCTCGCCGATTGCTCGGCAATGGTAAGGTTGTTTATAAAATTCTTTGAAAAGAGACTCCTCGCCCCGAGTATATTGGAAATGGAACGTTTTAACCCTCGGGAAAAGGAATAAAATGAGCAGCCTTTCAGAAATGGAATTTTCAATTACTTCCCGTCGAATGAACACAAGTTCTCTTCTACTTCTTACTGATAGTCAGAATATGTAATACGAAACTACGCGCAGTCATGTAAGTTCTTTCATAACAAATAAAAATAAAACGACACTTACTTGATCGTATCACTAAGGTTGAACTTATTACTTGTAATGATACTGAAATATCAACGCCAATGCTAAGTCACACTAAAATATAAAAAATATAAATTTGCTTCGCAAAAACTGTTGGTTAGCGTTAAAAACAAAATAACTACCGTAGTAAAATGTAAACCATTCCATATTCGCCGAGGAGATTTTATATCGTGATAAACAAGTTGGCGAAATGAATCGGTGCATTGTACCCCATCCGCCATTGTTATAAACTCGTCGTTTCACGCTGTTGCGCTCGCAGCAAGTTTGATCGATTTACTTCTCGAGCTTATGCATAATTTTTGTCCCGCGACAATGACGGACAGGATGATAAAAAAAATTCGAATTAACTTACGCTCAGAAAATAATCGAAATCGGAATCAGAGTGATTAACCGAGAACGAATGTATCGCGTTTTTCGCAAAGAGGTAAAGAAAAACTGTACGCGTGACGAGAGCCACGCGGATTAACCGGGGAAAAAGGCGAGAACTCTGCTACATTAGTCACGGGTAATTCTCCTAGATTACCCTTGCTAGCGTCAAAATTCTGTCCGGAACTGTTGTTACTAACAGACCCGCAATTAAGGTTTATCACTTTACGAGACGGCGGAACATTTATTTCCCGCATTTACTAGAAGCCTTTGTGCGTGTTATTCTTAATTACGCGGTTCAGGTTGATTTTCTATCTAGGCAAGAGAAAAATAGCTCGAAAGTGATTCGCTCCTTTTATTGCCTGCAGCTTTTATTACGGAGTACACGGATTCGTCGATCCCTCGGAACAGTCACCGTGCGCTTAAATAGTTTCAAAACATGGCATTAAATCCAGGTAGCGAACCGTAGGATTAATCTCGAACAATGACGGTGCGCGAGGTAAACAAAAATCTAACTGTACTTTGCCCACAATAGCCGATTTACCGGTGAAACAACGCCATTTTTGTACATACCTGGGAGCCCTACAGCAAAGCATGTTCACGACTACTCTCCCAAGCGACACGTCCTGCATCTTTTCATCCAGCGAATTGCAAATTTTTATCTCGGTAATTTGTGATATATAAATCCTATGTCAAATGGCACTGGTAAAAGTGACCGGAATTTATGATCTGTCTCGTCTTTCGAGTACGCTCAACGTCGCTGTAAATATGAGGAAATAGTGCGATGAAAATGCGATAAAAGCGGCGCGCGAAGAAACGTGTATCTCGATTTTACTAAATATTCACAGTTTCATCGAATGCTGAAGCGAATAAATGTTCGATCACGGCGATAAGAGAAAAAGGGCGGGCGGTTGGAAAAATAAGATTACGGGATCGTGGGAGGTGAGTGTTTTCAGGGAAAACACGTCCGACCGAAAATCAGTCGCTCGCTAACCTCGATACACCGAGTACGACCACCGTCATCGTCTGTTTGCTTAATGAGTTAAGGACGGCGGTGAAAAATGGCGTCTAATCGACTCTGAATTCTGATTCCGCGCGCTTTACGTAAACCAGCTGGCTATCAATCTCATAGATCCCCGAAGCGACTTCTCTTGATCGCGACAAGTACCGTTCGCTACTTTAAGAAAAAAAACGAGCCGGAGGAATTTCCGCGTAACGTCGAGCATCGTTATCCTCGGACTAAACTTTGAGTCGAGTGCAGTTAGACCGCGTCGAACTCCGCGTACCATTTTCCACGAATGAAACTGGCTTTCGAGCGAGGAGCCTCTAACCGGCTGGCTGCACGCAGCGAGCCGAGTACACACGGAATTTCCAGGCCCCCGTTTTAAATATTCATTTTCCCCGATGCCGGTCGCAACAGATGATTATCGCGATCATCGATTATCATAAATCGATCGCGGCGATCGTCGATCATTCAAGGGGAGGGAGGTAGGCTACGCGACGATCGCAACGATTTTACACATGACTAATTTGCTTTCGTTGAAGTTTCGTACCCGACCCTGGTGTATCGAAGTCTTGAGAAATTGATACGGGGTGAATTCCGTTCGGATTACCAATTTCGAAGCGTTTCATTTTCAACGAGCGACCATGGGCGACGGAGGAGACCCCGCCGCCGTGGAAACGCACACGTACACGGTCAGGCTCGCGCGGCTCACGCACACACGTAGAACCGTTTCTCACGTACACGCACGTAGGCAGGGACAGTCGTCTCACGGGCGAACGTGACACGTCGAGAAATCTATGGCTTCGATAGAAGCGCGACGGGAAGAGACAGCCGGAAATGGGAAATGCGTCGGACGAGAGGAATCGGAAACCCCTTTCCTCGTCGACGACTTTCCGTCGGCAACAGCCACCATATTAGCGTTGCCTCGAGTCGCCTTTATTGCGCAGCGACCACGTCGAAAAAACTAAAAACGCCCGGCGAAACGCGTTCCCGTTTTCGTCGCCGAGGGAAACGCGACAGGGATCGGGGTGAACAAGAGAAAACTATTAATTATCAGAGTCGGGAGAGCAACGGCCCCGTTAACGCTGCCGTTAACTTTCGTCCGCGCGATATGGGACGAGTTTCTCGGCCACAGGATTTCCGAATCGATACCCAGCGATCCGACGAATTTCTGGCCAGAAAACGAGGCTCTCGCGCGGTCCCCTTTAATCAACGAATACCATAAGTACACATCGACTAGCGGGAAATATTTACAGCCGAGAGCCGCGTTCCGTCGCGTCGGGTAGGAAAGGGACGCAAGGCGGTGAGCGACGGCGGACTATCGCGATAATAAATCACGATTTCGACCCATTTCCGGGCCGACCTTCGTACCATCTGCGGTGGATAAACAAGCACCGAAGGACCGTGTATTTCGGACACTGTGAAGACCGAATTCATCGTCGGGTATCAGTTTCCCTGGGCGCGATAAATAAAAGCTAGAGGTACTCACAGCATCTTCTCGATAGCCCAGCCAGCGAAGTACATCACTGTGGCGGCGGCGAAACAATAGTCACGGTCACAGTCACGTAAGCCTCCAAGAACCACGATCACAATCAAGGGAACACTCATATCACTATCACCAGATTGCCGTGTGTTCGCTGATCTTTCCTGGGCAGTGAACGAGAGAGTCTTACGAGCCGCGCGCGCTTAACCAGAAACGAAAAACAAACGCAGTGCCGTCCCCGTTCCCGGCTGCATCGTCCTTTAAAACAAGCAAGGATCGCGACGGGTCACCCGAACCGTTGTCCTTCGTCGCCGGGATAAACAGGACGCCCGTGCACGGTTTCTCGACTTGCGAGAGCCACTGCCGTGATGGCAGAGCCGATTCCAGCCGAGAGAGCAACGCGCTCCTGGCTCGTACCGAATTTAACCTCGCTCGTAGTGATTCGATGCAGTCGAGTTTCTTGACTGAGCGGCCGAACATCGTCGAGCCGTGCCCCGCAAGGGGACAGCGCCGCCAATCGTACCTGCGACGCGCGCGAAAGTCACTAGCCAGAAAATAATCCCGTTTCGCCGTAATATTAGAAACAATTATAAGTAATCCGGTTAATAACGAACAACGCGATTAACAACGACTATTTTCCTGTTAACAGATAATTATGGCTGCGGTTACAAAAAAGAACCGAACTGTCTCTCTAGGGTTCTTCGGGCTGTGAGCTCTCGATTTTATGAGAATGAGATTCATAATTCGCGATCGACGAAGTTTCATTCAAAATAATTTGCATCGGGATCGCAAGGAATCGAGCTGATTAGAAATTGTTATAACGTCAGTAAATAAATCAGGCATTGGTCAGCCGGCGAAGTGGCGCGTGTCCATTGGTTGGATTTAATGGCGTAGTGGTCAGGGATCCGACGGAAGGGGAGATCACTTTCCAGCGTCCGTCGGAGCCGTCGGAGTGCATCGGCGAAGCGGTTGGGTTTTCACGCAGCTCCTAACCTGACGGTGGGTTCGACGTGATCGCGGTGCATCGATTTCACCTCGTCGGGATAAGCCGACGACGATTAGTAACATCTGCCTGGCTGCCGGCGGATCGCGACGCGACGCTGTTTTATTCCCTCGGTGTTTACCGTCGGCTTCGCACGCTGCCAAAACCAAGGACGCGGCGATGACAAAGAGCTGAGAATTAACCGTGCCCATCGGTATCGTGCATGAGGTAGGAGCTTCGATGTGCCTGCTGCTTGTGTTGCATGGGAACGCGGAAACGTGGAAGGCTTGGTGCTGGTGCGTCGGTTCGGTCCTCACCCTGGCCTTGCTCTTAATCCTGGCGGCGATCCTTTATCCCAAACCGGCCGCTGTGTTATGATTCCGTTTGTCAAATAAACCAGCCTCGAGATTTACGTGGAATTTTATATTCATTTGATCGCAGCGTTCAAGCCGACCGCGAATTATGCCGTTGGAATTCGGCCAGTACGTGTAAACAAATTCTGTCTCAAGGTATTAGTTGTACGTGTAACTAATCTTTTAAATATAGATCGGTTTCTATGTACTCCCGATAAGTGTACTTTTTTTAAGCACCGTCGATTATTGGTAAGTATACACGAAGGAGCTGATAAATAACTGTGTAATCACGCGTATGATTTGATACAAGAATTAATTCAACGAGCTCACGCTTATCTCACGCGTAAATTGATCGTACAGTCAATTGATAATTCGTGATACATATAATCAATTTGACTATCTTCCGATTCCTCGCGGAATATTTGTAAACAGGATGATTAAACGTGTAAGAATTCGACCTTGGAGAAATGCTTTTTTTATTATAACTTTTTTTCTACGCATGATTTTATTATCATGCGATGGGAATGAGTTTTAATTGCTCGTTAAATTCCCGATGCAGGCAGGATCATCGAAAAAGCTGCGTTTTACGGCCTCGCGTGGTACCGTTCCCGCAAACCGGTTTCCCGTCGGCGTTCTAAGAACTCCATTGAGTTAACGATAAAATTATCCTATTCGACATTTTTACAAGTAGCTCATTTTACGAACTTGGTCAAAAATGCAGCTGGACAAAACGTGTCGCTAAACGTCTCATTAAAAATCATCCAGGTGGTAGGCTACGATCCGTGAGAATTGAATAAAATATATGTATCTCGCGGATGAAACTATTCCTCCAGGTTTAATTTTTTATCAAAATTTCCATACGCGCTAGCCGTCGTACACAGGCAGATGTCTGTACACGTACGTACGTACGTGAAAGTAGGATCTATCGCGCGTGCTCGAGAGTGTCAGTGAACTCGGAACTCAACAGCCGCTAGGCTGGCTCACACAACTCCACCCTTCGCACACTTTTCCCAAACGCGCGTGCATGCAAGCACGCCGACAGGGTATCATCGTCGTCTACCCGTGCAAACATCCTCGGGTAATTCGCTCGGCCCGGCATGGCAAGGACGAGCCTCGCGGATGAGACGGATGTAATTTCCGCCGGTCCGATAAAAGCTCGACCTATCGTAATTACCGGTGTCCAATTTCAGACGTTTTCCAACACACGCGTATTATTTAGGGACTAGTACGTGTATGTATGTATGCATACGTGTACGAATAAGTTGGTAGACTCAATTCGTACAGATTCAGACAATTATTCTGGACCTACTACTGCTTATGTGTGAGTTCCCTAGCGGAACAATATTCAGAAATAATAATAAATCTATCATTTTTTTGGCCTGATTTTTTCAGTGCTCGATCTGGCATTAATGCTGTTAGCTTCTGACATAATTTTCGCGTTTCGGAATAAAAACAGTTTTAATTACTTTTGAATATTGTTCCGCTAGCGAACTCACACATAAGCGGTAGTAGGTCCAGAATAATTGTCCGAATCTGTACATACAAAAATTCGGCATGCAGGTCCAGGTAGTTGCGACGCAATGAGAGCGTTAAAGAACGTGCCACATTTTCTATGTATGAAGTGGGCCTGGAATCCAGATACACTTTGTCGAAATTCATTCGGATGAAAGCTGTATGCTTCTTTTCTGTGAGCTCGCGTTTTCGTCTCTAGTCTTGCGCACATTTTTGTTCAGGTCTCCGCGCTTTTGTGCCTGCGACAGCATTCTAGTTTCACCGATCACGCGGCACGAGTTACTGGTTAATACATAATTTATCGGCCATAGAAATTGCATAAATACCACAATGAATGGATTGATATCGTCGTTCTGTATTCACCAAACGCACTAAGCAATTCATTAATAACAAGTAGACAACAGCTACGTGATATAGTATCGTTTAAATAATCCTGCATCGATAATTACGTTGCCTATCGTGATTAATCGTATCGTTGAAGCTATTGTAAGCTAATCAATTAATAGGTTTTATTAGAAGTAAATATGTCTGTGGAGAATGGTTTTCGTCGCTTGCATCATTGAGGGTCTAATTTCAGGGGAAGAGCTAATTTATAACACCCTCGTCTGTCCATCGCTTCTCCCGTTCGTCGCAGTGACGCTGGTTTGACGTTTAGAATTTTCTCTTGCGCTATCAATCAATTGAAATCGGATCCCCCGCGATTAACTTTATAGATTCTCAGTCAGAGAAAGTTGAGCGTTCGTTTAAAGGATCGCAGGCATTACATCAGCCTGTTCACACCTTATTCTCATAAACTAAAATATCGTGGAACAGGAAAACGTTCCATTTAATTGAATGCGCAGCACGGTGATGAATACCCGCTGTATTTTATTTCTAAATGCCATTCCGTTATTCCACCCGTCCATTTGAATCATCTATATCTTTTATTGCTCGCAATGGCCGGATTTTTACGGACGTCGAAATTTATGAAACCCGCGGAACGGATTTATGCCCTTTAAATAGTACGCGAAATCTGACAAACAAAATTTAACTCGGATTTTACGGATATTAATCAGCCAACGGTCTGTAACTCCTAATTGGAGAAATAAAATTTATTTTCGAGTACAGAGTTTGAACACGCAAGGTAGAAGCACGTTCTCGCTTTTCTTTTTACGTTCAGTTCTCATTAAAAACTAGTAGTAAAATAGTACTTACGTCCTTAATTTGTTTCGATCATTTTTCGCGCGTTGGAATTACAATGTTTACTTCGGAGACAGGTAGGTGCTAATAAAGATCACGGGCCAAGGTATTTTAATTCGGGATATAAAATAACAGTAGACCGGGCAAACGTGCAATTACGATTTTCCGCGTACCGGTAGCTACTGTGTGTCTAGTGGCCTTGCGAGGGATCGAAGGATATAATTAAGGAGGAATTAAAAGGTAGGGCGAGCACATCGTCCCCCGTGTATATCCCTCTCGCTCTATATCCTTTCTTTGAGACCTGGGAAATGAAACCGCGTCACGCGACTGCTTCGCAAACACGTGTCAGGTTAAATTAATGCCTGTCGACATGCGTTCAACGTTGTCAAATTATTTGTCAATCAATAACAGAAATTACGACTCGTTTTTAGTGTTTTATCCTATTCATCGTCCCATGTTGAATTTGAATCCCATTTGAAATTGTTAATTGTCAGGAATATTGAGATGAAGGGAACTTGATTCGAGAAGCTGAGTCTTACAATCTTCTTATTCCGTTATGTAATAGCATGCCCGGGGATAGAGTTATTACACATGCCATCATCAACTTTCACTTGTATTCAACGCCATAGCCGCTAGCATAAATCGTTCTCTCACCCCTTGACCTTATTCCCCGTTTTCTCTCAGCATAACTGAGATCTTCTGGTTCCACTTGTTAAAATTGTTAACTATACGCGAGTGTGTATCACTGTGCTAGTTATAGAGAGCAAGCCCTGTTACTCTTAGATCGTAATAAGAAAATCTCATTGAAATCGGTTTAGGCATCTGTTCAGGCATATATTTATTAGCAATAAAAACGGTGTTGTATTTCTATTTGTAGAAATGAATGGTTCTCGACTTGGCAGGGGCCGGAGTGGCCGCCTGGCCGTGTACGCGGGTTGCGGACTCGTGGTCTTGGTCATGGTGTTCCTTTACCGCGCCGCCACTTCAGAGATGGCCAGGCTCCGAGAACTTCACATTCAGTGCGCGCATCAACAGGAGACTCTCGCTGCCCAGCTGCAAGGTATTCCGAACGTTAATGAGCGATCTACACAATTCGCAAAGTAAAACTTTCTTATCGACTTAAAAAAAGTAATTATTATGCGAACATGCGATGCAATTTATATTTACAGTCTTTATATTCTTGTTAAGACTTTTAACAATGCTTTACAATGGATCTTTCAGTGATATTCGAGTACAAAGTGCGATTGGAGAAGTCTCTGGCTGAGGAGAAGAGCTCGAACGCGGCAATCAAGCAGGAATTGCAGCAGCGAGCGTCGAGAGAAAAATCCCTCAGGGATAAGGACAGCATAGAAGCGATGCAGAGGTTCAACTCTCTGCAGCAGACATACAGACTGCTGCAGACCGAACATCAGGATCTCGAAGAGGACTGCAAAAAGCGTGAGAAACAAGCGTTGGAAGATACCAATCGACTGGAGAGCACGCTTAGAGATTTGCGTACCCGTATTAGGCAAGCGAAGGAGGATAAAGAAAAAGCTTTGGAGAACCTGAAGTCCAAGTTCCTTGAGCTGGACACGCAGAAGACCGAGCTCGAGCAAAAGTACAATGATATGTTGAAGAGTAATGGAAACACCGATAGTACGGTCGAGCATCTTAGAAAGGAAGTGATTCAGTTGAAGCAGGAATTGGAAGATGCCAAGGTATGATAACATATAATAAAAGAATTCTTATCAGAAATGCAGCGAAGCCTATAGCGTCTTAATTTGATTAATTGCTATACGGTTTGCTCATATAGAGTATCAATTAGAATAGATTATTGTAATTGTTTCTATTGTTTTATTCGAAGATTTAATTGATTGTTGCAATTTATTTTCATACACAACGCTTGGCTTTAAGTGACTAATATCATTTTCTCTTTAGAAGTCCTTGCAGAAGGCGACTTCCCCGAGCTTGAGAATACCAAACCCCTTGCAGCCGGAGGCGTCGCAGGCGAGATCCGGTGCACCAGGGAACGCGGCGCAGCCGTCGCCCTCGCAACAGCAGCAGGTAAGTCCTCCAACGAGCAACGATAAAAATCCGCTTTACGCACCTCAGCAAGTGATCGACGAGCCGCTGCAATCGAACGAGCAACGGGCGAACGAGGTGAACAACGTTCGATTCGCCCAGAAGAACGGGAACATCGTGCCCGTGGGCCCGAACGAGGTTAAGGAGCCAGATGCGTTGCCGCTGCCTTACGAGCTACAAAAACGTCAGGGGGATAAGAAAAAGGTTGAGACTAAGATTGGCAACAAGCCGAGGAACCAGGAGGAACAGCAGGGCCTTTTGCCGCCCACCAATTTGCCGGCGAACGATGATTATTATAATAACGAGATTCCGAATGATAAGAATGAAAAAGAGAAGAAGACCACCGAGTCAGCTAAAATTTCGAAGGCGCCAGTGGTAGAGAAGCGTGACACAGAGAAGGTGGATGAAAAACTGGAGCATGCTCAGAATAACGTCGATGGAATTTTGAATCAGATTTTTAGAATGGTCTGAATGTATATTAGGATTTACAGTGATTCAACTCAGGTCGCAGCTGCTCTTATTTTTGGAGAACATCTTTTTATGAACGTGATCAAATAATTATCCTGCAGTTTTGAGGGAACAAGTGCCTTTGACGCTAAGGGGCTAGAGTTTCTTTTAATGTGTTTAGTTGCACGTGACTCGCATGGTTTTTACTGGGTGCTGTAGGTCGTTTGGAAATAACTTATATCGATCTATAAATCAAGTCTTCTTTTTAATAAATCATGGTGAATAGAATGATACGCTGGTGGTCTGAGATAAAATGTTTTACGGAGATAATTGTTGTTAATTGGCAGATTATATGGTAGTGTGATAAATAGGTATACAATTTTTGCATGATGTCACGATGTGTGACGATGTTCTATAATAGAAGATCGGCAATCCAATTTTATTTGTATTTTTTAATGGTGTTTCAACTGGAATACTTTAAACAGTTTGTGTAATGAAGAAATAATTGCTGAGGCAAACGATTCCGGTCGTTTTGGAAGGAAATGATCGGAGAACGATTGTACGCGTAGCTTTCAAGCTGTACTGAATGTGCCTGTACGTCAGTGTTAACCGATGCATTAATAAATTGTTATTATTTTAATCCGCTTGCATTTTTTCTGGCACCCTTGCACAAACCTAACAATATAAAGTGCTTAACTCGTACTAGTCCGCTGCGATTTTTTTTTAATTTTCAATCAGAAGATGTGCAAATTATTAAACAATCAACTAAAAGACTAGAATTTCATTCATTTCTTTCAATTCAATTCATTTTTATGCTTTAGCTTATTTTACAAAATAAATACAACAGCTTTATAGTTAAAATTGAATTAGGAAAAGTCTTGTTCGAGGCTTTCGGTAATTTTGAAAGAGCATGCTTATGCGATATTTTTTTCCATACGCTTCTGTAGCTTCGAAGAAAACATTGCTAATAGAATTCTATGTACAGGTAAGTGGATTTGTAAAATTGTTAGTCAAAGTACTATGTTTTTTGTCTAAGGTCCAATAGAATTACGAAGTAGACGAAATCGTGCATGTAATTACGTTAGAAAGTGCGCACTTTTCGAGAACCTTGTTCCTTAAATCTATTACACTTCCAAAATTGAACCTGATTACAAATATGTAACGTGAAGCAGTCATAAGGGTGTTAAATTTTTTTTTTCAGAGCACAGTGGCAACCAGTTCCATGAAATCGATCCCAGCGGTAAAGCTCGAGACTTCAACGTCGGCAAGCAGCGGGAACCCGGTGTTCACGTCTATAGACAAGGTGCCGATCGTGAAACCAGTTTCAAAGGGCAAGCTTCCGGTCGGCGTGCCACCGATCCCGGTGATGATAGACCAGAAGCCGGACAATCTGGAGAAGCAGGATGAAACAGCAAGGAAAAAGGAGGAACCGAAACAAAAGAGCAATGTAGAGAGCAAGGAGCAAGAGCCAGAAAACGGAAACTTGGTCCCGCCATTCCCAGCTAGGAGGGACGAGCAATTGCCGGATAGAAGAGAGAGCGGTTGGTTCAATGTCGGGCCTGGAGTACAGGAGATCGGGGATGAAAATCATATTCGACTTCCTGGGTAGGTTTATGTAACATACTTTTTATAAGGAGTTTTATTGAGGATTTTTAAATTGTTTCCAGACTGGATGCTGGCGCTGAAAGGAATGCCGAGGCTGGTGACGATCAGTATGAAGGGGTTGATTACGACAAGGAGCCACAGCAGAAGAATAGTGACTTGCAATTGGTCGAGGGCGAAGACGAAGGAGAAGGTAGTTGGGCGAATGATTCAATTATAAATGAGGTAATTAAATAAATTTGATTCTCATTGGGATCGATTATCTTTTTCAGATGAAGACGATCAAATAGACTATCTGCACAATGCGAAGCAAGATAAGAGGGAATGAACTATTCTTCTTTAGATAGCACGTTTCGAAGGACAAA
Source organism: Ceratina australensis (assembly GCA_004307685.1). Taxonomy (NCBI): domain Eukaryota; kingdom Metazoa; phylum Arthropoda; class Insecta; order Hymenoptera; family Apidae; genus Ceratina; species Ceratina australensis. The sequence continues at coordinate 208,908 of SHCU01000111.1, forward strand.
CAAGATTAACTAATTACCTAATTAACATCCACTACCGGTTAAGTCTTCACCTTGCCACTATACTTAAACGAGACTTGGTCACCTCGTGACTAATAGATAGAATGCACCGTCTTAATTTTTTATCGGTTTTTTTGGGGACCCCGTGATCGCTGGGTCTTAGCCAGAATAAAAATGTTTAGATAGTCTATAACTCTAATGCAGATGCTATTTAAATAGCTGCTCGTGCGACAGGCAGATTGTATTTTTATTCAGAAGCTCATTGATCGGTCCGAGCAATATAAAGAAAAAAAATATGAACAGACTGTATTTTTCTAGAGTTAATTTTAAGAAAGAAAGAAAGAGAGGGAGAGAGAGAGAGACACGACTTTAGACAAAGGAAAATGTGAATTCACTCTCTCATTGGCAGACTCAACCCTTTCGTTATCCCAGTATTCTTTGAATTGTACAGTATTTCAATTAATTGCAAGTATACCAGCATTTTATTTAAGAAGTATGTAAGTTCGGTTTCCTTGAAACAATTAAACGAAACGTTCTGCCAGTGAAAGAGACTGATTAATTCAACGAGAAGTGGAGTTGTGACTTAAATGCACTCATTACTTAAAGCCCGCAACATTTTTAAAAACTACAATATGTTCGCTCGAATCAAGAACCGACCCGTTCTCGTCGAAATCGTGCAATAAGATGCGGCACCGCTGGTGCGCGTGATTTATTTATTGCCTAACGTCGTCTCTGGCGCTAACAATCAAGACTTAACAGAAATTAAAAGGAACCTGTACTTTAAGGAATTTACTACGGATCATAGATTAATGTTTGTTATGATGGTAGATGTCTACTTATACAATACAAAGAGAAGTGATTCGCGTATGTACATAAGATTCTTTTCGTAATAAAAAGTTGACAAAAAAAACCATTCTGCCTCTTTACTCGATCATTCACCGTTTGTAATTTGTAATTAAAACCGAGAACAAATCAGTTCGATTCGTGCAGAGGGATTACGTAAACCCGAGGTACACGTTAAGCAGAGATTTTACGAGCGTGTTGACGTGTCTGCAGGAAATAAAATGTTACATGCTAATCGGTACTGCCCCAATGACCTTTAGCAGAGATACGCGTATCATCATCCATTTATAAACAATCATCGGGAGTAAAGCCCCCAGATAAATAATTTACGGATCATTATTACAATTCGAAATTCTTCTAGAATAAATTAGTTTCTAAATTTTTCCCATACGAGAACAGTTTGTTTGAGCTCTCCCCTGTGTTAAACACTGATAAGGTTCTCCCCGTGCCAACGTTTCCATCAACTTTTCCATCGTATAAGTTCTACGATGATTCATAGGGACGTTAATTAGCAAGTTAATTGTTTCGCTTATCAGCAGACGTTTTCTCAGGCCTGGATATTCTCGAACGTTTCATCGAGACACTTTTCAAACTGGTCTAATGGAATATCTTATGCAAATTTCATTTCTACGTTTGTCACAGCCTGCCGCACGTAGGCTGCAGATTTTATTTGCCAGGCCATGAGTCAGGCGCGCATGAACGCGTTGCATAAGACTGGAACAAGATACGGGACAATCCACGATTCTCAGAACTGATTTTAATAACATCTACAACCCGATAATCCTCCTTAAAATAATTTTCAGATCACTAGCTGGACCATAAATTGTTAATTCACGCGGATATTTCTTTTTTTAAATTTCGTATTTATCCCAGATGCATTTGTTAATTTGTTCGCGCATTTGAATACGCCGGAACATGTTTATCGCTTAATATTTCTCGTTCTTCGGATTTAATTAAATGTTTGAAAAAGCCGTTCGGCCAGAACGAATTAGCATATGAATAAAAAGCAACAAGCATGGAAATGCAGAATTGCTAACACCGGGGAAACAGTTGGAACTGTTTTGCCCGCAGCTTCTCGAAGGTTGTTCGCACGTGAATTAACGAACACACGCCAGTGGACTGGTAACTAGGTAATTGGAAATGATCGCGCGTTTTGAGATGAGATCACGCACCGCCGCGATGCCCCCCAATCTGGGTCGTATTAACAGAGGAAGTCGCTTTTAGTGCCTTCGAAGCGAGCCTTGATACGTGGAACGATTGCAAATCGATTCAATTTTTTCATGTTTCTTCGCTGCCGCACGAACGGAGCTAATCGCTCTCGATGTGTGTTTCTAATATGCATGAGATTCTCGGAAACGAACTAGGCTGAAACCCGATACAGGATTAGAATCCATATTCAACTGCGAGTGCAGTTACGATGCGGGAAATATAACAGTAGTAATTTCAGAGGAATTCGTGATTAGCAAATATCGAGAATGCTCGTGATAACCCGCGTGAGAGGTTGCGAGTTCCATTAAATTAACGCGAAATTATTCATCGACGGAATAACATGTTAGATAATATGACACAGAAGAAGAGAGTCAAGATTCTTTTTGCTCGTTCGCAGAAATTAATCCGCTTCTCTGCTCGATTTGCTGTCAAGCAGTAAGGTACGAACGGAAATTGTACTACTACAAAGGAAGTTTTCAGGATCGCTGTATCTTATCATTCGTATTCTCGAAACAAATATATAATCAGCGATACTTAAAAATCTAGCTAACAATGATTATTCCACGAAGATCGATACGATCTCCCGCCTGTTCAGTTCTGAGAAACCGCTTTGACCGTCAGTGGCCTTGATTTCTCGTCTGAATGCACATGTCAACATGAAGAAGCGAAACGATTTGTGGAAGATCGTTTCGCTGACGTAAGGAACGGCCGTACCCCACTACCGTGGATCGGGTCCAACCAGTATCAAAGTCCCCGACGTAGAAATCGCCGCGGACAGTCTGCTCGTTCGTTTCAAAAAGGTAAGACGCTTTCGCTTTCGATCGGTTTGTTTTCGTTGCAAAAAGTCAACCTTGGGCTCTTGTTTAGATCACGGTCACTTCTTATACCTTGTTTTCTTTTCAACGTGCAGCTCGGTAAATCATGTAATTATTTAATTATCCATCGTAAATCTAAAGAATAATTTGTTCAAGCCTTCATAATTAACTGTGACATTTATTTCATAATTTTTATAACAAAGTCCGGATTGCCTTCTTGGCTGCCTGAATAATTCATAACTCAAGATGAATTCGCTAATTAAAAATCAAAATATTCATTGTGCGCATATTTTTCAGCGTGCGAGAATGAAAGTGTTAATTTTCGCCGCTGTTGCGGTACTCTGTTTCTCCGCGGTGCTTGGCGCCGACACCCACGAACACAACAAGGTTGTATGCTACTGGAACAGCACAGCCTTCGAGCGACAAGGTGAATTCCCTTTCTTTTCTTTCGTTTAATAAATTATGCTAACATATTCAAACGATTAAATATTTTTTTTTTATATTTATTTCAGGGCCAGGCAAATTCCAGCTAGATGACGTCCGCTCGGCTTTGAACCTCTGCACGCACCTTATCTACGGGTTCGCCGGAGTCAAAGATGATACGTACGAAGTCGTGCCACTGAATCCGAACTTGGACACCGGCGCCGGATACGCTTATTACAAGCTCGCCACTCAGCTAAAGAGAAGCTTCCCGGAGCTGAAGGTTTATCTCAGTATCGGTGGCAACGCCGACCCCGATTTTGAAACTCACAAATACTTACTTCTTGTGAGTATCATCGTCGATTTAATTTTATACATTTTTTTATATTAATAACGGTTGGTGCGTTGTACTCATTGAAAATTTGGGACAAATGATTTTTTCTGTAGACTGAGACATCCGAGGCAAGAACAAAGTTCATTAATTCTGTGAACCGTCTTCTGAACGATTACGACTTCGACGGTATCGATCTTGCCTGGGAGTTCCCGCCGGTGAAAGTAAAGAAACAGCGTAGCGCTTTGGGATCCTTCTGGCAGGGCGTCAAGAAGACCTTCGGTTACGGTAAATTCAAGGATGACAAGGAACAGGAGCATCGCGATGGATTTACCATCCTCGTACGCGACCTGAAAGCGCAACTGAGGCCAAAGATGAAAGCCCTCACGGTCACTGTCCTGCCTCACGTGAACAGCAGCAGTGAGTATTTATTTGCTCGCTTCTAAAGCTGATTAAAATTCATAAGTTACCTCGTTCGAATCCGCAAGTTGTATTCCGGTATTATTCAGATGAGATTAAGAGCTCCCCTGATTTATACCATGGTGAAATTAGATAGAAATAGCTGGGCATGTTTGTTGTGAAATTAAGAAGGTGATGATATTGCGTGTAATAATTGCCCCGGCGCAGTCACATTCACTAAATATTGATATTTGAGGAACTCGAATACGGTTTCATGCAAATTATTATTATCATCATACATATCACGTAGAGTACGTGTCGTGCAAATTATGATTTGTTTCCAGTTTACTACGACGCTAGATTGCTGGCACCGAACATCGACGCTGTACACTTGTTCACTTTCGATCAGAAAACGCCAGAACGCAATCCGCAGGAGGCTGATTACCCAGCACCCATTTACGAGAGCTACGGTCGCGTCCCCGACGACAATGTCGATTCTACAACTAGGTGAGAAACTTAATACAGTAAATATGATCTCGGGTCTGAACTTCCAATAAACCATTACGCGAGCTAGAGCACAACCAGATATAGTTCGGTCAATTTTCGACAAACTAAAAAGAAACCGAGTTAATCTGACTTCTTTGAAAAAAAAAAAACAATCCAAAAATATCCGTAAAGTATGAATTCTTCTTCGAGGTACTGGCTGGAAAACGGTACCCCCGGCTCGAAGATCGTCGTGGGAATCCCGACGTTCGCCCGTACTTGGAAGCTTACCTCTGACAGTCAGATATCAGGTGTACCGCCCATAACCACCGATGGCCCAGGCGCCGAGGGGCCTCACACGCAAATGCCAGGCGTTCTTTCTTATGCCGAAGTCTGCTCCAGATTGACAGAGAGCGCCGTGGGCCGTTTGAGACGCGTGGGCGACCCGTCGAAGAAGTATGGAAGCTATGCGTATCAACCTTACGACGCTAACACCGGTGCCGATGGCATCTGGGTTGGCTACGAAGATCCGGACACGGCTGGGAACAAGGCTGCTTACGCTAAAGCTAAAGGTTTGGGCGGAGTGGCGATATACGACCTCTCGTTGGACGATTTCCGAGGCGTCTGCACCGGGGATAAATATCCGATCGTCAGAGGTGCCAAATACAAGCTGTAGAAAATTAGAGACTGACAGAGTACCTCTTAAGTTCCTTAAACCTCGAAAAATATATCGTCGATCCGCTTGGCCGCAGCATTCGCTGTATATTTTTATATCCTTGATGCATTTTTATTTGTTAAGTTCGCGTCGGATGATGTAGGCAAGAAGCGTGTTACGTAATGATTCAGAATATAAATCCTTGAAACAATCTCTGTTTTCGCTTATTATTTCCCCGTTTTGTTGGAAAGGATTCAGGAAATAAATCTTCTCCCGTGTACAATATATATAGATATAATATTTATATATATATATATATGTATATATATATTGTGCAGTCTATGAATTCGGATAAACACATTTGCTTGGGTGTGTACGAAAGGTTTCCTTGTAAATGGACTAGACTCGTTAAATATATCAAACGTTAGGAGTTATGGCACACGAGACACAGCTAATCCGTAGCCACTCTCATACACGTAGAAATGAAACAGTGTTCCTTGAAATCTCTCGCGCGTCCGCTCTTACTCTCATTCCCGTTTCCTCGTTTATTTCTCTACGCACCGTCGTGCATCGTTCGAACTCAAGTGTCATCAAATTCATTCGTGCGCATACGACGAAACACCCCATTGTTTCTTTCGCTGCTTTTGGTTCCAGTTTTCTCTCTGATTTGTTGTTCCACTGAGAAGAGTAAAACTACAGCGGGATGGTCGACCCGTTTTGCTGAACCGAATCGAATTAATTACTTTTTATGTTGATTTCGTTATCAGAAGTGGAATAATAAATCAGATTCTGCGAACACATCCTGCAGCGTAATACTTAGAAAATACTGGGCGTGGTAGTTGGAATAGCTTACATACTATAGTACAGTTATTAATTCGACATTACAGTTTAACAGGGGTAGGGCACTCGTTACACATTACGGCGTTATAATATAATGAAATATATCATATATGTATGTATGTATGTATGTATGTATGTATGTGTGTATGTATGTATGTATGTAGCGTTACAACAACACAACAGTTTATCCCTGATACTTATCCTAATCTACTCTGACCACGGTCCACGTGAAGTATTAAATGGAACTCGTTCGTAAACTTTTATCACTCGTTAAACCGGCGAACAATGTGATCTCGTATAAGATATGAAACATCTACCTTTACGGTTTCTTTTTGAAATTATTATTTATCGTGATCACGACGATCGCGCAATTAAATAAAATGTGTAAACGAGATTTCGACAAATTTTTACGAACGAGTTGCGATCGAGGACGATCGAAAGATTCTAAGCAGGAACAGGACACACTCGATGAGAGATGGCGATTTGTTGAAAGCAGATTTGCGACTAGATCGTAGTGTGGTTTGGACAGTGAAAAAATAAATACGCGAACAATCTTTCATGTGACTTTCCTCTATACAGTGAATATCGAGTGAAACGTATTTTTTTTTTTTTTTCATACTTTCCGAGATATCTAATCACGAAAGTGCAACTGTGGATTCTCATCAGTTCTTGCGTTCAGCGAAAATTCATCGGTTTTTCATTTAGATTGGAATGGATTTTTCGGTTGATTGTTTGGATGTTCTTGAAGGTATGTTCCCTCTGGTATTTCATTTCTCATATTTAAAATGTTCAGCTCGTTTGTTTAATTTATCGCATACCCACAGAAACGTCCAATTGTAAATGCATATTAATTAAATGCAAACTGCGATTACGCGATTGGTCGTTCAATAATACGTTATCGAGTTGAATTTTTGTTTGTCAACGAAATGAAAATTCAGGAATGAGATTTCATAAAAATTTGTATGGAGAACAAATGGAAGCAGTTTCACTAGTTAAATGTTTCTTGGGGACGGAATTAGTTGTAAGATACAAGCGTGTAGATGTTAGAATTTTCGATTGCGATCTTTAATTCGGTTCGGTGGTACAGTGAGATTTTCGCCAGACAACACAAAATTGCTTCCCAATCAAACATTTCGATTCTATCCATCTGAATTTAATTACAAGCAATAGTTTTTTTCTATCATTCTGCTCGTTGCTATGGCAAAGGATTGTTATTATTAGACAGGGGAATGAAATTTGGAAATTCACGCGACAGACTAACGAAAGACGGCCTCTAATATCGACATTACACTTTTCTGCAAGTAATTTTCAATTTTCTTATCGATTATCCCCACTTTCACATTTAATCGATCAAACACCTGTTCCGTTTCCATTCGTCGACGATATTTATTCCACCGCCATTTATCCAAATATATCTCTCTCAATTATCAACTATTGCACGATACGAAACATTTAAGCTCATCAAAAATTCATCACGTTCAAAATACCCAACTGAACATAAAAATAACGTGCAACAAGTTAGCGAAAAATTAGTAAAAAGGAAACGACAACGACAACGAACAAGAAACTTCTAATAAATGCATAAATAAATGACGAGGTAAAACAATAACGCAAGGTTGCTCTGTATGTTCTAAAAACGATAAAAACGTATCCCTCGGTGGTAAGTTGACCGACGCGGAGGCGAGTAAAGAAATTTCTTATCGTTAAACACGTGCCAGGTAACAGGACACGCGTTTGTGCGGCCGCCAAATTAGAAATCTGGTGCTCAAAAGGGACCCTGGCCTTGAATCCTTCTCAGAATACACATACACAACAATAATTCCACGTACATATATTTAAATATCTCCGAGAAGTTCATCAAGCGCTCGAAATTCGTCGCTGTTAATAGAATAAATTGTATCCTACCTAACACTGTCCACGTTTCCACTCCGAGCACCAGAAAGAGAGAGAGAGAGAGAAGTCTGTCCGCGGCGTCTTCTCCGCCTACGCGAATCTCTACATGACGGAACACCGTGTGACGTTGTACCTAGCGTCTTGGTCCACATTGTTCACGCTGAGCACGCGGAGCAGTCTCTCCGTGTCCTTGCACGCGTGCTTGCTGGCCTGTTGCTGCTTCATCAGCACCATCGGCGTCTTCTTCTTCCTCTTCTTCTTCGACTGCGGCAGCGTCAGCTCGAGCATCTGTACGAGTCTGAGCCGGAAGGGCCAGCCGGCCTTGTCGTGAGCCTTGTTCCGGAAATTCGGTTTGTTCATCTTCCGCACCGTTTGGAAAGCATCGTTGGTGGGCATCAGTTTCCTAGGCTGGGAGAAGGAATCGTGAACGCGAACCGGGCGAGCCAGTGAGGATCTCTTTTTGGCTGGAGTCGGTGGCAGCGGTTGGTTCTTCATGGACCTGACGATGTTCGTGGTCTTGGGATTCCTCAGGGCTCTCGTGTCGTCGAAACGCGTGAAGATCCTGGCGTTGTCCTTCAACGACGAGGAGTTGATCGAGTTCGTCAGCCTGTAGTTGTTCACGTTGCCCTTCGGCATCAAATTGTTCTTCTTCGTGTTCCTAACCAGCTTCAAGTTATTATTAGTAGTGACGCTAGGATTGTTGTTGTTGTTGTTGTTCTTATTGATATTGTGGTTCTTGTTGTTGTTAACGCTGTTGTTGGTAACGGTGGTCACGTGGCGGCACTGCTCGGCGCACTGCAGGCAATCGTAGTACTTCTCGACCGCGATCCGGCGCACCGAGAATCGTTCATGGAGGTCCGCGCGGTTCTGACGCTCGCCCAACTGGCGAGGCTGTTGTCACACCTCCTGGAGGTATTTCAACGGGCATAGGGTCTCTCTGTACAAGACCTCGCCCTCTTTGCCCGTATGGTCCGCTGATCTGACGTCCGCGGCGCAGCGCACCATCGCCACGCCGTCCACTTCCTCGCCGACCTGGATCACTATCTGAAAAACAGAAAAAAGACGACTTCGATCGTTAGTAAAGTTGTCAGCGAACGAATCGTTCCCGGGATATATACCTGATCACGTAACAGAGTGATCTGGTCAGTTAACTGCAGATTACGCGTGACCTGGAGAGTCTTCTGTCCAGACTCGACTCGCATGACGTAAGCGCTAGGGAAGTAGCCGACTCGGCCACCCAAACACTTCCCCTTCCACCAGTCTTTCTCCGACTTGTCGATCACCGTCACTTTGTAGCCGGCCCTGCGTCAGGATTAAAACGCATTGATACAAGCGTCTGGTTATCCGTTTTCCTCGAGAGTCCTACGAGTTCGATCGCGTTTATTTTCGAAATTATTACTTTAGGTCTAATTCGTCGCGATGTCGCGCCTCGAAGTTGTACAGCACCACGTAGAGATTGTTTGGCGGTAGAACACGTTTCCCAGGTGGATTTATGTGATTCTGGTTGTTGGTGTGAGGCGACGGGCAGGGGGAAGTGCTTGCCGATGAATACGACTTCTCGTTCTCGTCCGGCAATTCCATGCTGGACATCCTGATGGCACCTCTGACGTGCTTGGGTACACCATGGCCCTGACCGGGACTGCATGGTGCTGCAATCGGATTCCCTAAGTGATGAACACGCATTTTCGTGACTGCTGAGGCCGGTGTAATCGGGTCTACTCACATAATCTGTTGATGCTGCCGCTGTCCGAGTGCCTGGGCGGGGTGGACTCCCTCCCGGTGGTGTAGTAGTCCCGCGGTCGATGCCGGACGTGTGCCGTACCCTCCGGGGAATCCAGGCTGAGGCTCTTCATCCTCAGATTTAATCTCTCGCGCTTACGTTGCGGGCTATGCGGCGCTTCATGTTCCATAATGAGCGATCATACGAAGTTAGCCTTTGCGATTACCTCGTCGCTCGACATTGACGCCAGTTTACCAAGCAACGTTAATCGACAGCAAACAGAGTTCGTTCTCTTGCAGGGAGTAGTTCCATCGGCAAGTTTACCTACCCTTTTACGATCAGTTCGTTTCTACCGTTCGGAGAGACACTTTTAAGCCGAAGTTACTACGGTCTTGCATAAGCGTAACTTTAGAGCGGGGGGACGAAGTTTCAGGAATTTATGTACTAGCAGAAAGTAGAGAGAAATGCATAGTTCAAAGTCGGATGTACGGCTCTCGATAGAGTTATACGTCGATATGCGTGCACGGGACTGCTGCGGTATGCGACCATACGTATACATAGACAAAGTACAGATACAGAATATTTTTCATCGATTCTCAGACAGCGGGTTCTAGTAATTTTTCTGTTTCACCCACGCGATATTGTATATCTGTTTGGCGTCAACGTCGAGGCTGGCGGTGAACACAACACACACACGAGACAGGAATGCCATATATATATATATATATATATATATATACAATATAAATAGATGTACATTTGTATCACGGATGCACATAGAGAAAATATTTTTCTCGTCGACATCGACGAGAAAACAAATTCATATTATTTTTTAACAGGAACGTTTAGAAAAAAAAATTGAAAAAAAGAGAGAGAAAAACGGGACACGACTCGCGCACGTAGAAGTGAAAGTAGAGAAGCTTGCAGGAGAAAATATTTTTATTTACAATATGTACATGGCTTCTCCCTCGTATTTTGTTTTTTTTTCGTACGTGCAATTTTACGTAACACGTATATTCCTTCTTCATTTTCGTTCTTCCTCTTAATTTTTTTTTCTCGTGAATTCTTGATTCTCGAGGAAGTAATAAATGGTAAAGAAAGGCGGGAAATTAACGTATGGAGTAATGTTTAATAACTCAGACTTGAATTTAAGCGTACACTTCCGTTGAGATTTATATACTGGCACGATAAAACAATCCCAAATTCGATAAATTCGTTTCAAAAGAAACTATGCTAACCGAAACTGAATTGATTTATGATTCAGAATTGCAAAAAAGTATAGGTAAATGTGCTGGATCCTTACCTTTCCTGCATAGTCTTTTTTGAAACAGCCTGCGTTTAAAAAATAAAAAGGCTGCAAATAATTTTCACGGATTTTCGTTTCACAATTTGGTCGTGCGGAATTCCCAATACGAATTCAGCAGTCCCAAACGTTTCTCAAAGATATTTAGATAAAAAGTAATATCGATTCGCTCGGAACTTAAGCTACCTTGCATTCACGTACCAAGCGTATACGTGCATTTATACTCGACGAAAATAGTAAAAGGGTAGGACTGTGGAAATAAATGATCAAATCTCTTTTTTTCCGTATCAATCGTTGTATAAAAAATATTTAAAAATAAATAATATGCTAATATAATTTCGGGCTTGCGCATTTCGTTGAAACAAAATTAAAAATAATTCCATCTTCTTCGGCAATGAGCAAATTCCTTCTTCCTTAAAGCGACACCCAGTTCCACGGAACTCGCGAACATCGTCTTCGGTTCCACCCTTTTACAGTTTATTTCACGAAACGAGAGTCGTTCGATCATCAAAATTCGTAGGCCGTTCGTCATCGTTTCTTATTGGCTCTCCGGGCAGGCGGTTGCGGCAGCTTCGGGGACGACGTCGACGGCTGGCTCATCAACAGTAGCGGTTGCCCAAACGGTCTGGTCGCGGACATTGATCCACCGCTGCCGCGTCCTGATCGTAACGATCCTTCGATTCTCAATTTGAACTCGCTAACGCCACTTCAAAATGAAAGCTTCAAGCCTGGCTTCGATCGGTTACATTGTTAGTCGATCAAATCCCGAGACCTTCCGCTGCTCCCTCGCGTTTGTTATTCTTTCTCTCTCGTTCGTGCGTATTATCCTCACGACGATTTCAGTTAGTCCATCCGCTGTTACGTTTGCGATTTCCGACAATTTCGTCGTGTCTCTTTAGGGAAAGCTTAAGTATTTCGATATTGGGGATCACGGATGATTGATTAACTCCGGTTGCGTTTTTCTGGCCCCTCGGTTAGGATTGATGAACCGGCATGAGAGAAGCGGGGAAAATTGTTTTTCTCGATTGGGGAATGGCCAGGGGGCGAAGTTGGGATCGCGTCCTCTCGAGAGCCCTTGGCGATCCTCGAAAAGATTATCCGACACTCGCAACTTTTTCTTCCACGTTAGCACATCACACAGTACCGTGATAAAAATATATTAATGAAAAACTATCAATCCCATTTTCGAAGAATTAAAACGTGTTCCCCGGCCGATGATTCTCGCGGGGGTAACTGATGAGGTCATCAGTTTCGTACCGGTTTCAATTCCCTGAGTGTGTCGGGGCAGAATAGAGGGCGCAGAGAAAGAATGAAGATGAAGCAGGAGAAGATAGAATGAGAGAAAGAGATTGGACAGATAAAAAGAAAGAGAAATAGGCAAAGTTACGAGTCATGTCCCTGGGAATAAGAATCGTACTCTTCCGCTGATAAAAGAATAAAAGAATGGGTTTACGTGCT
>SHCU01000111.1:224408-242585 GCA_004307685.1 Ceratina australensis
TTTTTCGACGGCGTTTCCGAATGTTGCCAGAAAGATGGGGAAAAGTAGTGGCAAATGATGGAAAATACTTTGAATAAAACGTAATGTACTGTTCCTTCACAATAAATTCCTAATTTTTTATAACAAACCGCGGAAACTTATTTGTACACCTAATATGTAAAATAAATATTGTGATTTTTTAGCTATTTTCCCCTTCATCTAGACCCTCAAGCAAACACAGTAATATTAAAAAAAATCACTTTCGTAAATCAGGCTACTAAGGGTTAAATGAAATAAACACAATTTCCACTAAAAGGATCTCTCCCGAAATCTCACAGCAATATCAATTACGTTGACACTTAAGAGAATCAATATTTCAAATGGAACCACCTAAGAGTCTTCGAACACATCTGAAATCTTTCACGGTAGAATAAACATCCGACGCGTTAGAAAGTTTTTTCTAATAGAAAGACCATTCCTCAGCAATTTCCGTTCGTCACGGCGGGTTGCACCCGAAGAGAGGCACTTTGCGAGAGCTTTTGTGAAAACCCAGTCGAAAGAGAGAAAACGAGAGGAGCGAGAGAGAGAGAGAAAAAGGAATCGCGCTCTCTTGGGTAATATCGGTCCGGCTTCAAGGTCGAGGGGGAATCGGTGCTGTGCCTTACCAGAGGTGGACGAGGAACAGGGGTGGGAGGAGGCCCTCGCTGACGAAGGTGCTGAGGGATGATCTGCTGTGGGAGGCGTAGGTGGTGAGTTTGTCGAGTTTCCACGGATCTCGCCTGCCTGCTTCAGCACCTGGTATATGGCGTCCACGTCTGCCCGCACGGATAGAGAGACAGTAATGCAAAAGCACAGAATCACCGCGTGGCGCTTCCCTTTTCTTTAGTTTTTTTTTTTATTTTTGTCGTTATCGTTTCGTTTGGAACAAAAACTTGGACCTGGTTCCCTGATCGGGTGCAACGGTCCCCTGGGCAGCAAGCGTATCGACTTGTGGGGCGGTGAAATTATGCGTTAATATATATATATATAGATAGTGTAAGTGAAACGGAACAAGTGTGTCTTATTTGCGCTGAATAAAACAAAGAAAATGATATGCATATTTATAGAGTGATTACTTGTGAATTAGAGGACACTTGTTGCTCACGGGAGCTATGCTCTCGAGCCGGGAGCTGGGTCTCATTATCGTCTACTGACAGTGTGTTAGCGCCGCCTGTTCAGAGTTATCTCGCGTGTTAGAAAACGGGAACGTTTAAACAAGAACTGTGCGGCTTAATCGAGGTATCGAAAAAAAAATAAGGAGCAAGTTCAACGCACAGTTTAGTTTAATACGGTTCAGAAGTGAATCCCGGACGTAGGTAGCCATGGGTGGTAACGAAATTGCCATCGATTGTTCGAAGGATGAGTTCGAGCTCTGACGTCAGCCTCGAGTAGCGTTCGAAGGATTACGAGCGTGTGCAAGCTTTCAATTAATTTCAGCTTAAAAGCAGGATACGTCTTATTTATTTTTAGTTCTCTCAGCCGGCGAGCTTCCATACAAATCCTGACGGTTCCGTCGCGGCATATTCTGAACAGGCAGAACTGTAACACTGACAGTCAGCCACACAAAACATCGGGTATACATAGAGAAAGAGAGCGTCCCATTCTCGGAGTGAGGGACGCGGGAAGATAGAAAAGCTGGAGGGCGAATGATCCGATCAGTTTTGTTAATTCGTGACAGGAATGTAATCTCTGAACCGTTGCGCCTCGCGTATATCATGATTAGAGGAATCGACTGATAGGTGAACGTATGAGGAGTTTCGTGCACGGTCTCATCCTTTTCGTTTACTTCCGGTTCATTGTCGTTGACAGGCTAATCGATACCGCACGATAACGGAACTGATCTTCTGCGTCCTCCAATCTCGAACCTCTAATTTCGATCTTAAATTAGCTGTTGCGGCTCGCGTTTCATCGAGCTCGCCTCTCAATCTCGCCCACTTCGGTCAAACAAAAGAGGCTTAATCAACAAAAAACTTTTTACCGATAAACCCAAAGATAAATCCAATTATCGAATTTGTGAGAAAATCAGATCGGTTCGATTGATCAGCGTGTCGATCGTCTTCAACAATGGGAGAGAAAAAAGAGAGAGAGAGAGAGAGAGAGAGAGAGAGAGAGAGAGAGAGAGAGAGAGAGAGAAAAGGGAGCCTCGGTCACGAGGCAGGGAGACGAAAAAAAACTTTCATCGCAAACTGGTTCGTACTTACTGTGCTCGGCGATCGGCGTCTCGTCGACCTGAGCTTGGGTCTTCTGTCGACGTAGCAAGGGGATACCGCCGCTCTTCTTCGGCAGCAGGCTCGGGCACATCGTTGGCTGTATCAGGTTGATGCAATCTGTGTGAGCGTTCGCTTTGCAGCCCCGGCATCTGACACCCTGCCGGCTATGGCCCCGAAGTACCTGGCCGCAGGCGTCGCACGGTGTGATCTTCTTGTAAGTGTACTCGCGCCATGAGTGGCCTCCTTCGGACTCTAAACTTTTCCTGCAAAAATACATTTCGATCATTTGATCAACAAAAGTTTCGCCCCCTCGCGACCAGACGCTTCGAACTCCTCGACTCCTCGCGTTCCCGAAAAGCAAGCGCAGCACGATTAATTTACCTGGACATGGCGACGACTGTGGAGACGGCATGGTACATCGCCTGTTTCCCTCTGTGTTAGCGTGTTAGCATTCGCAAAACAAGGTTCCGGTTAATCGAGAACAACGTAATGCACGCCGGTATCGAACGCGATGAACTACTAACTTGTCAGCGGACGGCGGGGTCGTAGGCGAGCTCGTCTTCAAGCTCTTGAACGCTTTTAGCCATTTGTGCTTGGTGCTTCCGGTCGAGCCATTCGACATTTTCCGGCTGCTCACCCCATCCGGTTGACCGGCCTCCCCAGTCCCGAACAGCTCTTTCTGCGAAGCAGACACAGGATAAAATAGCAGAAAAATGCTTCCATCAGAGGAATTATTTAACGACCACCCAATTTCAATTTATCATACGAATTAACTTGATTGTCCCATACAATTTTTTTCCATTTCATTCGCCGACATCGAAGATGTCCGTGAAACGCTTTTTAAAGTCGTCGCAGCAAGTTGAGAATGTATGAAAGACGGTGTACACGGCGAACAATGTTTATCGAATAGAGTGTGATAAACATTTTGAATAGCTCTTTTTGCCGCGTGTCCAATTCCAGTACGTGATCTGAATGGGGGTAGTCTAGTTTCTGCACGAGTTGTTTGACGGCTCGTGCGAGACCGTCCGCTAAATAGATATCGAATGAAAGGGGAAGCCAGAGCGGTTTTAATGCGACTGAGAATCGAATTAATTGGATTCTGCTGGGGATACCTGATGGCTCCGAGCCACCTAACAATTTTACTTCGCTTATTTCAATTAACGTTCGTAACAATGTGTAATTTGCTTTTAATTAAAAAGTTACTACCCGACGTTGTATCGGTATTATATAACCGCTGACGCAATCCCGCCAAATATATAATAACCCGCGGATCGTTTCGCTGTTCACATTAATATGCGACCGAAACGATCAGAAAATAGTACGGAATGTAATTACCAATTAAGATATCTGTCGACGATATTGCCTGAGATTATTATCGATTCCAAACAGGCCGTCGTGTCTACTCTATACCGCGTGTTATATGTACGTATATACCGCAAAGGTTTCATTCATGAAGAGACTAAAGGTGCATCGACCAGACGGCCAAACCGTACTTAATGTTAATTCATAATTCAATTTCCGATCAGCGAATATCGAACCCCGCTGATCAAACTGATAAATACATTCTTCGCGAATCCGTTCCGGATTCAAAGTACAACCATCCGCGAAAAAAAGATCGTCGAAAAAGTAATAAAGAAATGCAACAGTGGTAAAGGAGTAATTGTCATCCCACGCGTTTCCAAGCGTCATAGCTATTTCCACTCACGCAGCTCCATAAAATCGTGATCGCACGGAGCGTGCAAAGTGGCCCTCGAAGAGTCCATTCTGGCCGGCAGGAAAAGTCACTCCCCGACCGATTCATTCGACCACACACTTCACCCCGGGACACGTGCCGGGTTAACCACGCGTCTCATCTCAGCCGCGGGCCATGCCACTGACAAACACCCGAACACCATTCGCCACGTGTCCGAACACCATGCACAGCTGTTCCTGCAGGCCCCGCCGACCTAGCTTTCCCCATTCCCGATCGTTTCACTGATCCCGGGGGGCTATCACTCGGAGATATAATCGGGAACGACCGGGCAGCACACACTGTCCCCATCGACGGTTTCGAGCCGCAGGCCAGCCGGGTACGTCGCAGCCGAGCGCATAGCAACGGACGCTGTGTACA
Organism: Ceratina australensis; assembly: GCA_004307685.1. Taxonomy (NCBI): domain Eukaryota; kingdom Metazoa; phylum Arthropoda; class Insecta; order Hymenoptera; family Apidae; genus Ceratina; species Ceratina australensis. Next base: position 228,747 of record SHCU01000111.1, read on the forward strand.
GGAGCGCGGATTCACCCATCGAATGCACCTCGTGGGGCTGCACCGATCAGCCGCAGCGTGTCACCGCGGATAACGATTCCCCGTCGGTGAGCCGGAATCGCCGGCGGAAAGCGAAAGGGAACAGGTGTTCCAGGTTCAAGGAAGTATACTAACGACTCGTGTGCGCAACGTTGTCCAGCCCATCTCAGCGAGGACTTAAACCAGGCTCTTCCTGCCACCCTGACCTAGGAGAGCGGACTCGAGGCCAGGAATGGATTTTCAGACGGCCGCCGACGTCGGGAGGGTGACCCAGTTCTCAGGGCGCATGTCGCGCGATTGCGCGCCGTATTTATTCGGCAGCGCCGCGTGTATACCCGCAGCCTCGCGACCGCTGTTTACGCTTTCGCGGCTTCCCCGCACTTCCAGTACCCCTGATCCTGGATTGACTTCTTTCTGATCGCGAAAGATTCCGACTACGCGAGATGATGTAAAAAATATTTGAATAACTGATCGATCTCTAAAGTTAACCCTTAATAACGTAGAGTTTCAATTTTGATAGCAATCTTTTAAACCGAATGTTCACATTATTATTAGTTTTTTTTTATAGGTTGGCTGTACGTATTTTACTGTTGTATAATATTCTTTCCAACGAAATTAAAAAAAAATCAAGTGTCATTATTGTTTTATTTTATCTATGACATATTACTTGCGCGGCAAAGTGAACAAGTAAACACATTTTACTAAAAGTTTTGTCGAATACAAATTTGATATATTTTCTTTTTCCGAAGAATATAAATACTTTGGAGGTAAGTGAATATATTATTTTCGCTAAGATATAATTATTTTTTGCGAGTGCATGTTTTACTTGAAGAAACTAGTGCTATTTTTGTGAGTATCAATTTTGATACTTCAATTGTATTGGTCATGAAAAAATATTTATGGATTCTAGAAATAAGTGTAAATTTAATAATTGTAGGAAACTTACCTCTTGGTTCTGTAAAAAGTGTAAAGTGTCGTTATGCGATAATAAAAACAGCCAATGTTTCGCATTATTTCATGCATAGGTATATCTGATTTCTTTATGGCCTTAATGCCTGATGTATTAAAATTGATAGCTGTTTTTTTTTCGAAATAAATATGTAAAATAAATATTGTGATTTTTTAGCTATTTTTCTCTTCACCTAGACCCTCAAGCAAACACAGTAATATTAAAAAAAATCAATTTCGTAAATCAGGCTACTAAGGGTTAAGGTGTTTCGATTAAAATTTTTTTTAACCCTATGTGGGTACAAAATCGCAATTCGTATGATACAATTCTCTTGATGGGATCGTTCCCAGTTCCCTATATTAGAACACATTTTACACTGAAATTTACAAACCATTTATATCAGTAATATCATAACTCTCAAAGGAATTTGACAAATATTTTCGTATTAGACTCTATACTTTTATAGCTGTTTAGAATTAACCCTCCATAGGCTCATGTAACTTTCAGGTCACATTCTAATTTATCATTATTCTACCAGTTTTTATACGTACAAGTGTAAACATTATGGGCCGTTGTTACCTGAAAGTCACGTAGTGAATATGTTGTAATAAAATTGTTTAAACGGAACAATTTTTTTCATCTACATATGCAAGTTTATAATTGCTGATTTTTCGTTTCCTTAATTTCTTGTGGTTTAAAACAAAAATTCAAAATGATTTCTGTCGTTCCAGCAATGTCGATTAGACATTTGGAACATTTCAATAGAATGTTTCAGAAAATATCCATGACACTTGTGAATATTATAGATATTGCGGTAAGTTAGAGGGAAGAATGATCAGTATCTCTTAAAATGCAGGAGTTAGTCGAGGGTGGATCGATGCGGCGATTATCGATACCTAGACAGTGTTCTATGGACTCTGGTATCTGGTAGCCTCTGACAGGTCCATTAGGACGTGTCTTGTTGAAAATTTTAACAGGACTTGGCCCCAATATCGATCTTCGCCTCAATGAATACGCGCCAATTAAACGAGCTCGCCTCAATTTCTAATCTCCACGACTACGTGTCCAATTCGGAAGATCTATAGAATTGCTCTACCCTCTCCATGAATCAAACCGATGTAGCGAGTTCGAAACTCCATTAACATGTTCCGACGAAAAACAAACTGGCGACAACGCTGCGATGCCTACTTTAAAGAGATCACTATAGATTTTGGCATTCGTGTGGCGGTCCTAGGATCAGGAGACGTCGAGTCTAGGAATTTAGCGAATGCTTCGCTGGAACGTTTGAATCAGGCCAATCGTCCTCGGCAAGAACGATGCGCATGCATGCAAATCGATATTATAGGATATAGAACTGTAGACTCGAAGTCGCCAACTCATACAAAAAGAAACAAACATCCTTATCATCCCTCTTACAGATTTCCTCTTTTATTTCGTACCCCGTTATTCCTCTCTCTCAATCACTATTTCCACGATCCCCTTCGCTTCTTTTTAAACTTAAATCTGGATTTAAATCTATATTCCACATACTTCCTTACTTATTTTTGCATCCTCTTATCAATACAATACATTAGTCTGAATTCTTTATTGTCCCGATCGCAACAATTCATCGCTCGTACTTCTGCGACGTTAAGAAAATTTTCAATTCTTTTTTTTAAGCGCAATGCCTTCAATACGCGTCCGCTATTTTCCGTCGTGTTCGAAAACTTTTGACCGCGATCCGAGTATCGACAGACGCGCGTCAAAGCGTTCGAGCTGCGAAAAGCTAGAACGTTCCTCGAAGCACGTACGCGTCCGAGTTATTTTCGCGTCGGGGAAACGGGATTAGCAGCACGGATTCACGTCTTTTTGAACTCGTTCCCTTTTTTTTCGTTTCCCCCACTTAATTTATCCTCCTCGGCGGTCGAGTGCCCGAGCTTGATTTTCATGCGACGGAGCGACACCAGAGCGCAAAATTTTGTCTCCACCCGTGAATTTCCTTCGCGCACCGAACTTTTGCCATGAATGCTTTTTTAACGTCACCCTAGCCGCTTTCACCCTCGCGGTCCCATTGCCCGCGGCGCCGACTCGGTGGTCTACGTGTTCCCTTTCAGCGAACGTGTCAGCTTTTATTAAACGAAATTTTTCATACCAGTGTATTCAATTATATTTCCGCACGGTTCTTTACGTCGGATCCATTTGACCGGACAAATTATTCCCGCGAGCTCGACGTGATTAATTTACGCGAGTACAGACGGAAGAAAGAGCACAATGTAAATCTACTCACTGCCGGGATGCGGATTACAAAATTATGCGAGTTGTATCTGGCTGCAAGCGAACGCGCGAACTGCACGGAACTGCGACGCGGGCACGTGTGCAGGTGCACAGGCAAGGTGCATTGTACTTGTTCGCGGCCCGTGAAAGGGAACAATGGGAGAGGCTCGTGCTAATTTTAATCGGCTCAGCCACTCGACTCGAGGGGCCGGGGAGTCGAATGCTACGACTTCTTTTTCTCGCCCGGAGATCGACACGTTCCTCTTATACGATTGCCCGGCTCGATACCCATTGTCGTTTTATTAATCTTCTCGACTCGGGCTTAGTCAACTTTTTAAGGCAACTAATCGCTTTCTGCTGACAAATCATCACTTTCCTCTCGGTGCGCGTTTGAATTTTTCTAAAATCCGCAGTCTAAACGACATTAAATAATGTTTAAAATACTCCTTGGATCTTCCTTATTTCTTTTTGGAATTTTTGAATGAAACATTCTCGGGCTTAGTCAACTTCTTAAGGGAACTAATCGCTTTCTGCTGACAAATCATCACTTTCCTCTCGGTGCGCGTTTGAATTTTTCTAAAATCCGCAGTCTAAACGATATTAAATAATGTTTAAAATACTCCTTGGATCTTCCTTATTTCTTTTTGGAATTTTTGAATGAAACATTCTCGGGCTTAGTCAACTTCTTAAGGGAACTAATCGCTTTCTGCTGACAAATCATCACTTTCCTCTCGGTGCGCGTTTGAATTTTTCTAAAATCCGCAGTCTAAACGACATTAAATAATGTTTAAAATACTCCTTGGATCTTCCTTATTTCTTTTTGGAATTTTTGAATGAAACATTCTCGGGCTTAGTCAACTTCTTAAGGGAACTAATCGCTTTCTGCTGACAAATCATCACTTTCCTCTCGGTGCGCGTTTGAATTTTTCTAAAATCCGCAGTCTAAACGATATTAAATAATGTTTAAAATACTCCTTGGATCTTCCTTATTTCTTTTTGGAATTTTTGAATGAAACATTCTCGGGCTTAGTCAACTTCTTAAGGGAACTAATCGCTTTCTGCTGACAAATCATCACTTTCCTCTCGGTGCGCGTTTGAATTTTTCTAAAATCCGCAGTCTAAACGACATTAAATAATGTTTAAAATACTCCTTGGATCTTCCTTATTTCTTTTTGGAATTTTTGAATGAAACATTCTCGGGCTTAGTCAACTTCTTAAGGGAACTAATCGCTTTCTGCTGACAAATCATCACTTTCCTCTCGGTGCGCGTTTGAATTTTTCTAAAATCCGCAGTCTAAACGATATTAAATAATGTTTAAAATACTCCTTGGATCTTCCTTATTTCTTTTTGGAATTTTTGAATGAAACATTCTCGGGCTTAGTCAACTTCTTAAGGGAACTAATCGCTTTCTGCTGACAAATCATCACTTTCCTCTCGGTGCGCGTTTGAATTTTTCTAAAATCCGCAGTCTAAACGACATTAAATAATGTTTAAAATACTCCTTGGATCTTCCTTATTTCTTTTTGGAATTTTTGAATGAAACATTCTCGGGCTTAGTCAACTTCTTAAGGGAACTAATCGCTTTCTGCTGACAAATCATCACTTTCCTCTCGGTGCGCGTTTGAATTTTTCTAAAATCCGCAGTCTAAACGATATTAAATAATGTTTAAAATACTCCTTGGATCTTCCTTATTTCTTTTTGGAATTTTTGAATGAAACATTCTCGGGCTTAGTCAACTTCTTAAGGGAACTAATCGCTTTCTGCTGACAAATCATCACTTTCCTCTCGGTGCGCGTTTGAATTTTTCTAAAATCCGCAGTCTAAACGACATTAAATAATGTTTAAAATACTCCTTGGATCTTCCTTATTTCTTTTTGGAATTTTTGAATGAAACATTCTCGGGCTTAGTCAACTTCTTAAGGGAACTAATCGCTTTCTGCTGACAAATCATCACTTTCCTCTCGGTGCGCGTTTGAATTTTTCTAAAATCCGCAGTCTAAACGATATTAAATAATGTTTAAAATACTCCTTGGATCTTCCTTATTTCTTTTTGGAATTTTTGAATGAAACATTCTCGGGCTTAGTCAACTTCTTAAGGGAACTAATCGCTTTCTGCTGACAAATCATCACTTTCCTCTCGGTGCGCGTTTGAATTTTTCTAAAATCCGCAGTCTAAACGACATTAAATAATGTTTAAAATACTCCTTGGATCTTCCTTATTTCTTTTTGGAATTTTTGAATGAAACATTCTCGGGCTTAGTCAACTTCTTAAGGGAACTAATCGCTTTCTGCTGACAAATCATCACTTTCCTCTCGGTGCGCGTTTGAATTTTTCTAAAATCCGCAGTCTAAACGATATTAAATAATGTTTAAAATACTCCTTGGATCTTCCTTATTTCTTTTTGGAATTTTTGAATGAAACATTCTCGGGCTTAGTCAACTTCTTAAGGGAACTAATCGCTTTCTGCTGACAAATCATCACTTTCCTCTCGGTGCGCGTTTGAATTTTTCTAAAATCCGCAGTCTAAACGACATTAAATAATGTTTAAAATACTCCTTGGATCTTCCTTATTTCTTTTTGGAATTTTTGAATGAAACATTCTCGGGCTTAGTCAACTTCTTAAGGGAACTAATCGCTTTCTGCTGACAAATCATCACTTTCCTCTCGGTGCGCGTTTGAATTTTTCTAAAATCCGCAGTCTAAACGATATTAAATAATGTTTAAAATACTCCTTGGATCTTCCTTATTTCTTTTTGGAATTTTTGAATGAAACATTCTCGGGCTTAGTCAACTTCTTAAGGGAACTAATCGCTTTCTGCTGACAAATCATCACTTTCCTCTCGGTGCGCGTTTGAATTTTTCTAAAATCCGCAGTCTAAACGACATTAAATAATGTTTAAAATACTCCTTGGATCTTCCTTATTTCTTTTTGGAATTTTTGAATGAAACATTCTCGGGCTTAGTCAACTTCTTAAGGGAACTAATCGCTTTCTGCTGACAAATCATCACTTTCCTCTCGGTGCGCGTTTGAATTTTTCTAAAATCCGCAGTCTAAACGATATTAAATAATGTTTAAAATACTCCTTGGATCTTCCTTATTTCTTTTTGGAATTTTTGAATGAAACATTCTCGGGCTTAGTCAACTTCTTAAGGGAACTAATCGCTTTCTGCTGACAAATCATCACTTTCCTCTCGGTGCGCGTTTGAATTTTTCTAAAATCCGCAGTCTAAACGACATTAAATAATGTTTAAAATACTCCTTGGATCTTCCTTATTTCTTTTTGGAATTTTTGAATGAAACATTCTCGGGCTTAGTCAACTTCTTAAGGGAACTAATCGCTTTCTGCTGACAAATCATCACTTTCCTCTCGGTGCGCGTTTGAATTTTTCTAAAATCCGCAGTCTAAACGATATTAAATAATGTTTAAAATACTCCTTGGATCTTCCTTATTTCTTTTTGGAATTTTTGAATGAAACATTCTCGGGCTTAGTCAACTTCTTAAGGGAACTAATCGCTTTCTGCTGACAAATCATCACTTTCCTCTCGGTGCGCGTTTGAATTTTTCTAAAATCCGCAGTCTAAACGACATTAAATAATGTTTAAAATACTCCTTGGATCTTCCTTATTTCTTTTTGGAATATTTGAATGAAACATTCTCGGGCTTAGTCAATTTCTTAAGGGAACTAATCGCTTTCTGCTGACAAATCATCACTTTCCTCTCGGTGCGCGTTTGAATTTTTCTAAAATCCGCAGCCTAAACGACATTAAATAATGTTTAAAATATTCCTTAGATCTTCCTTATTTCTTTTTGGAATATTTGAATGAAACATTCTCGGGCTAAATGCGTTGAACTTTATCCCCGATGAAAAATTCCCTGCGTGACCATAAAAGCGAGCGTCGAATTTTTATCACGGGCGAAGGGGAGCTCCGAACAAAGGAGCGGGGCTTCAGCTAAGGGGGATCGGAACAGCGGTGTGAAATCGGTGATTTCTCTTCGCGTTCCCCCCTCATGATCCGCCACAAATCCAATCTCGAAGTCGCGAAACGACTTTTTCTCCATCGACGACTCGTCGCCGGGCACTCCGCTTGCCCGCGTCGAAACTTCTGCCCGTCGCGGATGAAAAAAGTTTTCCACAAGCCCTGTCCCGCGGTTTTCTAAACAAGAACAAGTCCGTTTTCACGGAGTAAGTGGAAAGTTCTTGGCCCGAGCGCCGCGGAACTTCGTCGCTCGCGCGGCGACATCGCCGTGCAATTTGCGGGGCTGAATCCTCGATAGTATCGCTAATGGCTACTTACTTATCGATCACGTTCGAACGAAAAATGTAAGAAAGTTCGCAACGAAACTTTCGATACTATCTGCTGATAGTTGCGGATAAAATGATTTAAAACCGGTGCGTTCGAACAGCTACGAAGTAACCCCAGCTACAGGGTGTTACATACGCGTCCCTTACGCATTCCGGAACGTTCGAATCCGGCGACATAAACATCCCGTACGGAGATCTACCGCACCTGGTGATGAGTCAAGGGTGCTAGTTGTTCCCATATTTGGTCATTCCCCACTCTGAGGAATGAGCTCATTTTTGGGGTATAAAAGGGCGTACATCCATAGCCCTTCGGATTAGTGATAATTTGGAACTCTGATTCGCCGAAGGCTCGGTCTCTCCGCGTTAGAATAAAAGAGTGAGTTAAATTGATTCAATACTTTAACTTTTCCCCGCGGCTTCTCTGCGTTAAAGGAAGCAGGAATACTCTTCGTAAGGGGAGAGTTGACCAGTGTAACTAAGTTAGCAGAATAATACATTGTCTTGTGTAACAATTGCTCTTGCTAGCTTAAATTCATTTCAAGATCCTAATCTATCTCATTAGCTGAAATAACGGAAGTATCTCACGAACCGATACGTCTTTGCCGCTCGAGACGTATCGACGAAGGGCACCACGCAACCCGACAAATCCTTTACAACCTTATCCCGGTTAACTCGGATGTGTCAAAAGGGGTAGACCGCCCTGGATCGTCCATGTCTCGTGTCTAACCTGGGAATTCCCGAAGAACCTACTCGCGTTATCTACACCTTAACCTTTTCCCTGGTTAACTTGGGTGCGGCAAAAGGGGTAGACCGCCCTGGATCGTCCACATCTTTAGCTAACCAGAGAATCCCTGACAACCTAAATAAACTCGGGCACACGTCGGGCCCCGAGCGCGGTTGCCCTCGTAACAGGGAATTACGGATCCGAAGCGAATTTGAAAGAACCCAAAGAGAGGGCTTCGTCTCTCTTTAATATTCGTACCGGTAAAGAGATCCTCTGAACGTCGAAAAACAAAGGTGGGCGATATTCGCGAACAACGTACCTGCGCTTGCACAGCTGCTAGGTATAGCTGGGCCTCTCCAAGCTCGAACCGTTTCATGGAGATGTCTTCCTGTAGCTCGGCCACTTTCGTGTAAAGATTGCTTTCGGCGCTCCTGCAATTAAAAGGTAAGGGGCTAAACCGTTAAGCGATTCCGGCAGAAATTAACGGTCGAGTGTTTCCCGAGCCCGTTCTACGAACGCGGAACGAAAACCGTGTTCCTTTTGTAACGTGTTTACCTTCAATAAATTGAACCGAGGGAAGCGGAACGAGAGGTAATTAAAACGATTTTTTTTTTTTCTAGGTACTAATTATTTCTATCTGCGATTCTCTACTGCCTTATTGATCCGCGGATCACCGTGACGAAGTTGTGTGCCACGATATTACTTACGTAGGAGTGAGAGAATTGAGTGTGCGCGTAAGGGCGTGCGAGAGTATGAATGTGTATGAAAGCTGTATGATTAGATGTGACATTGTAAGCGACTGTGTTTTCGTAAGCGAGCGAAGGTTGTGAGTGCGGCTGAAATAAAAGAATGAATGGGGAGCGCGGTATAGATGAAAGCGTGGTTGTTCTCGGAATTTGGCGGTCGCATTTCAGGATTGAGATATATGCGCAACCGACCAAATCTGGGGAGACGGAATGAATGCGGGAAAAGCGAGTGCGCGTCGAGAACAGAGAGTTCTGAGACGCGTTGTCCGATCGGATGTATATTAATATCTAATTACTAATAAATACCAACATCCTTATTTCATTAACCCTTTGACTGCTGAATACTCAGAGCCGAAGCTATCACTGGTGACTGAATACTTCTTCAGTTCGGCAATGTATTAAATTATAATATAGTACAAAGTCGAATTACTGTTACAGTATCCCCTGCAAAATGAAAAAAAACAAAACTATATAAACTATCCAAATCCGAAGTATACATAAGCAAAGACTTTCATCTAAGAAACAAGAACAATAAGAAAATCACCGAGCGCATATATGCGTCCTTAGTCCATACCGATAGCCTTCGCCAGACGCATATATGCGTCTGTAGCAGTCAAAGGGTTAATTCATTTCTTACACTTAATACCCCATTCCCCTATTGACCAATGAATTCCAGTAGTTTAGTTCTTCGTCGCAAATTAAAATGTCCCTTTAGTTTCATTTCGTTTCGAAAAAGAGATCACGTACTTTCGTTGCATTCGCGTGAACGTGTCCAGAGAGTCCTGCAGTCTAGTGATTTCTTGAGTGAGATTATCGTGTTCCCGGCGTAGATCCTCCATCATGGGCAGAGTGCTGGCTCCTGTCGGCGCCAGCTCATCCCTCAGGGGCGGTATTTGGTTGATTCTCTCGATGGGAATCTGTTCCGGAGGTCCTGGTGCTACGAACAGCCGCCTGGAAGGCTTCTTCGACGGGGTAGCGGTTGCTGCGAGGCTCCTCGCCAAAACCTACGTTCATCGTAACAAACATCCCGGTTAAATTCCTATTCCGGATCAAGATCATCTATCTATAAGAGAGTTTACGATAGAATTGCATGAACAGGCTTCGGAAATTGTACGCTCCAATGGTTACAAGCCGATCGGGACTTCCCAGTAAGTGAACTGTGTCGACTGATAACAATATATTCTACATACGAGGAGCACAGGACCGTTCACCCATAATATTCGTCTAACTTACGATGAAGTGCGGATCCCTGACGTACCTGCAAGTCGTTCAACGGCGCGACGACTTGAGCCTCCTTGGCAACCGCCTGGTAACGCTTCGCCTGTTCCCCCGCGCATTCCGCCGCGGCCTCCGAAATCCCGGCTACACATTTGCACGTTAAACCGCATAGCTCCTCGTAGATCTCTGCTACCTCGCCAAGCAGACCTGGCAGGCATTGCGACTGGTATCGTTCGTTGATGGCATTCGTCGCCCGCAATTGGAGAACGTACGCGTTGTGCGCCTCGTAGTAGGCGCGCTTCAGCTCCTGCTCGTTGCCGCCATCTGCTGTCAGTAAAGTCGCGTACGCTCGTTTGTAGTCGCCGCGGGCACGTTGCAGCTTCTCCTCGCTCTTCGCGACCACCTGCTCGTAGGCCTCGCGATGAGCAAATACCTGAAAATTGTCAAATTCGTTTGTCTCTTTTTTTATGAAATTTTATGATTTCATAATTTAGTTTCTGGATCGTTGTCCAGGAGGCATCGATCGGTCGTTCTCCTTACAGCACGTTCGCACATTTTAGTTTTCTTGCGATTTGATCGTTGCATCTCTAATTAACCCTTTGAGCCTTGCGTTGTCTGACGTTAAACGTGCACCGTGGACTGGTCACTCTTAACAAAAATTCCTATGGGCCTACTTTTTAAAAGTTTTCTACTCTATGGAGTTGAGCTATTTGGATGGACGGAAATAAGAGAAATAGAAGCAGTGCAAGCGAAATACATCAAATGGTGTCTAGGTTTGGAGAGGAGTACGCCAACGTACATCGTGCTGCAGGAAGTTAACAGGAATGCGATTAGAATAGAGACAGGAAGAAGATTACTGAAGATGGAGGAAAAAATCAGAAACGGGGAAGGAAGCGATATAGTAAAAATTTGCCTAAAAGAAAAGATGGAAAAACCGGAGGAGACAAGAGGCGGGAGAGAAAGGGGAGAGTATATGAAAAGAAACGGGTGGAGTCAAGAAGGAGTGGAGGAAATGAGAAATAGGGGAGTAGAGGTGACAACAGCGTTGACGAAAAGAGATAGAGAAGTACAAGATCAGGAAAGGCTAAGCAAGATTGAAAAGGCAAGGTATAATAAGTGGTACAAACATATTATCTGCTTCACAATACCGGAATATATTGTAAAAGAAATTAGGAACAACAGTTTGAGATTGATTGCGAGGGCGAGATGTGGCAATATTGAGACAGACAATAGATACTGGTTAGAGGAGGAGAAAAGGAGGTGTAGATTATGTGAGAGAGGACGGGGAACGCTTAAACACTGGTTGGAGGATTGTGATGAAGTAGAGAGAGGAGAATGTTCGATTAGGGAAGTCTTAGATGGAAAAGCGAATGAACGGGCGGTAAAATGGTTGAGAATGTTGGACAAGAAATTAAAAGAGAGAGAAAGCTAGGCATATGGAAACTTTTTAGATGGTAAGCGTGCAATATGGAAGAATGAAAGTGATTAATTACCAAAGAAAGATTAAAATTTTATAACAGAGTGTATAGATGGCAGAATAACATTAAGTTTATATAAGTACTAACTATAGATAATAGATTAATAGAAATATAATATATATCACAGTTTAATTTTCAACTTAGTTAGTTTAAGTGAGGTGTAGTAATGACTTAATTTAGTTATAAGAAAATTGATGCGGGGAGTGCGGATTGGTGTGGGGGAATGGGAGAATAAGGCAAAAAATGTAAACCAAATCCTTTCTTGGGCCGATAAGGCTAGAATAAAGCATTACATATATACTTTTTAAAAGTTGAACAGAATTTTCATTGCAGAGTATATTGATTGCAACTGATGTAAATTATGTAGCGAACTGAAGAGCCTTAATAACTATTTATTTCATTAAGCAACACAAGCGACAAAAATTTCATTAACCCTTTCGCTCCGAACGACGGATATATCCGACATACATTAATATAAATAAATTAATATAAATAATTACGATAATAATATAAAGATAACAATTATTATATATAAACATAATAAGAATAATATAATAAATTAATGTAAATAATATTAATATAAATTAATATATATTTATCGCTTTCGTCGGAAGTTCCCATTCAAGAGTATTGCTAAGGCGGACCGAACTGCCGTAGCGAAAGGGTTAAGTAACAATATGAGCAACGTAACAATAGTGTGTAACAACGCATTTACGGGTTCATAGCCAAAATCGAATGGTTGTGCGAGAACCCTATATGAGTTATTAGGGCTCAAAGAATTAACTTTTCTTATGACATACTCGACGATAGGGGGATAAACGAGTGTATCACCTTTCTGGATTGAAGTTTCCGATGGAAGCTAGCTTCCAATGTTGGTCTCGACAGTTGTTGTTGAAGAACTGCCGCTAAATCTAAGTGGGCCTCTGCGTCGGACTGCACCTGCCGCAACAGATTCTCCCAGACGCGGCGCATCCCACCGGAATCCACCCTGGGTTCGCCAGACCGGCTCCGGAACTCGTCGACCAGGCGTCGTACGTTCGCGGAGTGGCTCTCCATTGCCGCGCCCAACTCCTGGGCGAACTCTGACACTGTTGACAGAGCGGGAATCATGGGCTTTAGAGCTAATTTGAATACCAGTTGTATCTAATCAGGTTAATTGACACTCGGCTAATTGTCGTCGATAGCGATTAATATGAAAATCGGCATTGAATAAGAAAAGTGAAATGTCCCAGATTTTTAAATTTCGTAATACAGATTATTATTTTTGCCGAATATTTTATTTATTTGCCGGAAACGTCATTTTTGATTTAATTTATTAAATACCTCGTTTCTCGTGCAAATTGCGTTAATAAACACGTGGATAAATCGTGTCAATCTTTTACGGAGCTAATGCACGTTTATTTCTTAATTTATTCATGAACGCATCGTTGCCCCGGCGTTGAACGACTCTTGTCCCACGCACAATGCATTCCCTGTCCGTGTCGAGCCGAAGTTTAATTGTTTATTGATACAAGAGCGATCTGTTCGTTGAAATATTTGAAGAGAACTCGACGTCTCGTGTACTCTGTTACCGCGGATGTATCTGACATTACGCACCTCACTGTCTACGCTTTTAAACCGATCCCGACAGACGTGGAAACGTACCCGCGCAATGTTTAATTAATTGAATTGCTGCGGATTGAAACCTTGTTTGCTATTCGACTGGCCAATTTATTGACGCGTCTCGTCAGCATTTTCCCAAACGCAAAAGCGATTGTTAGCCCTAAATAGCAATAAAACTGTACACTGCCATTGGTCAACAATTTTTAAACGAATATGAGAGTCGTATATTCCATTCGTATAGTAATAGATTTCTACAGTATATAAACCTACAGGTAGGCAATATTTTAGGAGCGTATTCTACAGGCCAAAATAAGATGAAAATGAAGAGTGGTAAAATTGCATCGATGGCTGGTCGATGCAAGAAAATTTCAATTTTTGCCAAATTTTAAAAAATTTTCAAGAGGCACCCCTTCACTTTTTCAAGCGAATTTTAATATGCTCTTGCGGATTTAGCGAGTAGGTTGTACGACAGGCTAGAGTTTTAAAGATTTTCTGGGTCCAGTCGCACTGGGTGAGTACACAATTTTCTTATACCTACGGACG
>SHCU01000111.1:277985-301725 GCA_004307685.1 Ceratina australensis
ATTTAATCTCGACCTTGAAACGAGTTACAATGCATTATGCATCGTCTGCGGTATCGAATACATTTCCCCCGACTTTATTTTCCCCGGTATTAATAATTCACCGTACTACACGGACATCCCGCTCAGTATTCTTGCGCCATTACGAGGGGAGAAAAATCGACTTTTAAACATCAGCCAAGAATTGAAAAAAGAAAGCGGACGAAGAACGCGTGAAAATTAATTGCTGTCCTTTGACGCAGCTATCACATATTATAAAAATATTAACGAGAATCGATACTTCGACTAACGTTATAAATTTTCTCGTGCGGTATTCTATTAAGCGTGCTGATGCGACTTAAAGGAAATCAGATAAGAAGTTGAAACTATGTTAACACGGATGTTCCGGAAGGGATTAAAAAGCCAGAGCCAAGCGTGGGTGTAAGGGCTTACCGGTTTGGACGAGTTTGAGCGCGGCGGCATTGTGCTGCTTGAGCGGTTCATTGAGGCCCGGCGGGGTGAGATCCTTGAGAGGATTGGCGGCATCCTCGCCGGCGCCGCCGACCCGGCTGTTTTGCATAGTCTTGGCGTGTCGCTCGCGCCGAGTGCTCTTCGCGACCTCGTGGCTACGCGTAGCCGTCTCGTTACGGCTCGGCCTCCTCCTTCGCGTCTGTCCGCGCTTCCGTCTCGGCTCCTTCCTCTTTTTCTTATCGTCGTATCTCCTGTCGTTAACGGTGATCACGGTCACCTGGCAGCTCGGTCGGCGATCCCCGGTCAACACTCGATCGGGATCATCAACGCGTACCGACGGGTTGTTCTCATAGATACGTAGCAGCTCGTCCGCCGGGTAGATGACGTACATGCCCACCCGATGGTGTCCCCGTGGTGTTCGGCCTCGCGCGATTCCAATCTGCCGATCCGCTGGCAACCGTCGTCGCTGCCTCCGGCGCTGCTGCTCCTGCTGCTGCCGCGTATCTCGGCCGAGCCAACATCGCTGCCCGCCAATTCATCGTTTATGAGTCCGCCGCGAGTCACGCTGCCAGGCCACGCGAACGCCCGCATCTTCTTGGCACCCGAGCCACCGCCGTCCTGGTCTCCCTCCGCCCCCCCGTGGCGACGAAGATACTTACCAGCCTTCGGGACTCCTTATGGTGGTTCGACGCGTATCGATACGATCGTTGGACCGCCGACTGAAACAAAACAGGTGGCCGATTACTTGAAAGGTAGCAACGAAACCATCCAGATTTCCTGATATTTGAATAACGGTTGCACGCGGCTCAGGTTGATGAATATTAAACGAGGCTCGTTTTAACTACGTTTAAGACACGCCGTTTGTTCCAGGAGGCGCGTTACTGTTTACCCCGGTAAACGACTTATTCAACGTGTTCGGGGTGAAGACGGTCTTCTTATTTCCACGGCCCCGGGGCGGCCGCGACGTCATGTAAATCGTCTCCTCGGTGATTTAAATCTAATTTGAATGCGCCTTTCAGCCAGCTCGACGACGACGAGGAGCATTCGAGTCTCGTTTAGTCGCGTGTTCGGCTTCATTTAACTTTACTTTACTACCCGCGTAATTTTATGTCCCCGTTCCGTCCCGGCGTACGGTAAACATTACCGTCGAGCCTTCATCGATCAACCATAAATCTCCCATTAGAGGACGCGCGGAGGATCTCACGGGAAAAGTTGCCCGTTTAGATGCACGAAAAAAGTGTGTAAAGCCATAGGAAAATCGATCAATCAATCAGCGTTACGTTCCGGAGCTCCTCTCTCGGTATGATAATGGAGCACCTGACCCAGTCCAACCTGTTGTACTGATCATTCGCCGGGATGACGTAAATCGCATTTTATCCGAACCTTTTTCTGCGGAGGAAGAAGGAATTTAATAGAAGCCGAAGGATGCTGCAAGCCGAGGAATCTTTCCATAGTATTATCAACCTGACGACGAATTAAAAATAGCAATTAGCCGTTTCATAAGTGTTTCTCTAAATCTGTACAGATTCATGGCGCTCGGCTAAAAAGGTCCGGTTAATTCCTTTTAAAAGCCACGCGGCTGGACAAGCGATGCAATTATTATTAGTACAGGAAAAAAGCTGGACGTATTAAATTCCCGCGGCGAAAGGGTCCTTTTTACGTAATTGAACCGCTCTCGCAGCAAGCGGGGCGATTATTCTTTCGCCTCGCGACATTCCTCGCGGAGAGCTATGCAAATTACGATAAGCCGTTTTGCGTAATTAACGTGTACCCTCGAACACCCCGCTGGGACTAATTATTATTAAGCTTCGACGAAAGAATCATCTGTAAATGTTTCCGCAAACAGTTCCGTCGTCCAATAGAGGGACGAGACGAGGAACTCGGACGGGAAAACTGTCTTCCGCTACATTGTTTCCAGAAAAATGAATTTTTCCACAGCTCCGATGCCGATGGAAATAACTAGGTCATCGATCGTGGGTCCCTTGATCAATTTTTCCGTTCTGCGTTAGAGGATGGTTCAATAAGGCTGCCAGGGATACGATTCTGCCGTCCCTTTGTCGTCGGTTTCCTACGAATCGCCCCCTCGTTCGCGATAAAGACACCCTTTGCCAAGGATACACCCTGTTTCCTATTAATTGCTGACTTTATGTTCCTGGAAATGCTTCCCCTACGCTTTTTACGACTACCGCTGCCAGTATTTACGATCTCGATGCAACGATCCTACGTCCCGTTGAAACAGGAACTTCCTAACGACATTCAATGACGAACAATTTAATTACCTGACGTCTTGTTGCCTGGCTAATTTTTTTTTTCCACTCAGCCACCCTCGGAGCTCACTTCAACTATCGTAACTTAATTCATTAGCCGTTAATATAACCCACGGGACGGGTAGAGCAGGCTCTGAAAGCTCGCGGCACTTTAACGCATCTGAAAAGTTCGGAAATCGTATTAGCGTGTCGGATTAAAAAGCCCCGTTTTATTCGGCGCGGAGTCAAATAATTGGACCACTCGGACAATTATCCCGCTTACTTTGTCCCACCGGCGGGAATCCTCCCGGCTGTTCCTACGTGATACGCGAAGAAGCTATTTTCCGGCGAGCGAGAGAGAGAGAGAGAGAGAGAGACGCCGCCAGTGCTATTGTTAAGAATTCCATTAACTTGAATTTATTAGAGCGATATTCCGCGCTCTCTAAATATTTAGAAAACTGTGAGCAAGGCAGATAGCTGAAATTCCAAATAGATTCTTCAGCTGCCATCCCATTTAAAATATTCTATTCCCGCCATCGGTAAGGGAATTCGATGCGTGTCGCCTACCTAATAAACATCCACCTCTCTGCATAATCGAACCGTACAGAAACAGCGCGACATAACGTTTCACGCACTCGAATCCAATAAATATTAATTGGCTTCGCCCTCCGCCACGTAACATTACACGTGCCGTAATTTTCAATATGTTAAATGCAAAAACGTATGGATTTAAATAACGCATGGACGGCCGACACAATTAATTCGGTTTTGATTGTTCAAATAAACCGAAATTCACACGGCATTGTACGGACGTTCCTGCGATCGGGCCTCGTATTTGCGAATCTAAATTTAAATTCGAGATCCAATATTTTTCCAGCGGTTCGCCGACTTGATCAAACGAAGAATTTTCCGTCGGCGGCGTGACGCCCTGATGTAATTCCGATTTCGATTACCAGCGAACTGGAACAACGCCGGCTTGAAACCGGAAACGGTAACCGGAGACAGTAAATATCGACGAGACTCCCCATTACGCGAGCCATCGCGGGATTCCATTACAAATCACATCCGCAAAGAAACTTTGATCCTAGTACCTCCCGTTGCTATGAAGCGAACAGAATTTCAATACGCCGGCTCTTCCCGATCCGGTTCATTTATCTTATGCAAATTCAATTCTCCAACACAAATCATAAATATTCAATCGTAAATACACGAGGAACATGCAATACGTTATCGACGAATTCAACGATATGGAAGGGTAAAAGCTGTAGTCGTGTCTCTTTTCAACCACCGTTGCCGGCTAGCATTGTCTTCTTAAGCTACACGAATGCTGACACGTTCAAAGAAAATACTCTTTTGTAAACCGAGAGTACGACGATGTAGGGATGTTAACAGAGCAGCTATGTCCTCGGAGAGCTAAGGAGATAATCATAGTGCACGGTCTGAGGAGAGCAAGCTAAGGATGAGAGGTAAGCAAGCATAGGAATCAAGATAAAGAAGTAAGCCAAGGGAGCAAGCCGCTGCGATTCCTTTCCGATTCTGAAGTACACACCACTATGACTTTAACCCTCTAATAATTAGTTATCTCTCATTCGAAGGGAGAGAGTTTTAGCGAACGGAATAACCGACGTCACTTTTCCCACACTGGTTCGCGAATACAGATATCGACATAGCGTACATTCGTAAGCGTAAGAATTATACATGGTTAATATCGCCACCTGGTGGTAGCGTCGATAGCGAATATTAAAGAATTGCGAGAAATGTGATTCGTAATTAAGAGTCGTGAAGAATATTACGCGAAGTATAACAGTAGTGAAAGACTGCTTCTAAAATTACCTTTATTATTATTTTTTTCCTTCGTTTACTTAAACTTAGTGTGGAGACATTTTCGAATAAAAGTTCTGGAATAGAACAATGAAGCTAATTTTGTCAAGGAAAACATCGTAGGGTCAGTGCTGTGCCCTAAACATACCAACCTTGGCAACAGTGCAGGGGACCTCAGATTACACCCTGCAGATGTCAAGAGGGTTTTCGGTCCTATGCATTGGTCGAGACGAGACGTAAAAGAAGCGAAACCAAAGCCGACGCGTGTCAAAGACTATTCGCTAGAAATCCGCACTGTTATTTACTCAATTATATTAATTATTTAATCGAGCGTGTCGCGTTTGATAGATATCTTTGTAAACGTTTTATTTCATTTATTTTATTTTATACGACGACATTAGTTTAATTCATAATTATTAACCCTTAAAAGGAAGCGATTGTCTTTTTGTAACCCGTGAAGGAAGGTTCGCTTTTCAAGACGAAATCGTGACAATAGACTCTTATTATACAGAAGTTTGTGCTCGCGAATAATACGATAACAACTGAAAGACGAATGTACGTGACTCGACGATTGAGTTCGTTCGATGCAATTGCACGCAAGATTCACTCCGATTATTACTACTTCACAATTACGACCGGTGCATCCTTCGTTACCGAACTTCCAGCGGCATGTCGTGGAACTCCGACACGAAGCATAGTACGCGTATACTCTTAGAATTGAACGATGCGCCGAGTAAATTGTCAATCGATCGGAATGAAAGTTGTATACAATTTTATTGAACAATAGTATCCTAAATGACATTTGACTAGGTAAATTCGCAATTAGAACTTGCTAATTAAACTGACCGCGACTCGGGTAAACTGACTCGCGGTCACGTGACCACAAACTGTCGAGACGGTGTTCGGTACAGTGGATTTTGGCGGGTGCCTTCTAGGATCCGGTACATGTATATTATGTTTTCCAGCATGCGTGAACTTTTCCTGTTTCCGTAGACGATAGTTTTCACGAAGGTAGGGTTTACGTTGAGAAAAGTAACAAAGGAAATTCGAATACGAAAGGAGCTCTCGTATCTCGTCGTTATCTATGCAAATCCATAAGAATTAACCCTTATAGCACAACATTTTTTCCTTAACACATTCTTATATTCTCATTGTATATGTTATTTCTTTTACTATTATCTAATCTACATCAAGCAACAACCATACCAATATGTATTGTTCCTAGTCTGTAATCATTATTTGAATTATGCCATTTCATAATTACGTTAAATGCCTTGCGGTAAACTACGCGAATCTACCAGAACTTGTTTTGCTAAACGAGCTCTTGCATTTGCGTTGCATTCGTCAATAGACCATGATTGACAGAGTTAAACCTGGAATAGATTCTGAACTAAATTTGTAGAAGCAGAATCTCGAATATCATTAATGAAACTAGGCCAATTCAGATTGACAAGTAGAAATAGACAAGTATAATTTGATTAATGAGACTTCGTCAGTGAATATTGATCAGAAGATTATATATCCAAGCTAGATTAATAGCACGTATCGAATAAGGTATAGTGTCTGGGCCACTGAAATTTAATCTATAATTATAAATCATATAATCGATATCAGTCGGGCATATTAAATAATTGATTACGCCCAATACATTCAGTTTCAGCCTGATAAGAAATTAATTGAATAATGATTTAATTAATAATGTTTTAATGATATTCTATATTTCACATGAGCCAATGATCCCTCGATTTTATAAATCCCATCAAGCCGCTGATTTTTATTAAAGCTGAAATATGCATTCACATTTACATTCTATAAATATTGATGCGTTTTATAATTTCATATTTTACATACTTTTGTTCATGGCGTGCACTCTTTGCACGTGTCAAAAATATTGCGTTTAATCATTTATTTGATTGCAGTTTGTGCACATTTTATGTATTACATATAAGTATTTGATAATTTGTATGCGTTTCTTCTCTCCATGTCGAATTTTTCTATAAATATTGCGTGGGATTAAGAATTCATGAATCTAGTAGCAGGTACGTCCCGCGTTAAATAATCTGAGTCACGAATGAAGCAACATTCTGGCATGCTAAGCGTTCATGTATTACATGAGAATTGATATTTGGAACGCTAATTTCCCCGTTTGAGCGAAACGAACAACGGTAAACAGATCGTTGAAGATTGCATTCTGCATGAAATTGCAACAGCGCCCGTTCATAACTAGATTGCAGATTTCTCCATGGAATAAAACATTGTAATTTCATTTCAAATAGAATCTAGATTGGAATTTCTCGTAAGAAATAACAGCAATTGTACTTTTAATCCACGTTTCATATCTCACTTTTTATATTCATTCCCGAGGTCCAAATCGAGTCTGCAGTTTATTCATAACACGAGCGTCCCTAAATGAAGTCTGATATTCACGTCGCAGAGCGCATTACGATTTTCAGGTGTACGAGTTTGTCACGTTGAAAAATAATGACACAGAAGGGGTAACGAGGCTGCTGGGGATCAAAGTTAATTTTACACATTCAGCCGGCCCTGTAATGACGACCTTCGCCGCTTCTTCAACGCGTTTCATGCCAACCTTTCTGTGCCAAATGTGACACACGAAGGAAAGAATTCTTTCTCGCGGGTGTAGCATGAGGTCATCGGGAGCAAGCGTTGAAATCCAACGATTTCCCGTTTATCAAAAGATTTTGTATTCGTACCGAATGAAACGTTGACGAATCTCGCTTCCATTTTTGCATAAAAAAATGTATGAGATACACTGTAAATATGAAAATAATGTAAATACGTACATGAAAAATATTGAGGAAACGAAAAGGCCAGTCCGTACGAGAGCGGACGTGCACCGAGTGAAATGTAAATAGTCATGTAAAAACGTAATGAAAAGAGAACAGTTTTTGTTTAACTTATGAAGGAATGGAAATGTATTTGATTTGCAAGCGAATTGGATTCGAGGATGTCCGTTGGATTATTTTTATTCGCTATTTTTACGCCCCTGTGCCGTAATGTAAAAGGGGCACGCGGTTCAACATTATAAATAATGACCATCGAAATCGATAAAGAGAGAGATCGACCGGGGAGTAAGAAACCGTTTCTGAAAAAATGAATGCCGCGTTTGAGCCAGGATTGATTTCACTGCGATTTTATCAATTCAACGGTGTTCTCTCGATCCCTCGGTCGAAGCTTTCAAGTAGAATGTCGTCCAGGTTTTCGGATTCCGTTCCTCGGCGCGTCATCGGCTCGATTCAAATGGCAGTATTAGGTCATTAAGTATGAAATGTCCGATTACTTTACGCACTTTCGGTCTCACACCGGACGTTCCATAGCTAACGACTTATTATATAAATTCATTGAATGAAATCGATGCGTTAAAACAAAATGATTAACAATTTTGTTTGTCGCTTTGAAAATTTATTTGATAATCATACCGATACGTTGGATAGGAACTAAAGAGTAAATGCCATTCGATTAGTACGTGCAGTGTCTTGCATTTAATTTATAGCCCGCTGATTAAATCACATGATTCGAAATTCAGGGATATCATATTTTTATTTTGCGAATTGAAATTGAAAATTGACAGTCCGTCAAGTTCATTCCTACACACGTCGGTATTAACCCATTGATCCCGACAGGCGATTCACGGTCGCCATTTGTTACATAAAATAAAATTCATATACATACATTAATTAGAAAATTGTCGAAAAAATTAACAACAATTTTGTATAATATATATTAAGTCATTAAGTATCGATTACTTTACGAACTTTTGGTCTCAAATCGGACGTTTCATGCTTGACGACCTAATATTTACGGATTTTTACGATGGGAAATGTAAGTAACCTGCTTTAAGATGATTCCAGCAAAGCTGACGTCGAATACGATGAGAAGTAAGAACGAAACGAAGTGATTCGATGTGAACAGTCCCGAGTTTAGTTCGAGGAGCGCAGTTTGCCGATGTTCGCCGTTCGCTAACAAATTTCACGGTTTATTAACTTTGTCAAGCAGCGCGTCAAAGCGTAGTTCAGCTGCGAGAGGCTTTACCGGTGAAATTTCGCGCTCGCGTAACTGCCGCGAGGGAACTTTCCTCGATGCGGCGGTGGTTGACGAAAAGCTCGACTTCGATGCTCGCCCGTTCCCCTTTTGCAATGCTAATTCAGCCAATTTGCAAACGGAATCGGCCTTTCTTCGCTTTTTCTTCCCTACCCGCAATCGACCCGTTAGGTATCCGCTTGTCCCGAAGAATTTCGTTAATTCCTCGCGGGGGAATTCCTCGAGGGTTACTCCGTCGTCCTTTTAGGCGATTGGATTAGGGGAAACTGGGACAGGGTGTTCGAACTTCCTAAAGAACCTCTTTTCCAGCTCGTTTCCCTGAATTTTACCATCGATCCGTCAAAATGTTTGACCCCTTCTTATCACACCCGCCCTAACAGATTTCGTGCCCGGGAACTTGTTTGAAAAATAACTTTTTCAAACCGTTCACTGTTATTGGAAATGGAACATCGTTTCAAAATATTTGGGAATTGGAACGGTTTCAAGCAACAAAATTGTTAACATCCGATCCTCGTCCAATATCTCACCCCGTTTTAATTTATTGGTATATTTACGGGAATCGTGCGTATACATCCTCGTTTTCACGCTCTGTCATTGTTTGCGCCAGATTTATTAATACCGTTCAACCCACGAATTATTTCGTTTTAAAACACCTGATATTCATTTATTACATCAACATTCTTCGCGTCGTTTTTCATATTTTATCGATATACAAGCACTCGACAATATTAAATAATTGATACGGAAAATAAGGGACATCGTCTTTTTTTTATGAATAAGTGATTTTATCTCAAAAGGAAGTATTTGCATTATTTACACAGCGGAGAGAATCCTGGGAGGAAAGTTTTCATCGGACTATTTCAAGCCTGTAGATTTTTTAATGATTCGGGTTTGAAGTTATCGGAGAATCAGGAATATAGGTTACGACAAGAACTCACGTTCGATGCGCTCTCACCTAATTTCAACTGGGAATAATAAAAAAAGACTCTTAATTAGAAACATGTTACGTTCAAAGAGCAGTTTACCGTGCCCCTCTCATTTTTCTCTACCGTCGTCGAACCATTTTCTGACTTAATTAAAAAACGTTACCAATCCCATGGTTCCATACCGATATTTATACGAATTCGCTCTCGAACCCGTCCAGTAACTTTCCCTTTGCCCGGAAATTGTAAAGATCGCCCACAGGAATTGAAAAAGTTTTTTGATTTACAATGCCCGTTTCGAAACCATGGGAGGTTCGGGCGAAACCTTTCAGACGTTGCGTGCTTGGACGCAATTAAGGTTATAATCGCAACTTATCAAATTTCACTTGATATTAATTTCGAATCAACTCTTAATTGCCCCGTGTGATTTATCGGCAAATCATTTCGCGAGATACGGAACTGCTTTACATTTTCGTCAACAAAACGTTTTAACGTTCGATATAATAAAAAAAATCACAACGACAAGTACTATGTGTAAAAAGAGAGTGTGAAATCATGTTTACGAATTGGTTGAGACGATTTCAATGTCTAATCGGCGAACTGGCAAAGAATTTAAAACGCAAACTTCCTGCCTAGTTGTACACAATTTTATTTTTGGAAGCGATGATTTCGTGCGATCGCACGTTTGCATGACAAATGAATGAGAAAATCTCGGTGGTCACGAACCCAGAGGCACGCGAAAAAAATTTTGATAACTTGACGTCGAGGTTCTTCTTATAAAATACGACTCTTTAATATTCTCTTCGTGACCAAACTCGGGTGAAGGAAAGTTGAGCAAACCGCTCGCGTTATATTAGGAACAGTAATTCTGTGAAACGAGGTGCGGAAAGATTTAGGTAATTGGATTTTTATGTGTCCGAAGTAGATAACTGCTTGTGGGAGGATTCAATTGTAGAATACGAGCTTTCAATAAAAAATACCGTTCATTGATTATGTAGGATATTCAAAAATCCTGGTACGTTCAAACTGAATGTTTGTGCATAAAATCGAATAGACCTGCAAGTAAAAATATAAGTTCAGAAAATTGCATCGGTTGTTTGTAGAAACGCTGATCGAAATTTCGACACGCGAAGGCTAAGAGGGACTGACCGTTGACGTAGGAGAACGAAGACAAGGCAAAGAAAGGCTAGTAAAAGGAACATGGAAAAGCTATTCGAGGGATCGTAACGATTCAAGGGAATGGAAATGGAATCTGGCTATTCGGCAAGCTGGCCTTTTTCGAAAACGATAACGACGTAACGAAACTACCTGGTATGGCAAGACCGCGGTTGTGTTTCGACGAATTCGAGCTAAAACGGCCGTTGTGTACGCTGTCGATACTTGAGAGCTCGTTCGCAACCGTGCTGATAGCCCTTCCAGCATACATGACCCGTTTGCCTTAAAGCAGTGTTACTCGAACGAAATGTTCCGAGGGAAAATAAAAAACAAATCATTTCTTGCTTTCTACAAGAATTTACTTTCAGCAAGATGTCATATGTTTCGACGGAATAAGAAAATTAGTAAGGAACTTTCATTCATTTGTCTTTTGTAAGAATTCACTAAAAACGGGGTATTGTAATTTTGAAATTTTTTTCACAGATGGTGATTACGGCTCGTTTGTTTTTGCAGCACCGGTCGATGAAAGATTGAAGGCACATATGAATTTTACGCGACAGCTGTAACTGGCAAACGTTAAATACTGTGTATGAACCACCAAACGAGTGTGGCTATAAATATCAGCTGGTCTATTAGCGGAAGATGTACAGGCGGACGAGCACGTCTCGAGAACAAGCGAAATTATGCACACTGTGTATAATGTAAGGGAGATCTAGCTCAGAGTCACGAACGAATTGGGAGTTTCTAATAGGAGAGATAATGAGGCAGAGTAGAATTCTCGTTCTGAGAGGATTTCGTCCAAACTCCTTTAACAAGCATTAGATCTTCGAGCCGAAAACAATTTCCCATTGTATAGGATTCAAGAGGAGTCGACTTGGATCGAGCCGAGGCAGCTAAGAAGAAAAGGAAAACCGTGAATATTGCATAAGAATGGTAGCTTGCCAAGATCCCAGAACGTATCGCACACTTTGCAGACCCAACTTCATGGATCGCTGCAACGATGCATAATATATCTTATATCTCCGCGAACATTTTCCCATCGACAGTCAAAGAAAAGAATAACTAATTGAATAAGTAACGAGAGGAAGAAAGTCTTTCTGCAATTACGAACATTCGGGAGCATCTCGTAGATGCTTTCTTAAGACGTTCCCGAGGAGCTGATGAGAAACAGCGGTACAAGGGATTGTGAATTTCAATAGTAACCGCAAAACCATGGAAATAGTCTATGCACTAAAAACGTTGATTATTCAAACCGAAGAACGTATAGCACGGGTAGCAAGTTGTGTTAACGATGTTTACACGCGGATCCGTGACCTCTTTCCATTTTGGAAAGCAAACCATTCGAAAAACAGTTCAACGGAAAAACATTCAGTGCGTATTGGAGCGGAGAGGTGGTCGACGAATTGTCCGATTCGAGGACACTTGTTAGACTTCCCGAGCTTCGCTTCGAACTATTAATTTATGTGTACGAGGGAAGCCCGATTATTATGTAGATCAGCTGCGACCAACCGCGTAACTCGTTGATTCGACGGAACAATCTACTTTCTTGCTTTACACGACGAGATTGGATGCCACCCGCCAAGCACCCGGAACTAATTCACCAGATTGGAATGTCTTTTCCTTTTACAAGTTCCGAGGACCAGATACATCGATCCACTTTCCCATATATTTTTTGCATCCGATGGATATTAAAGAAACGTGCTAAACGGATGATCAGGCCGAGTCTACGAATCTTTTCGAGAAACCCTTGCTGGTTATAAACGAGAGAACCAATATGAGATTATGCTCATGCTACATTGCGGGAAACCCGTGTACGTACGCTTTTCAAACGTAAAGTGTTGTTAGAACTTCTTTTGTGCCCGCTGGTTTAAACTCGAATAGGAAAAACTTGGATTTGTTTTACGCGGAGGGAGAAGATACTTTTAATTGGACACTTTTGTTTGAGGAAAAGAGAGTCGTGAGGCCGTGCCCTGCAATTAGCTGACTAAAAGTTTGAAACGGGCCGGGAAAAATGAAATGAAAACGGGAAAAACAACTTCGGCCGTATACTTTTTAATTGAGACAAACCTCACTACGCGTTTCGAAGATTTTCAAACAAGATTTGTAGAGGATTGAATTCTTAAGATTCTCTGTTCGCGAAGGAAGTTTATTATATCGCGAGAAGATAAATGAGATGCTGAGCGCATTAAAGTCTTAATTTGTACTCGCAGGATTCTCTCGGTATTTGTAACGTTGCTAATCACTGTTACGATTGCCGTGACACTTTTAACTGTCCCGACAATCCCCTCGGAGCACTCAACGTCCCGTGCAGAAAGTTTTAACGCGATTACGTCGATCGCGATATGGCATTTACAATTTTATTACAATTGTCAGTTATAGCTACTTCAGCAACTACTTCGAAGCGCGGATCTCCGGCTAACAAGCGCTTCGAACTTTCAAACAAGCGTCTCAACTAGATACTAATTTAATACATAATAACAAAATTAACAATTAAATATCATTTCACCAGAACGTGAATGTAGGAATTAATTAAATCGTATAAAACGCAGGAAATAGAATTTATAAAAAATTACCTCTATGATATCTCGTGGTTCTCTTCTGGGCACAGTCGAGGGTAACGAATAAACGGCCAATAAATAGTCCAACGTATGAATTAAATAGCGACGTGTAGTAGCGTTAAATTCGCGGGACAGCGAGATAGAATAGTTTATGTTTGAGCGACGCGCACTCACACGAGGTACAACGAGCACGCGCGAGCATGAAACGAGAGGATCAGCAGGGCGCACGACCTCGCGCCACGAAGGCCCGCGCACCACTGACTCACTGCTCTCGTGTCGACGGCACGCGTTACCGTAGGCCGGATAGAAACACCAGCCGGGCCAGGTGGGGATTCTTCAGCGTGCGCGTGAACACGATTCAAGGAGTACTTACCTGTTACTAAAATATTTCGCAAAACACATTTCTTACCCTCGCATAATTCTGCTACAATGTCGCGTTCCCCAATTTGGTATGGTACTTACGAAATTTATTCCACCCCTCGGGGAACCGTACCAGGCTTTATGTACGCTCTCCAGGGTTGACCTGGACAATACGCCGCTCCGTATAGTACTTCAATTTGCCATCTTACTTTTTATGAAATATATGCAACACCGGCTTTTACGATTTCCGCGTTTGTTTCTAGAATACAGAGTATCTTCGTCGCTATAGTTCATAGAATACACTCCATTTAGGATTCGTGTCTTACGTTACACTTCATTGCAGGGATTATTGTAATTGAAAATGAAACACTGGATTTTATTAAAGTATCTTGTGATGTACATTTTTCCTTACTACCATGTATAGTTGTAAATGTCATACCGGATAGGCGTAATTATTTGATAACTTACTGGAGAACGTACAGGGGTATTAAATGTCCCGTGGGGGGTTGTCGCAGTTGGAAGTGTCACGACAATCGTAAATAGTTATTAGCGATGTTACAAATGTCAGGAGAAAAATTCTGGGTACACGAGCTGGCATGTTATAACTTGTGGAATATATTACACGCTCCACAAACCCGTACCAGGGTTCATATATCAAAGAGAAAATTGTTTGACAGTCAGCTTTTAATAATTGAAAAATGCTGCTAACATAAATCTCCTGTCGTACATTCTCCCCTTTTATCGTAATGCCATTTGGCACGTTTTTATTCCACGAATTCCTACAGGAATCTCTGCTTCCCAAACGCAGTTCATGCAAAAAATTGACCGTCAGTTTTAATAATAACCGTAATTTATATATTATTTAAATAATTTCTTCTGTTTCATCCTATCATTATTTCAGATGGCTGGCCGTAACTCGGTGCATCTTCGAGGTGAAAAGATGAAATTTCAATGGATAATGGTACATGAGATAGCGCGATACGGAAGGAAGGCAGGCTGCGTTCTTTCAACGCAGGTAGGATGAAGTTTTTGCACCTGCCGGTGAATAGGGTAGAAAGGAGACGATGCGGCGGTGGAGGATAGACCAGCGTCTGAGGGTCCGGCGGAACTCTAAGCGCACTCTTCGCCAGGTCGAGTGGGGTCTTCGCGAAGAGTGTATTCCGACGCGCAATCGAGCATAGAAGAAACCTACACGCCAGCGACGCCCTTACACCTATGAAAGGGTTGTTCCGTCCCTTTTGTTCCCACGGAATACCGAATGATATCAAAGCGTCTCGCGTTAGTACAGTGAACCTACTTCCGACGCTGAGAATTATAGTTATACCCGGTTCACTCTTGCAATTTTATCATCTATAGCCTTCGATCGAGTGGCTGTAGTGTTTATAAAAAATTCACTACACTGGATGCTGCCTATTATCCATAGCGAAATGTTTTCGATCGATGCAGCTACATCGTCCAGCGAAATTAGCAAGATAAAGATATGAAAAGAATCTTTGCATCACTTAGTATCTTTTAGTTTACTGAAACGTAGAACATCGTAATTCGTTGTTATTTTATTTGGTCACAACCTTTTGCCACGAGCAGTTATAAGGTCATTTGAAATTCTAAGTCCAATGCTTGTGTCATCTTTTTAAAAGCCTATACCGTCCGGATGGGACAGTTGCGAATGTCAATATTCATGGGCAGACCGGCTGGCGTTCTGAACTCGAGATATTGCGTCTCTTAGCCTTCCTTTGCGCGCAATTATTATTTTGGTCGATAAAGCTCTATCGACCACACCGGGACAAGCGTAACGATCCAGCGAGAGGAATAATGCATGAACGTTTCCCGAGATTACAATGTAACTAGAATCGAAGCCTGATGAGGGTACCCTTTGAGGCCCCGCGTACCGATTCCGAAACTAACATCGCAAGTGGAATCAAGATTTAATGATGCGCCTTCCTATTAACCAGTGCTTCGGGAATAACGAGATTCACCTTTCCGCGCGATTTACTGTTCGAAGTTTGATGCATTCGGAGGTCAACGTGGATCAACCTTGCCGGCTATTTTTGAAGGGCACAGGTATAGCGATACGAGCGTAGAGGGACTTAAAAAAAGAATCGGTCTCTTCGCTCGGGGCGCAAGTTGCCTAAAAGAATTTTTCTAAGGATCGCTTTA
Organism: Ceratina australensis; assembly: GCA_004307685.1. Lineage (NCBI taxonomy): Eukaryota > Metazoa > Arthropoda > Insecta > Hymenoptera > Apidae > Ceratina > Ceratina australensis. Next base: position 293,715 of record SHCU01000111.1, read on the forward strand.
GCGCTCGCGGCATTTTGAAAAGCTCAAAAGGTTATGAGAAACATTCAGAGGCGTGTTCAATGTGACGGAAGTAGGTCAGTAGTGTGTTTAAAGATACATTTGAAGAAGTGGTAGCGCGTGCTTCTTCGCCCGCTGCGGCTGCACTTCCGCGGAGTCGATAAACTGTCACTTGGATGGAGCCTAATAAATATTGGCACAAGCGAGTTCTTTCTCTGCCACTGGATCGCGAATTCTCATACTTCCGCCGGATGGCTGGCTGTATGCTCGCGTTGCCAGATACGTCGGCTCGGCTCCTGTCATCGACCGATCGATTCTTTTATCCTTCTGGAACGTCCCGATACGTTCTCTGTGTTCCTGCCAAAAACGATACGCAAGTCCATTTTCGAGGAAACGATTGTTCGTTAAGATTGCGACTCATACTTTCTTAGACTGCAGTTAGTCTTGAAAGTCGAAATAAAAATTGTTTGGATTTCTCTCTTAAAATGAAAAATGAATCGTGCCTCGAAGGGACTTGTTTCTCCTCGGGGAAACGAACGTTCACTTTCGTAAATTACTATTTATTCGCTTCTGAAAGGTGACGTAAGAATGCCTGCTCGCGTTTCTTTGCCGGATGGAAACTAGACTGGAACTGATTACTACGGTAAGACAGAAGTTTTTCAACTCAATTAGCGGCTCTTTGGTCTCGTTTCAGACAATAATTAGGTAACTTCTCTGGAAGAGAACTGTAACTAACTCGATGAGAAAAAGTGAGTAACGGTCGCATTGTGCAGTTTCGGTATTCAAACGAAAATTAATAATAGTGTTCCCGGTTAAGAATCCGTTTTCATCCCCGGCGTAAAGCTGTCGTCGCGGCCTGAAACGAATACAGAAACCGGAGCAGTGGTTACAGGAAGAAATAATCAGAGCCGCAGCTCAAATAAAAATATTAAACGGGTACAAGTGTCGAGTCTTTTAATAGTTCGCCTAACCCAGTTTCCCAACGGGTTTTAACCGTCCATAGGAAATTCGTGGCCGATACGGCGAGGTCGTAAATCGATCAGGTATTAACTTCGGGTCATATCGTTAAAAATGATGACGCTTCGAACAACCAAAACCGTGTGATTTACGCGACGTCGTGAGATCTCGCGATCCGCTGGGCATTGCCCAGAGCCTCGAGAAAGCGTGATACGATTTTCGAGCGGGTAAATTATGAATGGAATCTCGATCTGAATTTGAACTAACCGTACGTTCGTTAGGGACGGTGATGGCAACGCTTTAGGAGCCTGCTACCTTTAAGATGCTTCTGCAAGTCCACGGTAAATTGGACGTCTTCAAAGCCTCGAGTCGTGACAAATTGGGGCTTGTTGACTCGGGGCGAAACTCTCGAGTCTTCAGTTCCTTAAAGAAGGAAATTGACTTTCCCTGGAATAGTTGAAGAGCGATGGGAAAAGGGAAAAAACAAGGTGCAACGTGCATTATGCTGAATACCGAAAATTGTAGAATCTTAAAAGCCTCGTGGGAAGTACTCAACAGCGAATGGTTCTTATTGCTAGTTAAGACCTTTTGTGATGATGATTTTGCGCGTTTCAAGGTATTTGAATGTGAAAATCTTGTTTAACAAATGATCGATGGAACGTTGAGATTTGGTGGTTTATAAGAGAGAGAGAGAGAGAGAGAGAAAGAGAGAGAGAGAGAGAGAGAGAGAGAGAGAGACACGTGATTCCGTCAATCATCACATCTCCACGTTAACAGCACAATTTTATTTTTCTTCCTGACCTGATCAATACAATCGTACAATCGATGGGTCATCTATTTTTTTTTCATCATTTTCTCATGTTCCTTTTAATTCTCGATTACACGGCGGCGCAGGCTGCTTTGTCGCGACGTCATCATTGTATCTGAGTTCACACGAATAAGTAACGCTTACATTACACTTCTCATTACAGATTCAATAATATATATATTTATATATTTATATATATAATATATAATAGGTATTTTTTTTTTATATATTTCTTTATGTACAGAGGGCAGCTTGCCTAGTAGGTTTGTAACGCCGAGCGACGACTGAAGCAACCGATTCGACGCTCGCTCCTTGCTTCTTTCGATATAATTGACACCAAATTTCGATGCACTTTTTTTTTCATTCGTCTCCCCTTGTGTCCAATTAATTTTGACGAAATAAAAAGTATAATAATTACCACCCGGTATTCGAGCGGTTCTTCGTTCGTTTAAATGAAGAAATTACTTGAGAATTTCAAACGCGATTCGCATTGTTGCCCCTCGGGCGAAATTAATTGAATTCAGGTCGGTCGCGCGTTCAATGAATGAAATCCGTTTTGAAGGGTAACAAAAAGCGATTTTCCGCGTGGACTTGTCCGGCTTGAAAATGGGCCATCGACCTGCCGCGGAATACTCGACTCGTTCCACTTGCTCGAATTTCGAATCGATCACTACTTATTGTCACGCGACCGTAAATAACCGGTACAGAATATTTTCCTAACAATTTTTCTGGCTTGCCGAAATCGGTTCAATTGGCCAACAAAACTTCCCCTATTGACAGTGGAATAATTCTTATCGTTATTTGTTAGAAGCAAGTCTCTAAATGGAAGAAGACTGTTGAGAGATCGTCGATACGAATCGATGCTTCAGCCGTCGCGTCAATTCTATTAACATCGTCTCAGGTGCCCGAGCATCGAACGAGTCTTCGAGGATCGAAAAGTTTCATTTTTCTCTCAATTTTTTTTTTTGGTTTGTTTTCGCTTGTTTTAAAGTTGTGCATCAGAATCGACGTCGTCGAGAATAGGTTCGAAGGAGAACAGCCTCCGGAAAATTAGTTCCACTATAAGAAGAAAGGAAATCCCATTGAATACAACACGTACAGATAATATTTCGACATGATTTTTCTTGTGTTTTTTTTTCCCAACCAGAGCTACAATTGCAAACACCGATGCGCCTCAGCCATGAGAAAATCTTCTACCGTAGGAATAAAAGTTTCAAAAATATATACACACAAATTCTTAGAATTAATCGTCCGACGTTAAGCAGTGTAACAATCGTCTAGAAATAAAAAAATTATGTAGAAGATTCTCCGACAGCTTGGAGGATTGTTAGAAAACCCAACTCACACTTGAGAAAGTGAAGTTCACGCGTAAAGTGGAGCGAAGTTCGATCTACGCGAAGTGCAATGAAGTTCGATGTCTCCTGTTGGATTTGATTATTTCCCAAGCGTAAATTGAGCTCAACGCGCTCGTTTTTTTTTTGTTTTTCGTTTAACCACGATTATCGATTCGGGTGCGCTTGAAATCGTCGACGATTACTATCACCTAGATAACTGTGCTCTTCTGCATTTCAGCACCCTCATCTCAGAGTGCCTCAAAAGAGTAGAGCCGATTTTTTAAAACAATCTCGATCTTCTCGTCATTGGAATGCCTCTTGCAACGAAATCCTTCGAACAACTTAAATAACGAAATATTCGTGTCATTATTGTCCATCTACCGTACACCTAAATTGAAAATATCATGAAAATAAACGTTGAGTACGAAACGATTTATAAAAAAAATTGCATTCGCTAGATATGTTTATTCTTTATCAAAGAAAAGATACTCCAATGAGAAGGGTAGACGCCAGTGTCGTGACAGAAGCGCGATACGATTCTCCTTGCCACGATGGCGGCCGATCAGATCCAACAATTTCCTCGTCGAACCAATAAAACCAGAACGTTTGCAACTACTCGCAATCGGACTCCGATTAGCTCGATGGCACCTCCGCGTAATCAGGCTACAACCATCATACATATTCGCATGAGTGCAGGGCGAATCGTATAACATTGAGCAGTCCCTCGTCACCCCGGAAACGGAATCCCTTTGTTTGGAACGGATCCCTTTGTTTGGAACGGATCCCTTTGTTTAAATTTAAAAAAATTATACGACAAATCAAGCGAGAACTATTACCGACCCGACAACTAATGTTCTACCGGATGATTCGACTGATCATTTACCCCTTGTGATTGCTGTACGCTGGTTCGAATGATTGTGCCGACGTAGTTCCGCGATTCACCCTGCACGCGTACGCGTTTATGTGCACATATATAAATATATCGATCGAGAAAGGAGGGAAGAAAAAGAGCAGAACGAAGTAACGGCCGGAAAAGGAAATGAACAACGAGAATTTGAACTCTACGGCCAGAGTCATCACTCGACCTTCCTCCTCCTTTCTTTCTCGTTCTCTTCTCCCACGCACACGCACAGGTATACATTCTGGGCACACACGCACACATAGCCACGTGCACAAGCGTTCATGTACAGGCATACACGCAATTCTAATATTTCTTCATGGTATCCCTCCTCATTTTTTATTATTCCCCTTGTTTCTTCTCTCTTTTCGTCTCCGCGTTCTTAGCAATTACAGTTGTCGACCACTGGGTTGGCCGGCTGGTCGGTGAGCCGTTGTCCCTTCGCCTGGCCCATGCCACCCGCGATTAGGGTTGGATCGTTGTCCAACGATTCGCTCATCTTGTCGCATATTATGTCCACTAGCTGCTCGAACACCGCCTACCAATGAACATACCTATTAGTTTACGTTGAAAACATGATGCAGCTTCGGACAATTACTCTCTGGACCCACTACTGCTTATGTATGAGTTCCCTAGCGGGACAATATTCATTAGTACGAAATAAGTAAGAAAGTATTAGGTTGTCCCATTAAGTTTCTTCCCAATTTTTGAAACGAAATTAATATGCGATCCGAAAGAAACTTACAGGATAATTCAATTCATATTTTCGCTATTTCTTTTGTTGATTTACACACCTGTCTAATCCAATTGTTTGAAATTAATTAATTTGAATGCATTTTTAAGTTTTTGAAATGGAAATGTCAGGAGGTAAAAAAATACATTTTCGATATGTGCTCTATGTTCACCTTTCGTCGTCGTCAGAAATCTACGTAGGCACCTCGTTACGTTTGCGATAAAAGGTGAAATAGAGCAGATATTGAAAATTCATTATTTTTACCCCCTGAAACTACCATTTAAAAAACCTAAAAATTGATTAAAATCAATTAATTTCAAACGATTGAAACCGATATGTGAGTAAAGTAACAACAAAAATTGCGATTGCACGTATTGGATTATCGTATATTAATGGCCGTATATATATTTATGGCCGTATATTAATTTCGTTTCAAAAATTAGGAGGAAACTTATGGGACAACTTAATAGACAACATAATAGACAACTTAATTATACGTCCGAATAATAATAGTAATACTGGTTTATGTTTCAATGCTCCGGCATATGATGATGCTGCCAAAGCTTATGTCTGGAACATTGAACCATAAATCAATAGATTTCTTATTACTTGTGAATATTGTCCCGCTAGGGAACCCACTACTGCTTATGTGTGAGTTCCTTAGCAGGACAACAATCACAAGTAGTAAGAAATCTATATTGGTTTATGTTTCAATGCTCCGGCATATGATGATGCTGCCAAAGTTTCTGTCTGGAACATTGAAACATACATCAATAGATTTCTTATTACTTGTGAATATTGTCCTGCTAGGGAATTCACACATAAGCAGTAGTGGGTCCGGAATAATTGTCTGAAGCTGTACAATTCATATATTCGCGTCACTCACGTTAAAGCGAATACCGTACGGAATCGTTACCAAAGTGATGAACAATTCAATCGTTCGCACGCATTTGTTACTTGAAATACATTTGGTTCCTGCGCTTTTTGTATTTTCTATTCGAGTCCTGTTTTCTTCGCTTATTCGCTACCCGCTAACAGTGTATCCGATACGACACGGGAATTTTTGACGAATGAGATCGGCCTGCTTTTATTATTCTAACTCGTAGCTGGATTTAAACATAGCTTTGATCTAAACTGCGTCACGGTTTCAAGGCGAGGCGGAGAGAACCGCGGGTTAGGAAATCGATCGGATGTCGACATGTCAATGCCAATACGTTCGTCGTGGGAGGGTGATTAATGGGCGCAAATGAACGGTAATCGAAGATGCCTGGCCGGAGGTAATGGCGATGTGCACACACTTCGCGGATGGAAATGAGCGTGGAAACGTGACACGATAACCTTTCCCTACGTTAATGACACGCGATTGGTTTGCTGCCCGGAGTAATGGGCTCGGTAAACAGGCTAAGAAAAATGCAGTCCGACTGCGTTCCACTTTTTTCTTATTTTCTCTGCGCTGCGAGAAGCTTGGTAGATTCTTTCTAGCCCTGCCTACTAAACAGAGCTCTTTAAGCTTCCAAGCTTCGTAGAACTTAACCCTTTGAGCGCTATGAACCGATATATGGATTCTCGCATAACCATTCGATTTTGGCTACGAATCCATGTATGCGTTGTTACACACTATTATGTTCTTCATGTTACTTAATGAAATTTTTGTTGCTTGTGTTGCTTAATGAAATAAATGGTTATTAAGACTCTTGAGTTCGCTACATAATTTATTTCAGTTGCAATCAATATACTCTTAAATGAAAATTCTGCTCAACTTTTAAAAAGTACGTAGCCCATAGGAATTTTTGTAAAGAGTGACCAGTCCACGTTTAAGTTTAACGTTGGACAACGCAGCGCTCAAAGGGTTAAACATCCTTTCAGTTCAATTGACATAACACACATATAAACTTTGTTACAACGTTATTATAGGCTCTGAGACCATTGAAGCTAATCATGGTTCATATGAAAATTCGCATGATCTCGGATTAGTACCTTAATGTTAATGTTCTCCTTAGCCGATGTCTCGAAGAACTGGACGCCCAATTGGTCCGCCAGTTGCTTGCCCCTTTCGGTGGTGATCACCTTCTCCTCCTCCATGTCGCACTTGTTGCCAACGAGGATCACTTGGGCGTTGTCGCATGAGTAGGTTTTTATTTGCGTGATCCAGTCTTGTACCGAGTTGAACGATTCCTCGTTCGTAATGTCGTACATCAAAATAAAGCCCATCGCACCTCTGTAATAGGCCGTCGTTATCGTCCTATATCTTTCTTGGCCTGCCGTGTCCTGAAACGATTGAAACGTTCATTCACCTGTTTCAATACCGATGAATTTTTCTTTCTATATATTTTTCTGTCGATAGAATTACGAATAATCGAACATCTTTCACTAGACTATCATATCAAAATTCCGGCGGGAGTTTTGGTACAAGAGGGCTAATTGAAAAATTGCATTGTATAACCGTTAACCGTCTCGCGAGCCCGGGGAACATATATCATGCAGGAGGAACAACAAACTGTCATAAATAAGGAATGCACACGTGCGATAATGCACGACAATGGATTCCTCTGTTGCTTCTCCGGCATGATAAATGAAGCCACGTGTAGATAATCACACTGCGCCGGTGAAAACTGAATAAACGTGGCCAGTTATATTTAGTTATCAACTGTTTTTCAGCTCCTGAGCTAATTACCTGCCATACGACAAGCGCGTAACTTACATCGGATAATTAAAATTGTCTATACATCGCGTTTTTTCTTTTTTTTTTCTACGATTAATTCCCTGCGAAGATAATCGCGACGGGGATGGTGTATAAGTAAAGCTGTACTGACCCAGATCTGTAGCTTGACCCTTTTATCGTGTCTGAAGACCGTTTTCACCTTAAAATCGATCCCCACGGTCGATACGAAGGCCGAGGTGAACGAATCGTCCGCGTAGCGGAACAGGAACGACGTTTTGCCCACAGACGAATTCCCGATAATCAGCAACTTGAACATGTAATCGAAGTTTTGGTCCGCCGCCTCCTTCTGAAATTTTGGATCCTGGCCCGCCATCTGGCAAACAAAATAAAATTCCTCAATACGGCCGATCGGTCATCGGATCAATTCATAGATATACGAGTCAATTCCCATGTGTCACGTTCTCGATGCCAACGTCCCGCGAAACGAAATCAAGGTGAACACCTGTACATTATAATCCTACAAACGGTCAACGAACACTCCTCTAGTTGCACGTTCTCACAGTCGAATTTCTATCGATCCTCTTAACGGGACCCCCATGAGTTTCCCAGGGTAAAGCACCTC
>SHCU01000112.1:33578-74345 GCA_004307685.1 Ceratina australensis
ATGCTAAGCATGCGCGTATGTTCGAAGGAATTAATTTCTGATTTCCAATGGACGAGAGATAAAATTATTTTTCGTTGCTTGTCGACGAGAAAGAGGAGCGAAAGATGACTGTATGTGTTCGTGAAATTACAAGAAACCGAAATCGTAAGTGGACGGGCCTCGTTTTACAGCGAAGTGAGTTTAAATCACGCAACAGGGAGTTAAGTGACTGGGAGGAACGAAGGGGGCGAACGAAGGCGACGAACGAAGGGAGGAGGAAGGAGAAAAAAAAGGATAACGAGGGAGGCACACAGAGAAAGCCGGTATTCGCATTCCGGGAGCGCGTGCCACGATGTCAGTTTGGAAAGCGAATGATGCGTAATTTATAACGGCGTGGAACTAAATACTGCAGGGTGACTCGAGAGGGTGGAGTTGTCTCGGGAGGTTCGTCCGAGAAGCGGAACACGCCGAGAACAAAATTCGACGTGACAGAGAGACGATGGGTAAATGGATAATATGTTTTTTTATATCGAATGATTTTTGGTTGAGGAACCAAAAATTTGTAATTGCATTAACGACTTGGAACTTGTCACGGTGTTATAACATTTTTTATGATTTCAATTTTTTATAAAATTTTTACTGACTAGCTTGATTATAGATAAATAGTTTGAATCTGTTGCAATGAAGAAACGATGCGCGATGAATCAGGAATTGATGCGAACGCAGCTTAGAGAAGTTAAGGGTCGAAGAGACGAGAAGAAGACCAGTCGGTGACTAAATATCGAGCACATGTCGGATTCCCCCTTGAAAACGAACGTCAACGAAACGAAAATAGACGCCACGATGTAGGTGCTACCGTTCGTCATTTCGAAGAGAAGAGAGTCGAAGGTGCTTGCTTGCCTGTTCTGCGGCATCGTGTTTGCTGTTACGCGGATCTCTTTCACGCTTTGACTCGTCCGTCTTCTCGCCTGCTTCCCATACCTCCTCCCTATTTATTTACGAGAGGCGACCATCTAGTACTATTTACTCCAAACATGAAAATACATAATTCCTACTCTAATTCTTCTTCTCGCAATAAACAGATTGATACTTTAAAAAATGTGATAAAACTAAATAGGACATAGAATGTTAGGAGGAAGTGTGGCTCATGAGAATGAGAATTCAGTATCCTCTAACAGACCGGCTGTCTTCTTAATTGACCGAACGGCTTGTAAGTGCACGATGAGTTACACCTCACCGTTGACTACCATCTGTCAACACCGGATGACTTACTCCTATACTAAATCAGCCCGTAAAGATGACAAGAAATGCCTTCGACTGTCTTTGACAATGAGACAGGAATTTATCAGCGGTAGGCTTGTTCAAAATATTTGCTGAAAATTAACATCAATCATAAACAATATTAAAGACTCGCTACCGAAGCGAGATCGATATTGATATGTATACTTTTCGTACCTCTCAATTAACTCGCCGTTCGGTCTCGCACTTTTCCTCTCGGATTTCTGTTCATTTTATTTGATCGCGCGGTAGAAAAGCGGGAAATAAGAAGACCGTGGGCAAAAAGAGCGTCGCGGCGGGGGAAGGAGGTGAAGGAGAGAAAGAAGAAGAAACGGAGAGAACGGGCATCCCCTAATAGATCAGCTGTCTTCTTAATTGACTAGGTGGGTCGTGAAATGTCTGACGGCTCGCGCCTCCCGTCTAGAAATAAGCGAATGGATTGACCGTGAATGCCGAACGAGGAATACCGACCTTTCTCCCTTCTCCTACAGGAATGATGGAGATTGATCGTGGCAATTATACATATAATCGACCGCCACAAGACTGGCAAGCGTTCGTCAAAGACCGTACGAATACTTCTCCCTATTGATTAACTATCATTTATTGCGCCGATTCGACAGATTTTTTATTTAACAAAATTCGTACTTCGTCATCGTATAAAAGATCAATATTTTGAATCAATGCGAACAAGATTAGAAATTAAAGGAGAAAAGTAAAAAAAAATTGTTAGGATCATTAACAAAGTGGAAGAAAGAGTTCCAATGAATTATCTGTGTCCATTGAGTTGAGGAGTCAGAGAAGTCGAGGATCTTTTGGTTGGAAAATATCTGGGCACGAGTTTTCGAGTGACAGCGGGATCCAAATTGTTCGATTGTCCGTTTCGAGTGGCTGCGGCATTGTCGCACGGGGTCGCAGCAGCTGTTTGGAGCTCGCCTCTTAAATCGCAATTATGCGAGAGAGGCACGGTAAGCCGCGGAATAGGAGAAGGGAGAAGAAGAACGAACGACCGAGGGCATTTTCTAGTATTTCGCTCAAAAACTGATCCTTCAAGTGGCTGACAATGGCCGCAGAACGAATCGAACTCCCCGGTCTTTGCCTTTATTTGTCCTCTATTCGTTCTCTCTCGTTCTTTTACTGCTCCCTTTCTTGGCTTCTCTCGGTCGGAGTCGAGATTGCCTTATTGTCGAAGGCGTGAGGCCCTTCCTCTGCACCGTTTTCCTTCTCTTAATGCCATTCAACCACATGAAATATCCTCGACCGCACACTTATACATACCTACGTGCTCGGATTCTGCGCCTCGTGCAAGCTTCCCTACAATACAGGCAATATGACAAAAAGTATCAAAGGTAACTCAGTGGCATATTTTTCGGCATTTTTTGAGATAACAGAATCAAACTATTTCTATAGAGCATCGTCAGATTGTTCAGCTAGCTGCGACTCGCATCTTTTGCTAGAGGAAGAATATTGACTTCTGACCCAGAGTATAGATCCTAACGTTTCTTGATTTTTATAAAATTGTAAAATAAGCGTATGTTAAAGAGATTATAATTGTATAGTATTTAATGAGCCGTCGCATTGAAGTCAGGCTGGTGCATAGCGTTGAAACGAGAAACGGTCAGTGGATGAAAGACGTTCGGTATCACTTGCCCGGCTTTAATGAAGCGGGGCGTGCGGTCTTTCACAGTCGCGAAAGTGTCCTTGTCTCGAGAATAGAATTTAGTTGAATGGTGGATTCGCGCCGCGTCGGTGTACAGGATTCAGTTGTAAAAGATCCTGGACCATGGCCATTGTTATCCGCGCCATGAACCATTCGAAGTTGTTTAAATCCTTGTAAAGCTCTCGAGGATGCCGTGGGGCCCGTGCTCGTGGTGTCGCTTTCCGTTCTCGAGTGGCTGCGATTGTCGACTCCTTGAAAAGAGTGAAATTGAGTCCGAACCCGCAGCCCGAGGAGCACCTGCTCGGGACGCTTCCGAGATCCTTTCCCGATCTACACCGTCGCTTTTCCAGGAAGGATCCGTAAAATCACCGACCGGCTGAAATAGATTCACGACACGAATTACCGTAATGACCATCTCTTCCATCATTCGAACGTTTGAACAACGATTATTTCCTATTAAATTATATTTCCCATAAATGATGTTTAATCCAGGATACATAATCGTTGACAACTATGTTTAAAGCCAAATGAAGCATTTCTGGTGTCATCCGAACATCGACATAGTGAACGTTTTAATAAAACAGCCCGCAGCGACTATCACAAAAAATACCGGTATTCTTCCACGCGAGTGGGTCCGGGATCAAACGTGTTCAACGCACATCGTATTAAAACGACGTTTGTCAGTTAACAAGCGGTTCGTTGGGCATAGTGTAGAAGCAAGATCCCAAGCTGGAAAAAATTCCTGAAAAATCTCCACTATTATTATAATTTCCTTTACTATCTGCCATTATATCTAAATCCCTTTCGACGGGTATAAACTAATTTATTTTCGTAAAGATGGGATTACAAGGTATCTAGCCGTTTTGTAGATATCTAATAGCCACTTAGACTGCCATTTACTGGACCATTTTTCTCAAATCATGCACCACTTTAAAAATCAAGAAATAATTATAAATCAAGGGAATGTATAATTCAATAGCAGAGTGTTTCGTTATTAAAAAATGAATGAAAGACACTTTGTTTCTCATACTTGGTTAAAAATTAATTGAGTTAAGGTATATCCGCAGGTTAATGAGCGAAATTAAGGCGAACGAGCCGCGATTGAAACTTGTAGGGCGGTTGGGATAGAAGGCGATATGCATACACAGTGTAGCCGGAGGGCTCGGAGGGAATGATATACAGTTGGGTAATGGTGGCGGACGATCCGACACCTGGTCCCGTGGCCCCCTTTGTGAAGAGGTGGCTGAAGAGCGAGCCCCACACCATCAGAGGACCCCCATAAAGTCTGGCGCGCATTCAGCTAAATGGTTCTAAAGTGCTTTGAAAATACGAGCACCGCCACGAAAAGCGTCTTCACGGCACGGCGCGACGCGACGCGAGAAGGGAGTCAGCCCGTTCCTCTCCGGCTCATTCTCCACGCGGGACACGAAACGATATGGGTGGTTCCTCTGCGGAGAATAAAAATGCAGATTAGGATTAACAAGCCGGGACGACGATTCCCGGCTTCCGTTGATTTACCGTCGTATAATTTTCGTTATCCGCGTGTTAACGTAATTTCCTCTAACTCCCTCCCGTTTCTTCCACATCTAACACATCACTACTATACGATCTACCACATCATTCTCGCGTAGCATTTGACCATTAGATTTATTTACCTCGTAGTTCTCATTGGACCGTGTAGAAATCAATTCTATTTAATTTTAATGCTTTAAGCTATATGGTCTTTTTATAGAAAATCGATTGATATTCAAATTCGAATGCTTGATTCGTTACGTTTAAACAAATAAATGTACAAGAGGCGAAATGACTTTTGTTGAAGGCGATCTACAAAAATTCGAACGATGCGCGCGCGTGGGTAGAAAAATGTGTATCGCATTCACGCCGCTCCATTGATCTCCGCGGTCAGAGTCAGGTACAGCCGTTCACAAAAAATCCGGATTTACTATGATCGATCCTCGTTTGAAAATCTTTCTCGACATTATCGATCGGTGCTATCCTATAGAAAACAGACTGACTCTTCTCAGAAGTTCTGTGAAAAAGATTCGAAAAGATTCTCTTGGTAAAATCATCGAGTTCTTCCTGGTAATATCTACAATTCAAACTTGAACTTCCTTTACTTATTAATGAGTCGTGAGGCGCGAATCGCAAACCCGGTCTTACATTTGCATTAAAACTGACGCAGGGACTGAGGTGCGTGGCGGAGAACCAAGAGGTAGCCACCTATTTATAAAGGTTTTCGTCGCGGCTGTACGCGCCGTCCCTTTTGCAAGAAGGTGTGACTATGTTTGAATACACTGTTGATTGGGCCATAAATGTGTCTCTCAACGTACAAACACTTTTTTTCTCTCTGCCTCCCCCCATCGCGCCGGGGTTATAGTCATTTTCTCGTACGCAGGGCCACACACAAGACCACCGGGAACTCTCCTCTCCGAGGCGTTTGATTGGTATCCTCTCTCAGGATAACGCGGCGTGACGCAATTGAATTCTAGTTTTGAAGGATGGCCGGTCCCGGTGCGCTGAAATTACCGTTTACTCGATTACTTCGCGCCCACCCATCCCCTTCGCGCGTCTCGCGGATTTCACTGGGACAACAACGGTATTTGTGGGACCGTGATGTGTACGATATCTCGGTATAGAAATGTCACGTTATCGATACCTCGAAGAATCATAATAATTTCATCGTATTTTTCTCACCGACTGACAAGTCACCTGACAAGCCCTGTTGCCGTAGGTATCGACAACGTCACTGCAGCTACGCGCATATTTAAAAACGCGCATATTTATTTTATAATGGTAAGTACCGATTCTGAAATTCTTCAAAATGTTAATCGAAGAAATTTTCATTTACATGAATATCTTATTCCATTTATCAAACTTATTTCTTTTGCGTCATGAGAGATCGAGCTTCCAGAATCTGGCGCGTTCAATTAAAAACTCTAGCCCTGGTGCATTAGCATTGATACCGAAATTCGTGTTCCAATCAGAAGATATTCTTCACCGGTTCGTGCTGAGGTCATCGCCGCTGAACAGGGAGGACGCATCGATGATCGCGATGAAAAAAGGAACGGAGCGAACCGGAGCGCGGGAGATACGTATATTCGCGTTTTCGAATCCGACGTAGCGGGCAACGCGAGTGTATCGTGACAAGAATTACGTGAATCGCGAAAACAAACGAGTTCCCGCCGAGAAAAGAGACCGATGGATTGGGCGGGGGTTCAGGGAGGGAAAAAACCAATTACCGAGGCGAGGCGCATCGCGAGATATTAAATCATCGGGCCGTGGCAGCGCGTGTCGATGAAACTTCGAAATTAATTTCTTTATTCACGAGGGCCCCGGGCTCGGCCGTCTATCAAGGTCGCGAGCTCATTAGCCATTGATAGCCGCATTCGTGGCCCAATCAAAGGGCATTCTTCGTCGCGTCGTTCGTGCTGACGTCAGACCGTTGTTGGCCAGGAAAATCGAAATCCTTCGGGACGCGGACATGTCCGCCGGAGAATGGGTCCGGAGAGGAACGAGGCCGAGGATACCGGCGCGCCGCCGCCGCCGCGGAGAAAGACGATGTAACCGGGGGGGATGGACGGAGAGGAACAACGACGAGGGAAAGAGTTAGCGAGAGAGAAAGTCGGAGAGGAGGCCCGTTCAGAGACTAGTTAGCACCTTCTCTTAAGTCCGCGCGTTCTTGAATCAAGCCTCACATTCTGTGCTCGGTGTGCCGGGGCCCGGCCAGTCCCAGCCACAATGCCGCATTGTACTTAAATCAGATTCAATTTGGGCCCCATTCAAAATTACGCTTAATAAATTATTTGGGCAATTCATAAATCCGACTCGTGCGTTGCCCTGACTGCGCTCGAACGCCTCTCTCGCCTTTCGAAACGGCCGCGAGCCTCCTTTCCAAAGACCGTCCACACTCTGCTACGTACTAATGGACTGGCCTAACGTATCTCGCATCGCAGGGACGTACTCCCGTGCCCGCCGATTTCTAATCGAGCTTGTCTCCTTAGGAAAATAAAATTCATGAGAAAACGATTAATCTTTATAAATTGCCTTGTTTACCAGGCGTTATAATCATTAGAAATCATTAGAACATGTGTATGTCGGATTATCTTGAAACTTTGGAATATTATCTTATAACCATCTTGAAAAATACTGATCTTCTCATAGCACTGTATCAATTCGTTATATATAGCATATTATTAAAAAGTTCTTTGTGCATTATTTACATAGTTTGAAGGGAGAGTGATTCAATCTCGGTTCGTGCGGCCCTGAGGGCGATTAAGCTCAGGTTCGAAGGGCTACCAGGTAAGTACACACGCATTCTTACATTTACACATATGTAGATGTGTGTATATACGAGCAACGCGATTATCAAGCTGCACATGTACGTCATTTATACTACAAATTAGTAGGCAGTTATAAATGACACAGTATCCTCGGTATCGTGTTGGCCTTGTTACCCTACAGCCCTACTCCGCGTTTCAACGAAACCTTGAATATTCTTACAAGCAGATAATTAATCACACGCGCTGGATCACTTGTGAAAGGGCGTCACAGAAGGTCGAGAGCCATTTGAAAAATAAAAAATTGTGGAAAATAGATAGAAAATTTACGGTTACGTGGAAGGAAGGTCAGGGGGTCCTTTAACAACCCGCAAACAAGGGGCTGACGCGTTCAAACAATTGTGGACCAGCCGACGAACCTATAATTAGTGTAGGATCCCTACAGGATTCCTTTTTAGCTTTTCGGCCGAACCTCCTTTCGTTAGCTTAGATCGTCATCTGCGAATGTTCGACACGTCCGAGAGGACTCGACGGTATCTTAAGAAGTCACCGCGTAACATTTGGCGTTTGTCCATAAAGATTTATATTGGAAAGTCCACCCGCAAGGATCCCGGGACAAAGCTATCGAATATTTTATCGAACGGCAGGGGAAGAGTTTAGAAAAGAACTGTTCGAAGCTAGTTTTACAATGATTAACGAGAGACATATTTCCAGAACCTTTTTTGTACCGCCTGTTTGATAAGCCAATGTACTTTATCTCCGCGTGTTGTTGAAACCTCGAATGTGAATTCTAAGAACAGCCCGATATCGTGTTTACTACATCGCATTACGAACTGTGCATAATTTAACTACTAAGTATGTATTCTCTACATTGTGATTAATATTCCCAGACAGCCGCATCAGATATAAAAACGTCATAATGTAACTAACTCAAAACATCTATTGATGCATCTTAATGTTATGAAGAATCATCGTCACATTTAACCCTCAGAATACTTGTTTGTCAATCATTAAATAAGATACGATGTGAAATATCTACATAAATATTAATTAGATAATAATTAGTAAAAAATAATAATAAAATATAACAGATGAATGTTCGATTATTGAAGATAAAAATATTCATTTTAAAATTAGTTCAAGTTACACGGATTTTCTGCACGTAACATCAAAGGCAAAAAATGACGCGATATAAATGGAATTCAGTTTGCAGCTCAACGATAATTACTTCCCGGCTCGTCAACGGTCGGCAATTAAAATTATAACGTTAATGATTCGCAAAAAGTTATTTTGTTGCAGATGCCGAGGTATTATCTATAATGGACGAAGATGGAAAAGATGCTCGTTTATTGTCTTTCAACGTTTCAAACTGTTTCACCAGACAGTATCTGAGATGTGATACATACGATGTATTAATTGTTGAAGAATATACAAATTTATCTGGTAATGTGATCAGCTTCCAAGATTGGAAATATAAAATCACGGATATTTTAATAACGCGATCACGCATATGTAATATTGTTATAACGAGCTCAGTTGTTTTCCGTTTGAGCAGCTGTTAATTGGCAGTGACTAATTACAATGCATTTATCAAAGAGTTTATCACGGTATGTCCCATTTGCTAATAATTCCTCTCTCTCTCTCTCTCTCCCTCTCTCTCGCCCTTCTCTCGCGTTCTGACGCTTCTTTAATTCGCAACGTGTATCTCGCGTAGCCAGTTTCCACATTAATTTTTCACGATCGCCCGTCGTGTTAATTCACAAACGATTTGCCTTTTTAATTGAAGCCAATTAGGATCGAATCACGCTATCAGTTCACTCACGGCCCACTCTCCGTTTTTTTCAAACCTCACGTATTTACATTGTGTTGGTGCATAAATGCGAGAACCGAACGATAATTGTTTATTGAGACGTGGAAGGAGGCTTGCGAAACGATAAGACAAATTACAACAGAGTTCGAAGGCTAACATCGGCTTGACGAATTTCTGACGTGAACTAATTGCTGTCATGACGCAAACCGGGGCTTATTAAGAAGGCTGCGTTAGCCGTGGTAATTCAAGTCGACTCACCGCGGCTCGGTCAGAGTTTGAATAAAAACAAGCGAGTTAAACGAATTAAAAATACGTATCTGAAGTAACGTTTCACGAATTTTGTTACGAGACTTGGCGAACCGCTCGGGTTTAATCGCTTCGAAATTTGCCAGATTCGCGATTGGAGTTGACACACGCGTGATCCCCCTCCCGTATCAACGAGCAGCGTAACCACTTAATTAATAATTAGACGGCCGATTCATAAATCACGCGACTTTTTCCACCGCCACGAACGAAATCAAATGTGAATGCCCACGGAAACAGTTTATCTGCTGTGTAATTAACTCGATATCGGGGCAGGCTAATCTGTACGCGCAAACATCACCCGTGGAGAAGAAAGAAGTAATTGGATCGCGGGGATTATCAGCGAACATGCTCGTCCGAGTAAATATTTCATAATCGCTAATTGGCATAACAGTCTAAAACCGATCAGAATTATTTCTTAACCGATAAACTTAACACTTACGGCTATCAATAGCCGAAGTGTGTATTTAAGTTTTGCAAAATTTCTGCAAGAAATTGAGAGCTGTACATCTATCTCCTTACGCGTGACTCTCGAGGTTAAATACGTAATAGATTAGTCAAAAATACTGGCTTAGCCGAACGATATCGTTGCCCATTAAGAGGACTTGTGACTGAATATGTCTACTATAGATTTTACAATTTCATGACGAGCTTCGTAGAACTGATATGATAATAGTTATAATTGACCTCAGCGTATTGTCGATCGATTATGTTCGTGAGATGGGTTATTAATGGATAGGTCAAATTCATGAAGAATTCAGTTCCATAGGATGATTATAAATGCTGATAACTGAAATGTGAATGTTAATGTAAAAAAGACATTTATACATGTAATACAGAAAACAAGCTCTGAATAAAAATGTATTGATAATCACTTTTAATCTTCTACCTTAAATAATATATAGTAAATTGTTTATTTTCTATAGATACAATGTTTCTGTGTATGTTTAAAATCTCCGATCTGATCGTACTTAATTGTGATTCTGTATCGAAGGAACAACCTTATGTGCTAATTAGACGAGTGGCGCCACGTTCCCAAGATTGGACGGATATGGGTATCGTATTCAAAGGAATGACACCCGATGACTAATTGCTGCCGCACGGTCCACGCAAATTACCGATTCTGAGGCGAAGAAAATTCGAGCAGAGAAGAAAGAGGGAAGAAAAAAGAAACTCGGCCGAGCGTGGCGAGGGGATCGAAAGGATGAAAAAGACAAAAAGAAATTCGCCCCGGTCGTTCTGACTCGAAAACGCAGCCCCGTGCCACGCCCTGGCGACTTGTCGGCCTTCTTTTAAACGAAACTCGACCTTCGCGTCTGCGGAACCCGAAATGCATCCCTGGCTCAACCCCCTAGAAAAAAGAACGCAGTTGCGCCGGGTTTCGCGTCGCTTTCCTAATATTAGAGCAACCGGAATATAAACTCGATTGTTCCGTTCAAACAATACCAAAGATCCAAAGTACATACGTACACATAAAGATAATACAAAAAAATTCTTATAAAAAGAGAAAATATTAAACACGAAGTTGAATACCTATTTAATCTGATATGCTCCTTGGGTATACATCTTTATTCATTATTTAATTTATATTTTTATTTTATTTTCCACAATACCATTTTCTTTGCCTGGGGCCAAATTACTTCCGTCTACATACATATTTCATTCGTCACTTCTTCTTTTTTAATATTGAGGTTAAAAATGTCATTTAGGTTAATGCGAAAACGCAGGATTTGAATCGGTTGATCGGTCCATATAGCGAGGCGATTAAATAAGATCGGTTACGATTGTCAGCGCGTAATGTGGCCACTTATGCATTTAGCACGAGTGGATATGGTTTGTCCATGTCCGACCCCACTTCGGGAACCCGTCAGCTGTCGGTGAATGCGTCCCATTGTATCGGATTTAAAGTGTTAGTAAATAGACATAAGATTAAACGCACGTTTATCGTGTATCACGTATGCTCTCAAGCACGGGCAACCACGATGCGTGTCGACCGCCGGTCAAAGTTCGCGGCTCTTTCTTAATTACATTTGCATCGATACGAGTCTGCTCACCCGCGGATTTATTGGGCTCGATATCCTCTACGACTTCGTCTTCATCGATCGATTCAAGCCTTTTATTAAGTCGTCCCGATATTACAACGATACTTCGATAATATTTTAATTATAAATAAAATGTTAATTTTGAATAAAATTAATCGCGTCGAACGAGATGTTGATTCCGGTCATTTAGAGATATTTACAAGCGTCGATACCCGGACGGGTGAACTTAATGGCTCTTTAATCGACGTCGATTTCGTCGAAATCACAGATGGGACGTAGGCGCTGTCAACGGTCATGCATCCTTAAATCAAGGCATAATACGCGAAATGCCACCCTTCCTAACCGTTTCCACGGTCCATCGTCCATTGTGTAGCCGCGACACGGTTGGCCGATGTAGCGTGAATCGTTGATTAAATGTGTAACGCTTAGAAATTACAGTGAGGACGCGCGTGCCGAGTTATAGGCTATATCCTTAATTACATGGGATCGGCGTGGATTCACTTATTCCGGCCTCGCGTTCTCGGGATAAACAATCATAGATTCGTTCTCGAAATTCACGCGATGTCGTATAAGGTACCGGGTGCAGAACATTGGTTCCAATAAAGCGTCGAAACGCCGGTGACGCGATTAGAAGTCATGGGGAGCGAGACGACAGGGAAAGGTGTGGGGGGAGGAGAAGATTTTATGGCGAAGGAAATTGCAGGTTGCCGCATAAATTGCATTTTTATTGCCTCGAAGGCGGGCGCGAGTGTACGCGGAAACGCGGAACATTCGCTGCCCGACTGTTTAAGATAATAATTTTATTACGCAGTTTCATGCGAGCTGTCGTGTCGTGCCGCAATTAACCGCTCGCATTTTACACTGTTACCGGATGAATTTGAAATTTTCACGGTGCCGCGTTGCTCACCGTTACGTGAACATCGATGTTTTTCTGAACGTCAACGATTTCCATAATCCTCATATAGAAGTAGTGATATAAAATTGTTTTAACTATGCTCTCGACCCTTTGAACTCGATGGGTGACGCACAGTCGTCACTTGTTTTATAAAATCAAATATATATAATAATAAAATTTAATTTAATTACTATAAAATTCATGTATATTAAAAATTGATTTAAAAATTGATAGTAGTTTCATATGATATATAATAATTCTAGCAATACAAAATAAATATTTCGAGAAAATTTCCTGGAGTACAAAGGGTTAATACCTTTTTTTAATTATGTGAATACCCGGTTCATAATTTATTGAGAATCGTAACGGTAAAGGATTACCGCTGACAACCTCTGTTTCCTGAAATTCTCGTAATATTTTCGAGAAACACGCGACGCTGGGGTCAAAGATCGACGGGGATCAATGACGACCCCTCGGATGAAGCCATTCCTAGAACGCGACGGCCAGCTGTGATTTTCTAACGAGCCTTTGATGGAATAAACGCCCCCCACGCGCTCAATTTCCTTGAGTGCTCTCTCTCCCATGCGCTTCGAATTCGCCTATCAGTTTTGCCAAAAGCGACACAGATAGGTTTCCATTACGTGTCGATATTCCGAAATAAGCCGATGAATAGACAAGTCCACGAAACGGCGGGACAATCGATTATTCAGGCTTCGTTCGTGCCTCACCGATTCCACTATTCCCGAATGTAGCTTATGTACACATATGTACGTATGTATGTATAGGAGTTTAATGCGCATAACACGTTTCTTTTGAGTCATATTAAACGATATTTAGCTGCCGTTGGCAATGATACTGAGTTATCATCCGATGAGTGTTCACTCGTTAAACGCTTGAAGTACTTCAGAATTATTTATAGTATAACATGAACGTATTGAATTAAAATAAATTACAAATACAATTGTCTATATAAGATGTTTAATAAAGAATTCATAAAAGTGACTGGAAATCGCAAGGTAGGAAGGAAAAAAAATATGAGTGGTTAAATCGGCCTTACCGTTACTGGTATTGAAAAGCGGGAAGGAAGTGGTTACGCCCTCGGCATCGAACAAGTAGTAACGGTCGTGGATTTTGCAAATTGGATTAGAGGAGAAGCTCGGAAAAACATGGAACGGCGACTCACGAATCAGCGACTTAACTCGGCGAACCAACCCACAAGATTTACCTGCAGCGTGCAAACCGAGAACGAAGGATGAACTCGAGGGAAAAAGGTGACGAGGTGACAGTGACTCCGAAGATCAAACACGGTCAATCCTTCCCGGCAACCTGCCAGTGAGTGGTCTTGACCTAATCCCAAGATCAAGATGAACTGAAAAGCCCTGTCAAAACTTGTCACAGACCTCGGAGTTAAGATGAACACGGTTGAAAGCTGTCGCGTGAGAATCCGACATAGAATTGTCAGTTAGAAAAAAGAAATGAAGATCTCTTGACCTCTCAATAAATTATCTAAGAAAATCGCGGGACCGAGAAGCGAGGATGGAAGCAAAATTGTTGAGAAAGCAGTTGGAAAAGAAATTTCTGCCAACGTCCTTATCATAATAAATCAAGCGGGAGTGAAACGTATCTCGGCACGTTCTATTTACCCTGTCGCCGCAAAACGTTCGACTATCATCCACGGGAATCAGCTTACGCGACGGACGCATCACCTAAAAATGTCCCCCCGGTCCCGTGAAACTCGGGCGCCTGTAAAACCGAGGCGGCACTCTTATTACATCAACTTACCCACCGGCCATTGAAAGGATGCACGCGTTCGCGGTGGATTGAAGACGCGGCGAGAAGAAGATCGGGCAGGGCGGGTGGGTGACTGTTAGCCCGATACGAGGCGCGCCACCCCTACTCGTATCTCTCACGCTTCGCGGGTATTTCTATGGGAGGGAGACGCCCGTCTAATTTCCTGTCCTGAATTTCGAACGAGCGGGAATTTGCACCCTTGAGTTCACATCAACGCGAGACGATGGAAGAGTGAAGAGGAGCAGCAGCGAGCGGCGAGGGGCGGCACAAGGGTGGTTGGGTGGCGGAGGGCTGGCGGTTGCCGGTCGGTCGGCCATGGAACAGAGACGGGGAGGAACGCGCAAAATCGCACGCGTCGCGTCAAGTCCTCGTTTCGAACGCCATTTTTCGATATGTATGTACGTACACACCGACCATTTTTCCAACGCGCCTCTCCTCTCTTTTCCTCGGTCCCGTTCGCTTCCGTCCGCCCGTTTATTTCGTTCGTTTTTTCGACGGGCGTAGGAATCGAAAACGCTTTTCAATTCGGACATCGCGTCGCGACGCGACGGTGATCGACTATCTTTATCTGGTCGCGCGATTTTGATTCACGCGGACAGCGGGACCCGTTTTTATCCAAATCTGAAGCCAACGGCTAAAAGGGATCTCGAACGAGCCACCTTTTACTACGTGCGACGGTTATTTATAACCATCGTCGACGAGAAACTGCGAGGACGTCAGGGACGACAGAAGCGCGATACGTCCGGGCCGATTAATTTCCTGGCTGGACATCGAGATCGAAAGACGTCGTCGCGACGACCGCGAACAAATAGAAGGAAGAGTAGATACTCGTTTAAGCTTGATTTACACCGCGCAGCCTGTACGTACGTACACATTCGTGTGAAATCACGTCCGACTCGCGATAAAAACAAACGTATGAAATATCATTAATTTGTCTATTAAAATTTAACGCCTGCTGTAAAATGTAAAATTCGATCAAAGCGTGGGCGCCTCGTATATCTACTTTTTATAACCGCTATAAATAATAGGTGACACGTAATCGCGTGTAAGAAATCTTGTCGGCTTTATTACGTTTTATAAATCGAAACGTAAAAGGAAATTCGTCGTCTCCTCCCGTTACACATAATACACGGTGGCTGGGAATTTTTCAAAGAGGCGTGGAGAATAGTCCGGAGCATTGTAAACCGAGGAATCAGCTCGAGCGTGACGACGCGATGCTCCCGCGTCGCAAGATCCACGGACAAAAACCTATTAT
Organism: Ceratina australensis; assembly: GCA_004307685.1. Taxonomy (NCBI): domain Eukaryota; kingdom Metazoa; phylum Arthropoda; class Insecta; order Hymenoptera; family Apidae; genus Ceratina; species Ceratina australensis. The sequence continues at coordinate 48,866 of SHCU01000112.1, forward strand.
ACGCGGGCCGGCTATTATGTGATTGTTATGAATTCCCTATTAATAATAAATAAACAAACATAATAGGGACTCGTCGCGCTACGTTAGCCAACGAGACGCATCTGGTTCGTACGATGTGAAACGCGGACAGAGCACGGGAGATAAAAAGAGAGAGAGAGAGCCATGGAAGGTGCACAAAGGGGGTTGAATACCCCGCCTCGAGTTTTAGTCGCGCGTCTGAGAGTTCGATTCCTCTTTGGTTCGCGCGATTGGCCCGATACGAGATGTACCGGGCTGTCATTGGCCGCTCGTATGAACAATGACCGGTTACAAATCATCCCCCTTTATATCCCCAAAGCGACACCGAGTACGCGTGACGATTTCCTTTTTGCCTTTTTCTCTGTCTGTCGCCCGCGAGAGAGTCTCTGTTCGGGTTCCATCGAGGGTAAATTTGATTCGCACGGCACCGAGATACATTTTACGACGCGCTCTGAGATTCGGTCAGCAAATTGAAATTTATCATTCACGTTTCACCGATAACTCTCGCCCGCGGCCGTTGAACGAACGAACGGTAACTCTTTCTTCCTGACCGGTACCGGGGTTTTCCTTTTATTCTACGCGACGGCCGCCTAATGGTATTTTGGAAACAGTCGGGAAATATTTGCGGCTCAAACACGTCGGACGTGGTAAGTCGGGCCGCGAGCAGATAAGCGGCCAATTCTTCTCGCGCGCAAACAGTCGGATGAACAAATTTCTAACAAAAGGGGTTGAAACCTTCGAGTCGCAAAGTCAAGTCTGCACGCGGAACAGGTAGCCGGTCGATGCGGTTTTCGAACCCTCGAGGACCCGTCGCGCATCTCCTGCTAATCCTGTTTGCCGGATGAGCCGACCGTTGCAGCTTGTGTTTGATTATTTTAGGATGATTTCCCGAGGCTCCTACAAAAGCGTCGGGTCGCAAAGCGCCTAGTCGCATGCACGCCCACCGTCAATCCTCGTCGCACATTTTCCGAATAATTCGGAAACATCGAAACTGTCGTTATTATCTCCTCGAGATTATCCAAACAATTTTATCATTAAGAACTAAAAAGAAGGCAGCGATACACTAATTTATTCTTCCCTTATTAACATGATTTAAAACTGAACATTTAATATTTATGTTATTTCGAATATAACTACGAGACAGTTCGACCGATAAAAGAATCCATTGTTTCGCAGAAAATGTAAATCTCGATCTGGCGTGTACGCGTATTGAAAAAGGATGAAAGGGAAAAGAAGATGAGGCGGAGTTTAAAGTCACCTGCAGAAATGTTCAGTGCCGGTCGGATTGCTGGTGGTGCCCGGCACGACAACAAAGGGCCAGGTATGTATTTAAGATTCCATTGTCCCGTTTAAACGGTCGACATTATTTCGTTAAACTATAGGCGTGGTGAGAATTTCGGGTCGCACTGTTCCTAGAGACGACGGATTACAGGGTACCGTGCAAAAAGTTTCCAAGAAAAGTTCGTTCTTACCTGCGGCGATAAAAATAATTTCGTGAAGTTCAAGTTAATTTTACACGGCGCAGGAGTTCCTGCGAGAAGTTTGCGCGTCTAGCGAGGTAAAAGCCGAACGATACGCGCACGAAAGAAAGGGAGAGAGAGGGGAATCGATATCAAAATGCCTATTTTACTCCCGAGACAACGTCGAAACGAGAAAACGATCGTCGGTAGTAAAAGGGAGAATCGGTTAGGGGAGTCGTCCGAGCATGAAACGTCAAACTAAACGGCGCTTCGGGGCCCAAATATGAGACCCGAGGCTCCCCTCGCGCGACACACACCGCGTGCCCTTGCACGCTTTTACACACGCGAGGTGAAACGCGTGTATTTATCCTCGCTGCGCGCGCGCACAACGAAAGCGCAAAAAGGGCATAATGGACCCCGCAGTCAGATAGGTGTGTATAACGAGGTTAACGGAGGGGTGTAAGGGAGCTGCTGCGGAGGGTAAGGGGTGGCTGTGTCGCGATACGGGTGGAAAAGAGAAGGGACGGGATGGGGAGAGGCGGCGGGAGGAAGAGACAGGGTTTCCCCCCTCGTCGAGGACGACGCATCTGCCCTATTATGCTGCCCCGGGGCACTCCCGAGACCATTAATCCTCGCTAAACGACAGCCATTTTGTACCTAAACTGGATTGCCGACTCACTAACTGGTTTTGAGGACGCTTAATAGACTACTCGCCGCTCCTATTATAGCGATTCGCGTAGCCGCGCTATATTTCGGTGTCATTTATTCACCGCTAATGTGTAAACGGCTTTGGGAATCGTCCCGCAGTCGAGCAGCTAACTCCTCCCTCGGCTGCGGAGGGGAGGCAAGATCCTCGTTGCAATCGAAGGATACCTGTGGCTTGACCCTGCACATCTCTCGCTGACGATACACATAAAATCAGTAGATGTATCAATAGATGTATCAAATCTATCACATAATATCAATTAATTAACCGATTATGCTTTTTAAATTAATGATGTTGCTAGTATTAGATAGTTTATACAAAAGAGGATAGAGCATCTTCTAAAAATTCATGTTCTCTTGGAACGTCCGACGTCTTCATAGGTTCCGAAACGAAAGGACACCCGGGCTGGTCGTGCAGTTGTAACAAGATTTTGGTTAATCGGCTTGACTCTGTCAAGGGCGAAGTCTACCCTCTCTGCTCTCCGCAATTCCCCCATGGGAGTTTGCGGATTTTAGACTGTCACTCCCGGAATATCATAGGGCAACCTGCCGATCGGATTAGTTTAATCCTAAAATATTGTTTGCTCGATGTCACGAAGATCATGACTAGACCGGAGATAGATACTGTCAGTTTCAATACCGCTCTGATGAGAGTTCACGGTAATACCGCTTTTCATGACACGCCTAATGTACTTGTTCTTTAAATTTCAATTCGATCCCGATAACGAAGAGTTCAAATTCCGGCAGAATCGCGAATGTGCTCGAGGGAATTTATCTTTTCCCTCGAACCGTTATTTCCTTCCCAGTAACCAGCCAGTTTCAATTCCATAAGTGCATACGTCGAAAACCTGCCAATCAAACTTCCAATTTTCATCAATCACCCATCACCCGATACCGACGCAGCATTGAAACAACGTCGAAATGTATCTTCCTATCTAAACATAAGAATTATGAAACGTTCCCCAATAAAAATCTAGCGAACATCTCCTCGTCGATGCGCAACGTGCGTACAACTTATTTAAAAGCTCTACACCAGACACTCCGAGGTTGAACGGACGTTGATCCGGCCCTGGTTACATCATATCGCGACCAAAATATCCGGAGAACGTCATTATCCCGAGAAACGTTGATGAGAATGCGGCGGTGAAACGACGCGACGCGGTGACAGGGCTCGGTGTGCGTGCGCGCGCGCACACACACACACGCACCGAGGATTGCCAATCAATTCGCGCATCGCGCCCGGGAATTAGACAATTAGGAGTCGTCACGTTCCCTGAGTAGTCACCTCATCATCCCCGGCTCGACGTCGCGCGTCGCGTTGTTCCGCTTCAGCCCCTTTCGAAGCCCCGTGCGCGTTCCCCTCCCCCGGTTCGCCCGTTTTCATCCCCACGGCATCAACGCCGGTCGTCCCGGTGCCCGATCCAGGCAACGCCATCTGCCAGACGAGCGGAAGCGCGAGGCGTCCTGACTCGATTTCTCCCCTTCGTTCTTCGACGAGGAGAGAATCCGAGTGGAAATCGAGTCCGTATTGGTCGGCTCGGTTGGCGGAAACACGCCCAGCGCGATGTGGTCCGGGTCTCGAACGTGGTGTGACCGGAGTGGTTCGCATTGGCCGAGGATAGGACGTGGTACCGGTTCCACGAGTTCCGCGGGGGCGGCGCGCAACGTCGGCGAGGCACCGCGACGCCGAACGCCGCCGGGAGGAGAGAGAGAACGGAGAAGCGGAGAACGTAGAGAAGGCAGGCCGCAGCCGCGGCCGAGGCTTAGTAATCAGTGTCGTTTCCGCGCCAGCACCGGCCACCACGCGCCAGATTACGCAGATTACGTGTGTTACCAGTCGCACGCACGCATCCACCCACGCACACGCACGACGTACTTGCTCAGATGAAACCGCGGATCATCGTCGTCTGTTGTGACGCTACGATTGTGACAGTGCGACGCGGATCGTGACTATGGTCAGAGATTTTCGAAGGCTGTCACCACCGGTGAGACGATTGTGGATGCCTCAGAGAAGTGATACGATTAGGGGCTTGGGACTGGATCGTTAGAAGGACCGCTCGGCGTATTTAGTGTCGCATTCGGCGATCACCTGGTGCACCGCTTGATTCGTAGTTTCGGGACTTGACTGTCAACTATGCTGCACTGAGGAAGGTGACGGTTGGATTGACGTAACTGGGACTGGCGAATCTTCCGTGGATCAAGCATGAGACTGAACAGCGTCTCGACTGTTGGCTAACGTTCATACACCGGGGAACATGTTGATCTCTTGAAGAAAAGAAGTTCTCATTTTAATGGAGGGATCCGCTCGTGCCGTCTTCGCAACGATGCGGCGGATTCCGAGAATAACGGCCTCGCGAGTCGTCGGGGGTCTCAGTCGGTGAACCGATCGCGACGATTTACAGAAATCGGGGTAGTACGATGACGGTTGCCTGTTGGCAGACGCGTTGACGTTTGGCGGTTCGCGTTGACGTAAAAGAAAAATCCGGGAACGAGAACCGCGGCGTCGTTCAACGAATCCTCGTACCAGCGGACGATCAGTTACTTTAGCAGTAAGAGCCAGAGTGTAAACGAGTAAGAAGCAGGCGGGCGAGTGTCTGCTCATTAGCGCCGAGATAAACCAGCAGAAATTGCGATGCGTGTTAAGTGACCAATAGTGAAACTCTCTAAAGACAATTATAATTGGCGAAACGCTTTTTAACTCTTGTTAGCCTTGGTAATAGGTATCGAAAACCAGGTCTAAATATTTTTGGAACCGATCATTCCAACGCAACCGCGAAGTTAGAAGAGGAGGAACGCTCTTGGAACGCAAAAGGATAGAAGAAAGTGCTGTCGGCATGAGTAGCAGCGAGGGCGTGGTGACGAGTCAGGGCACCGGCAGCGATCGCCTCTGCGAGGACGTTGATATGGCAACTTCGACGTCCGCATCGTCGAACCTGAAGCCGCGTAGTGGCAAGATCAGCTTCAGCGTGGACTCCCTGCTGAGCGACATGAAGAAGACCGGCGGCGCGTTCGCGAGACGGGAGAACGACGACCGGACGGAAGCCGAGAAGAACCTGGACATGGAGGCCAGGTACAGGGAGCTTCTTATCGAGCAGCAGCGGCTTCAGAGCAGAGAGCTACTGGCACGGTTGAGTCCGCACGGTTTCACGTTCGCCAATCATCACCATCACCCGTCGAACCGGCTGGATCATCAGGATCAAGCCGGCAGGCAAGAGATTCTGACCGTGAAAGATTTCTCGAGAACCGGTAGCCACGATAAGTCGTCGTCGCCGATTAGAATAGATCAGGAGGCGCAGAGGGATCGAGACGATCGGCGATTGTCCTCACCGGGGAACAGGATCGCCGAGTCGTTGATCCAGAGAGAACGCGAGGATGACGAGAGGATCGACAGGATCACGGGTCCTGGTTCCGTCTCGCCGGCCAGCAGGCGCGAGGTCGTCGACGATAGGAGCGACTCCGAGGCGAATCGTTCGCTGGAGGGCGACAGGACCGGGGATCATCTGGATCTCGAGGATCAAGAGATCAGGAGCGTGGGTCAGTCCGAGGATCTGAACGTGATGGACTCGGATTGCGAGCTGGAAAGAGATCTGGACGGGAATCAGGAGAAAGAGGAGAAGTCGAGCCCGGTAGTGCCTCAACCGATACATCCGGGTGTCCAGAGGCCATCCCAAGGCCCGCCTTACCTCACGGGTGCACCCGGTGCTCCCGGATGGAATCCCGCAGGATTCCCGCATTCCCTGGCGGGATTCGCATGGCTACCCCCACCCCCGCACCCGCACAATCCCCACGGACATCTTTACACTCCACATGGGGGGCCTACTAGTCCAAATGGTAAGTGAAATCGATCTCTTTTGTACAATATTTACAGTTACATCTTGTGTACGATAGTACTACAGAAATTTTATTCTAAATGTTCGTTCTGACGCTGTCTTGAATAAATGATAAAGAAATCCTATTCGTTTCCAGGCAAAGTTAATTTAAGACTCTGTCAGAGATAGTAAGCTATGCGTAGTAAAACGTGAATTTGGACACTGAACGGGATATCACCGTATGTACGTACCCGATCCGTTTCGTTTTTGGGTTATGCCAAACGGCGATAAAGAAATCGCTTAATACCGTAATTAGAAAAGGAATCAAATACTGTAATCACGGTAGTAATTGAAGTTTGCTCGAGATGAAAGCGGGAGATTTAAAAGCGGCAGCCAGGAAGCCGCTTATTATAAAAATAAACGATGTAAACGCTATCGCGCGTCCTATATCTTGTGCTCGCAAGTCGGTCGTAATTGCGCGCGCAATTTTACAACCGAATTGATCCCCGCGTACAGATTATTCGCAATGAAGGAGCCGTTTAAGAGCCCGTTTAATCGGTCCCTCGTAAAAACCGAACGTGTACGATCGCGTATCCAATCGTACGCTGACTTTCGTCCCCTGTGCCATCCGACACCCGTCATTTTATTTTCACCTCGTTTATTCTTCGACAAATCTCGAATAAAATCAACACCTACCTACCTACCGTTCCCGACGACTCACTCGGAAATAAGGGATAAGGTTGGATATAATCCGATTCCTTCGGGGAAAAAATTTACGCTGATAGCTTGTTTACCGATCGAGTCTTTCAGTACCGAATCGTATAAAAAATTATTTGTCGCGGAACGAGTAAAATCAAGGCAGGTATCACGGAACAGAGCATTGATTGGATGGTGACGGCGCGCGCGCCCGCGCAATGTTACAGTCATGGCATCAATTCCGCATTGCTCCGGTAGAATATTAGCACCGAACCTGAGTACACGCCGCTTATCGGGCTCAATTTACGGGTCGGCGTAACTAACTCACCTCCGTATATCGTTATATTCTCGTTTATTTTTCGCATATCTCCGCAGATTTCGAGCCCCGAGCGGGTTACAATGTTGATGATTACGGAAGGGAGTCGGAAGCCGGGGACCCCGCAACACTCCGGCTACACGCAGCCCCATAACGCAGTTCGATATTAGTGTCGCCGGTCACGCGAGACTTCGGTTATTATCGGAATTACGTGCTAAAGCTGGCCCGGTTCTCTCTCTATCTTTCACTCTTACCCGTCTCTCTCTCTCTCTCTCTCTCTCTCTCTCTCTCTCTCTCTCTCTCTCTTTGCGCTTAGAGTATTCCGCGATTCAACTCGGAAGTTGTTAGATTAAAAAAGGTTTTCCCTCGTTGCAGGAAAAGCAGTCGTTTTGTTCCGAACGGTTTATTGATCTCTAATGAATCCCTCGAGTTCCTGATTTTTTAATATTTTAATTTGTGACATTGAGACAAGTAAAAATATTATCGTGATTTTTATAATTTTATTTGATGTAACTAGGGATTGTAGTAATGAAATTATCTGCATTACGTGTCAGTAGTACAAAGTGCATACATAAAAAAGGTATAAAATGAAAGCAATATTATGGTTAACACGCAAGAGCCAGGTACAATCCGGACATAAAATACCGAATCATAATTAATAGGTTGTAAATAATTAAATATTTATAGGAGTTATGACCGATTCCAAAAATGCGAAATTTCGCTACTAACACGGATAACAGTTGTATCGAAATGATAATATTACTAGAAAAAATACAGATTGATAATTTTACAATGTTCTACTGATATCTTAATTTGATTCTGACAATGTTACAAAACAGTCGATCGAGTCTGTTCGTTTAGCGCCAGATATTAGGGCGATTCTGTTTTTCCCAGCTAAAGGACTCTTTTTCATTCGCCTTGTATCATTTCCAATGTCGATGAGAAACGAGTTTATAAACTCGCGGCGTACAAAGCCGGACCGAAATCAATTGCGTCACGGAGTCGGCGGCGTCTAACGGCGCAACGATTTCCACGAAACGATTTGCTCGGGGAAAAAAATCGGACAGTCTTCGATAGGTACTGGAAACCTGTCGAGTAAATCACCGATTGACAGGAATTACTTTTGTTTCCCGTGAACCCTGGGCGTGGAGCACGTCAACCGCGCGAAATAATCGGTCAATTAAAGGAACCGGCTGGCTCGGTCTCAATTCATGAATCGATACGGCCGCGGAAATGCACCACCTTGACTTCTCGTTCCAACATCCGCTCGACTTAATTGACGATTTTCCCTTCGCGACAGTAGCTTCTCGAAATACACGTGTAAATCCAATTCAAGTCCTTCAATTCTATTTTGTATTACCTAATAACCAACAATTTTAATAATGCGTTAAACAATAAATAAAACGCGTCGCGTAATAAACGCATAGAAGACAATTTTATTCGTTCCGGCTTTCTAAATATTCTCTCTGAATCCTACAAAACTACTAGACTTGTGCAGGCGAGCAGCATAAAGCGGTGTCCATCGAAACTCTTCCCCATATTGAACCGGTGAAATTACGAGCGTCAGTGTAATGAGAAACTTGCGCCGTTTCTAGGAAAGAAATCTCCGAGGCCATTAAAGGCGCGTAGAAAAGTCTCGGAGAAGATAGTAGCGCGTGGACGTGTGCACGCGCGGACGTAAAAATTGGCAGACCCTTCAGGAGTACCTTGCGACGAACAGGAAAACGAGGAGTAAGGTACTCGAGGCAGTCACTTCGCGAGATGATAGAGTCATACATAACTCGGCCGATCCATAATGCATTCAAACCGATCTAAAAACAGTCCTTGTTAGCTTCGTCCTGACTTCACCCAGCTTCTCGAACAACCTCGTCCACCGTCGGTTTTTGCGGGATGATAACGACAAACCGCTCGCCTCTGTACTCCTTTTTACCGTGCGCTCTTTCTTCCTGTAACTTCCAGCCGCGATTCGTTTCCTTCGCTCCTATCCTAGCCCAGTAATAATCTTCGTCGTTAGCTTCCAACAACAATTATGGGGTTGGAAATCCGTCGATTTCGGATTTTACCGCCACGATTCATTTACACGAAACGTGTTTCCTGCTCCTTATCATTGCCGAAGACTCGTGGATGAGTGACATTCGATTTCTCATCAGGCCATCTCTCCTGTTTAGATTTTCATTTTTACAAACCGTGAAATCAAGATACCAGCCTTTCACGTCGTGGCTTTGAAAAATTAGATGTTGAATATATTTATCAGAGAGCGGAAGGTGTTTATCAGAAGAGGGTGGGGGCCCCGCGATACGAGGGCCGACGGATAGATAATCCGCGGTCTGTCAGTGAAGGGCGGTGGCGTTTCGAAAATTATGAATACGGACGTCATTTATAACGGATCGAACCGCCACCGTCGCGTCGTGTTGCTCGATCCGGCACGCATTTATCTGCGCCGGCCACCGCGTTCAGGAATGAATTAACGACACGCCCGTGACTCCCTCTCTCTCTCTCTCTCTCTTTCTCTCGCCCGGATGATGTTCCACAAAATATTCGGAACGATTCATCATTCCCGCGGGCAGCGGAACGTAATTACCCCGTCCAGCCGGGGTGTCTCGGGAGGTCCGACGCCACGCGGTTTTTCCGGAAGTCTGCGGCAAGAAAATCCGCCCCCTGGACGCGCTAATTGCCGTGAAACGAGTCCGTTCTTCTCATTTATCAATAATTAACCAAAAACGTTCCTGGGAACTGTCTTAACGACGTGTCCACTCACGGCCGGCTACGGCTCTCAACAAATTTTACCCCCGCGGGGTCGCGGAATTCAACGTAAAAAGAGTATCGGCACCACCGGACCCATTAGGAAGCCGCGAGTCTAATTACAAAGGGGATTCACAACGAAGTCTCGAAGGAAGCAAGTCGCGATTGGACGCTGATGAATCACCTTAATTTGCAACGCGTTTTGTACGATTCGTGGTCCGTCTTGTAGACCGTGAGTTAGATACATCGATGGCAGATAAAGTAACTCAGCTGGGCACGGTTAGATAAATGGTGCACACCTGTTCCGACGATTTTTTAACCGGTCTCGCTTTCAGATTCATGGAGAATTTGAGGGAAACTACGCTCTATTCAATGCTGCAATGAATTAACATCGCGACGGCTACCCGCGGGATTATAAATAGCCTGTTTTTTTATTTTTATTTTGCGAACGGTGTATCGGGGTTAGAATTTCGTTTGCTAGAATACATTTTCATACTTATTAATTGTTGAACTACACAATGGAAGTATCGATCTCGATTTGACGCTCATTCAAGCNGAATTTCGTTTGCTAGAATACATTTTCGACGAGAGTCTGCATACTTATTAATTGTTGAACTACACAATGGAAGTATCGATCTCGATTTGACGCTCATTCAAGCTGATCCTTACCTTTAATTAACCAAGCCGCTCGCGCGGTTAATCGTTAATTATTAACACGTTAATTAACGCGACGCAGTCCGCACGCGTTTCTCTTTGCAATTCGAAACGTTAAATAAGACGAACAATGTGATCACGACTTAATGAGAGGCCTCCTTAGTTACACGTAAGAAATATTAATTAAACAAAAATTAATGTTTGTTTAATGTTATCCGTTCTGCTAAAGGGTATGAAAGTCAGAGGTGCGAGAATTCGTAAATTGCGAGCAACATATTGCGCTAATAAACTTAATTAATCCAACTCATGTACCTTGAATCACAGAAAAAGCCTCGCAGGAAACGCGCGAGAACCTCTCTCGGTGTCGAGCTGAGCCTACCCGTGCACGCATATGTAACGTCACGTATCTATAATAAATCATGCGTGTACATTTAATTAGCAGAAATTAATTGGCATTCGTAAGAAACATATTGAACGCGGACTGATCATTAGTTAAAGATACGTAACGCGGATGGGATGCGGGAATTGTCAACGCGATATCGCGGGGAACAGAGGACGCGAAACCCGTTTCATCAACGACCATTTTACTGCGAAGCTAAAGAATTTATTGCCAATGAAGTAGCCTCATCGGGAATATATTACTTTCTCTCTCTCTTCAGATAATTTCCGAGGTATAACCGCGGATACGTTCGGTGACAAAACAGTAATTAATAACGCAAGCCTATTGTCAGTGGGACCTCGACGTTTCGCTGATTCGAAAGAGCGACGAGTTATTTCTCGTAGCCTCGCGTCGGAGACAATAAGCTTGTTCCAACATCCCCGATTTCGTACGTATACCCGCGGCTCTCCGAGTGAACCGTCAATTACGCGCGTTTGATTTCGCTCGATCCTTACATCGGCCACGACTAATTGCTTTCTCCTATCACGGTCCCGATTACCATAAAAACTCGACCGATTCCAGTCGCTTGTCTTATCGTAACCGCAATTTATTCTACCGCCGCGCCGGTCGTACGAGATGTATATCCGTTCATTGCATCGAAACTGTTTCTCGAACCGGCGTACGTATCTCTTTTCACGCCTTATACTTCCTCGACGATCGGAAACGACTTTTCATTTTCCAACCTGTCTTATAATATATGCGCGCGCACGGTAGCATTTTACGCTTCGGAGGCTTTAATTAACCGTACAACCGTTTTGTTCTCAATTAGCTAGCGGCAATATTTTATTGCAATTGCGATCCGAAATGCGCCGCGAGAATTTTCCAGGAATCACGTCCGCGGACACGCCCGCTCGCACGAAACTTCCGTGTGTCGCACGTGGCTCGCGGTAGACAATAGCGAGGCCGGACAGAACGAAAAGAGAGCAAGAGTAACGAAGGTGCAGGTGCGCTTTGTCGACGCGCGCCGCTACGCGGAAAGTCACGGAGCGGGCGGCAAAATATATTTCCTCGGGGATTCTAGCGAGCGTTTAATTAGCAGAAATTAATTATCCTCTGAGAGGAACATATTGATCGGTTATGTGAGCGGACTCGGCGAGCGGACAGCCGACGACGGCTGGTCGATGCGGGGCGGAACGCGCCGCGTCGAACGGAATGGCACGGACGTAATACCGATGTCGCGACAGATCCATTCTCGACAATGCCGGTTCCCCGGTTTTTGTCGCCAGCCGATCGTTAATTAGCACATGGAATTCGATGTTTGCCCCGGTGCTTGCCGCGAAATCGTCATCCTTTCGAGCTGCTGGTCCTCGGACGAACAGCAACTTTTTTGCCAAACGACCAGACGTTTTGTAACATATACCGGGTCATCCCATCGATGCGTCGACAGTTCTTTTCTGTACGCGATGAAAATTTGTCTCTAAAATGATTTTATTGAATCCCGTGATTCATCTGATAAATAAAAATAAAAAGAATGTCAAATTTGTTTAGTATTATTCGAGGAACTTAATTCTTTGCAGAGTCACAACTCAAGGTTTAAGACACTCGAAGCAGGGAATTTTCTTCTGAACGTTCCATCGTTCAGTGAAACCATCGATGCGTCGACAATTCTCTCCTTTACGCGATGAAAATTTGTCTGTAAAATGATTTTATTGAATCCCGTGATTCATCTGATAAATACAAATAAAAAGAATATCAAATTTGTTTAGTATTATTCGGAGAACTTCATTCTTCGCAGAGTCACAACCGAAGGTTTAAGACACTCGAAGGAGAGAATTTTCTTCTGAACGTTCCATCGTTCAGTGAAAATTGCCTCGTAAAAATTAATTGACGGGCCGGGTAACGGGAATACCCTCGTCACTCGCGATTTCTGTTTTTACGTTCGAAGCATTCGGTAAACAAGTACCAATTACTCTCTCTCTCTTCGCAACAGTACATTACACGTATCCGAATAGACCATCGGGGTCCACGATTCCGTTTAAGATTCCCGAGATCGCGAGGTCGTCGCCGGCCGGGACGAAGAAACGGGAGCCGACCGCGGAGAATCGACTAATGACACGCGTACGAGTTAATCATCTTACGCACCGGGTTACGAGGGATAATTATTGCCGGCAACGCAACCGAGGGGGACAATTTATTTTTTACGATTCAATTTTACCGATCGTTGCCGGCCGATCGACGACGACGGACGGACGCCGACGTCGGGTCTCCGGTTTCGCCTGCGCTAAATTGGGAATTAACGACGAACCGCTTCTGACGCTGATTGCGCGGAGCACGCACCCGATCAACCGATCGAATAATTTATGTGAACACCGAGCGCGATCGTTAACGCGAAACGAGGTTGAATTTTCGCGCTGCCATCTCGAGTCTCTCTCTCTCTCTCTCTCTCTCTCTCTCTCTTTCTCTCTTTCTCGCTGAAGAATTTCTTGCCGGCTATGAAAGTCGACCCGTCGCCGTCGCGTCGTCCCGCCGCGGTTGGTTCGCGTCGTACGTGAAGTGAATTTGTTTGGAAACTCGCATCGTGGCTTGAAAGACATCTGGAGGCGAGCAATTTTTTTGTCACCGCGACATTTTTCTATCTTGTACCGGGTACGAGTATCGATATATAAAATCACGCCCGATCGTTTTAAACGAGCAAATTTGAATAGAGATGCGTATCGCTTCAACTTTTACGCGCATAATACCGAAGGGTGCAACGAACTGAATTCGGATTAAAAACGAGGCAAACAAAAAATATACCGCGAAAAGGATGACACCGTGGATTTCATTCGGAAGCGTTGCGCGCACCGTTAATTAACGACCGACGGTCGGACGTTATCGCGGGCCCGCGGATAATTATTATGCAATGCACGCAGGGAAATAACGAGTCGATAATTTTGCGCCATTCGAATACAAATCTGCGCGAGCGTGATTAATATCGGCGAACTTTCAAACGATATCGAATATTCGAGGATCCAATCCTCGTTTATCTCGCGCTTTCAGTGACATAATTAATAATAAACGGCATAATACCTTTTATATGATCTTCTCTTTTTTTCACCGTTGACCGACTCGCGAAATCCAATCAGAAATGACGTAAGTTAAGATGTTATCATATTCGGCCGCGCAATTTAACGCCGAAAAGTATCATCGTCGGTTTTATTTCATTCGCCCCATTTACTTGCGAGTAAATTGACTTATATCAAACGATAACTTCATTTTACGAGAGATGAAAGTAAATTGACTCGTCCCGTGCGATCCCCGACTCGCCAATTAATAAAGCAAATGTTTGCAAAATACTGTTATCGCGGGCGACGAGTCGCGACGTGAAATCGAAGAAAGGAGAAAGAAGAAGCGTGTATACGTAATTGGACTTCTTTCGCGATGCAGCTGCGTCGACGTCGAACGATTTATCAGACGCGATAGTTAGCTAATAATTACGCGAGCTACCGAGTTACGAGGGAATATTATTCGCAGTATAACCCCGAACATATCTTAATTCGTCCCCTGAATTCATTATTTCGCATGTAAATTATATCGTTGCCAATAAACAAAACGCTACGCTATTTATTATAATAATAAGAAAGTGAGAACGCATAAATGTCACGTCAGAAATTGAGCGGAACATGTTGTGACGCCGCCGCGCAATTAAAACGCAGCGTGTCTCTAACGATTTCTAATTCGCTGAAAGATTCTNTTATTATAATAATAAGAAAGTGAGAACGCATAAATGTCACGTCAGAAATTGAGCGGAACATGTTGTTACGCCGGCGCGCAATTAAAACGCAGCGTGTCTCTAACGATTTCTAATTCGCTGAAAGATTCTCGAGGCTTCTCGAGAATCAATATCTCGTTCGGTGTTTTGCCACTGATCGACAGTTTTTCGGGTCGGTTCCAGGGGATCTGAGGCTACCGGGACCAGGCCCGGGCCCGGTCAGGTGCACCCTGAGGAAGCACAAGCCGAATCGGAAGCCGAGGACGCCGTTCACCACGCAGCAGCTGCTCTCGTTAGAGAAAAAGTTTCGCGAAAAGCAGTACCTGACCATCGCCGAACGGGCGGAATTCTCGTCGTCCCTTCACCTCACGGAAACGCAGGTGAGTACCTACTCGGGAGCGTGGTCGAAACCGTGGGCTATTAACCATTCACCGACGCGCGGGCGAACAGTTAGACCATTAGAAAGAAGCATTTTGTTACGCATTGTATACCAGTGAGGTTTACAACGTAGCCAGAGAAATCTTATCTGCTTACCGTGTAATACGTACGTTTACCGTGTTTAAAATTGCTCGCGGTACCGCTGAATATGGATGGGGAGACGACAATAAACGTGATTTTAAATTCGAGTGACTTCATCAGACGGCTGAACGTACACGCATCGAGACAAATCTATCGCTAATTTACATGCCGCGTCTAACGATTGTTAGGAGAGGTTTCGATTCAACGTCGGAATTAATATTGATCTCACCGCGCGATATCGAACACCCCGTGGGTAGTAGAACGGCTCGGGAATACGTAGAATTAGTGGTTGTGAATAACTTAGCGTAATTCTGTTCTCGGAAACGCGTAAACAGAGAAAGTCGCAAAAAAGAATGGCTCGCACGCAACGAGAGTCGCCCATTCCGTTTGAAAGCCAGGCCTCCCCGTCGTGAACGGGGAGGTTCTTCGCTTCTCGCGGTTCTCTGTAAACCTCGTTTTCCCCCCCTCGCCCGTATGCATATTCCGTTCCCTCTTTGTGTTTCGTAATCGTCGGGACGTGCGGTCAGAAACGAGCAAATTCTCTCTCTCTCTCATCAGATGCATCACATTCAACCGGGTAATTACACACCCTTCTACGGAGCCCGGAGCCGGCAATTAACATGATTGACGTTAATTAAATTGAACGTAATGATATCGTATGCAGTTGATTTTTCATACGTTTACTCGCGCGGACGTAGGAGAAGATCAAACCGATTAAAACGGCGGTGATCATAATTATCGATGGAATCACTCGTATCGTTTCGCGCGATCAACTCGCCGTCTGTGAATTCTCATACAATTTTTCCCTTTTTTTTTCTCTCGTACAAATTAAATTTAATTCGCGTTAATAGGATTATTAAAGTGTTTGATCAGACTTAGATTACGACGTCGGCGTACGGGTTCGTCATCTAACATTCGTGATGGGACAAGAGAAATGAGGGTGGCCGGTGACGCGTAGAGCGGCGCGGAGCGATTACTCGTCCGACCACGACGTTCTGGTTTTACTTCCAATTTGTACCCGGACGCGGTGAACTGTCGGCGCTGCTGATAATAACAAAATACAGGCTCCCTCGCGATATTAATTAACTAAAACGGGCGGCCGCTGTTACGCAGGCCGGGTATAATTCTTTCAGCGGAATTTATCGCTATCTAACGAATACGAAGGTAAATTTGTCAGTTGAATCGTAAAGTCGTGGTTGACCGACTCTCTCTTTCTCCCTCTCTCTCTCTCTCTCTCTCTCTCTCTCTCTGGACGCGAGCAGAGCGGGATAAAAATCCGCAGGAAACGAGGTATTTAAGCGTGGCAGTAAAATTAACCAACCGGCATTAATAGTCCTTAGACGTTCGCCGGCCACGTAACACGTGTCGTTACTGGGTCGAAAAGACGAGAGGCCTATTATCGGTCACCGAGTATAGCGTGTCCGGCCACACTTTGTGTATTCATTACAATGCATCTCGGCGAGAAATGAAGCCTCCCGTTCATTTGCTTAGATAAGCTACGATCCTCCTGTCCTTCGTCCTTCCGAAACCTTCTCTCAGCTCTCGCATTATTCACACGCAACGAAGAGCTATGTCCGCGATCCCTACGTCGCGATTCACGTCTCAATCCTCAGGCTCCTCGTCATCGTTATCATACACGCGACAGTTCAAACGCTGAATCGAATTTCTCTCAATTTATATCAGGAAAAAGAATACACAATCATTGACACGAATTTGCTAATATTTTAAGAACGTGTGTAACCGAGAAAAGATACACGAGAGATTAGATGAGAATCGGTCCCGGTCCGTAAATTTCAATTCCCGTGATCGACTGGAGGCAGAGATTAAGGGTAGGTAGGTAGGTAGGCAGTATTCGCGGCTGTGGAAAATTGCGCGGGATAATAGCGCGTTAAGATCCGAGGCGGCGTGAAAAACAGGAAGTCGTTGGACGAAGAAGAAAAAGCAACGTGTCTCTCCTTCGGGTAGAACCAGCTTAACGATTTGATTGCGCATTGTCACGCGACGAAGCGACGACGCGAGAGATTTCTACTTTCTAAGCGGTACGAGGTATCCCTCGCGGTTACGCGACGTATCGCGAAACGTACGGCTTAACGTGCGTGGTCGACATTGTAACTAATTTATTAAGGAGACGCACGATTTATATCGGCTCGCTCGCATCTTCGCCCCGCGTATACGTGCTCTCCGTACACATTCTGCCCGTTTTTAGCGATCAGATTACGGCTCCTTGAACTCATTACGCGTGCTCCCGGGCGCTTAATGCTAATTCGACCGGCGAGCCAAGTACCACCAGTTGTCGGTGCGAGCATTACGCCCGATAAAAATAATGGTAACGAGAATAATAACGATGATAATAGGAAGATTGTCGTCGTAACACGCGCGGCTAGTCGCGTATTAACGTTCGGATGATGATGTACCGGGACGACTGGCCGGCACGACGACGTCGGCGTTGTACGCGAGGAACGGGGAGCCTTATAGATCAAACGAATGTTTCGAACGATAATAATCCTGTTGATACTCTAATTAAAGCGGATTGTTTATTCATTCAACGAGCGTCATTTAAATTCTACCGGCGAACGCGATATCCTCCTCTTTATCACGAACACACCGTATCAAATGGCTCGATATTAATAAAAGTTACCGCGCATTGCGTGCAATATCCTGAATACAACATTCCGAAAGGAATCCAATTAGCAACGTCAAGGTATCTACGCGCGTAAAAGTCAGTTACATATGTAATTTGTAGCATTCGTTCGCACGAACGGCGCGAACAGTTATTGCGGGAAAACCGACGAGGGATAATTAAGAAAATTAAAAAGTATGGTGTCGCGATTCCGCCGTAAAAGTCGTTCGGCGTAAACGTAAACCCGGTTTCACGTAAATTATCCATCATCTGACTTTTATTCCCGACGCTTTTTTAAATTGCTCTCCGGTTCGGTAATCACGAAGGGCAGACGTCGATTCGGGAATGAGACTGTACAAACAGTAAAAAAAAAAAATCGTCCGGCGACTGTACAAACACAATTAACGCCGGGCGGTTGGTTCCCGCGAATATTTTTCCACGCAGCCAAGTTTCCAACCGCATCGTCGAATTCCGGTGGCAATCGGTGGCCTGGCTCCAGGTTACGACCGACTGTGCTTTCACCAATTTGAGCCGGCTAATTACGCGCTAAATAGCCGTCCATACGCTACCTGCACCTATTTTCTCCGTCCCTTGTTAGAGGATCGAGCGTTACGTACGTTACCGAGACTTGATCGATAGCGTAATTATTTAATTACGTGCCCGTATCGACGCTCTTCCCGTCGATCGCCTACGGCATTTCGTGTACCCCGAACGGCGCGTTTCCCTTACATAGAATTTATTTAGCCGAACGAACGAGCTGGCTAGATCGCAGTAAAACATCAAACGGCTTGCCTGTTCGTTTCGTAGCTGGCTAAATCGGGCTTAATGCGAGTCGGAGACGAATTGGAAAGTGTCGGGAATGGACCGATAATTCTCTCGTTCCGCGCAAGGCCTGTCGGGTAAACAACCGCGCGACAATCAGCGAAGTTAAGGATCGTTTTGTTCTGTTCCAGGTGAAGATCTGGTTCCAAAACAGACGGGCGAAGGCGAAGCGTCTTCAGGAGGCAGAAATCGAGAAGCTGCGACTGTCCGCGAGGCCGTTGTTGCACCCGAGTTTCGGGTCTGGCCTGATGTTCTCTGGAGTGGGGCCACCTGGAACACCAGGAGTGCCTCCCTTCATCGCGGCGGCCATGGCTAGGCACACCCATGTCGCGGCAGCCATGTTCATGGGGCCCCCTGGACACAGGCCTTAATAAGGCAGAAGCAAGTTGCCGCGGGTCCCAAGTTGCTTCGTATGTCCTGGCCAGTCTACTTCTTCCGGACCAACAGGATATAACGCACCCGGAGATCCGATCCCGCCAGTAAGATCGACTGTATCGACGGTCATCCACTTTCTTCCTCGAAGAAAGAATCGTCGGATCCGTTGGAAGCGATTGTTACGTGATTAAAAAACCGAAAGAGGAGAACTGCATGGTGATTCTGGATATAACAACTTCAGACACAAGGAAAATTATCTGCAGAGGGATGAAAGACGTCTCGACGAGGCTCTCGAATCTCAGTATACGATTAGTGATTGTGGATGACAATAAGAAGAATGAGAAAGAGAAATCAATCTTCAGCCGATCACCGACGGGAAACTCTGTAGGGAATTTGCTTCCATTGGATCACCGAAGTGGATCAAGTGACGACAGTGAGTTAGAATCTACGACGAATATCGGAGACGTTGCTGGCGTGCATTTCTAATCGTACGTTTATCCGCGTTTTTATCGTCGCGACTCTCTCGAGAGAGACTCGAGGGACGTGACCGGGCGAACTCGAAGGTCGTGTCGCTTTTATTTTTCTACGACCGTGCAATCAAGTGCGAGAATGACAATTTGAACGATACCTACGAGAATACTATACGATTGTTACCCCCCGAGAAACCTGACAGCATTTAAACACCGCATTTCAAGGTATTGATCTCAACGTGAACGACGATAACGAACGATTTGTACATATTGTAAATAGGTGTGTGTATCAGGACTCGCGTTAAGTGTACGTATGTATATACAAATGATAATAATATATCGACGCGTGTACAGGACGTTGGAATGGCAATTCCGAATCGCGAAATCCGGGCGACCGAGAGAAAACGTGAAATATCTTAACGACGTTGTAATCCCACGATTCCGCAGTGTTTCAATCGACCCGCTCTCGTCGGCTTGTTTCCTTCTCCCGCAGGAGGGAATTTACGGACGCGATAACTGACTTAGGTCGATAAAAAAAAAGGAGAGAAAGAGAGAAAACCGAGGTACGTATCCGATCTGGAACGGCACAGCAAGAATACCTGCTCCTAAATCGTTCTTTAACGGCCGAACCGAGTCAAAGATGTTCGACCAGCTGAACGCGTTGTTCGTTTCAATAATTTGTTTATCGATGCAGATACGCAGACGTTCGAGATTAGATGCGTGACACAGTGTTCGAGTATTTTCATTGCGCGACTAAACGGAGCAATAAATTTCATTGAGTGTCCAAAGGAACCTCGCTTGTTTTCAGGTGGAAACTCGTGAATGGTTCCTAAGCGAGGACAGGAGGACACAATAGAAAGCCGGAAAGTGTGTACATAGACGTGCGTATCTAGAAGTGTGAATTTTTGGTAGCTACGATTCGGGATTTATATCGATAGTGCGCCGCGATAACGACCGAGGGTCCCGGACGTACCTAAGCGACCTGTATAAATGTAACATGATAATTTATCCATTGGAAGTATACCAATAGCAAAATAAAGGTGATTTCAGTATTTATTTGTCGAGTTGTAACGATCATGAGAATTGCTCGGAACTTCATTACGCGAGCGTTTCTCGTTCGCGCGTTAATCGAATCAAACCCGTGAAATTAAGAACAAACGAGGGACCCTATAAACACGCGATCCCCGCCGCCCCCCACGGTATGACTTTCAGATTACAAGGTACAAAAGGTAAGTCGAGAGTCATCGAACTCGATCGATGCACGGCGACAAGGAGGAAAAACGATATCGTGCCAACGACCGGATAAGTATGCCGCGTGATTATCAAATTAAATAACCTGCATAGACGATATAATTACGAGATGCGTGAAATCGTGTAAACGTATCGTCGGCAACGTACGTAACACGTAAACGAATTTCGACGAGGATAGGAACAAGTAATAGAGGAACAGGTTTCATTAGGACGAAACGTAACGCAAAGTCATCGGAGCGAAGACGCGGCGTCGCCGGGCAAGTAGTATAGGCAAGGCTATAGGGCGGCCGAGAAAACCGAAAGTGTCCGCCGGGATAATTAGAAATATGTTAATCCTCCGTAGCCTCTAATTGGTTTTTGACTAAATTTTTAATTAAGTCTTAAGCCCGGACGGCGCGCTGATTTATCGCCACAGGGTCCCTCGGCTAATTATAAATATATACGCGCGTATGCATATGCACGCGTGTACGGAGGCCTCACGCACACACGAACGGCTCGTATCTACGCGAAACCCGGGGCCCTTTCCCCGAGCACCTGTCCCGAAAAATAATCTGTCCATGAGCGCCGACTTCACCTTTATGCCCGATACGGGTGTCAACTGTCCAATTAAACCGGGCTCCTTCCTTGATTTCTTTATTTATTAAAACTGCGGACAGCAATAACCGCCGCTGACTTATGGAACCATAAAGTCGCGCTTTCTTTTATAAGCGTTCGAAATCTTAAATGGAAATCCGCTATGCGCGCAGATATTAAGTTTAATATATTTGAATTGCATAAGCGACGATTCGCTTGTTTATTGCGTAAGCGAATGCGCTTTTAAAAATATTTATGATTTCAGTCGGTGCCGATTAATATTGCTCGTGTTACATCACACTTGCACGCGAACATCAAAGTAAAATTGAATCCACTCCGAATATCCGATCGAATAAATTAGTTTCAAACCGAGTAACGAGATAATTTGTGTACAGGCGCCAATGCGAGTAGATTCGCGGGACCACCTTTCCTATCTACGAAGCTGGAGCCAGGGGAGTCACCTTATCCGGGACAAAACGAGAATCTCGAGGTTCCGATCCACCGGCACGTACGATCAGAAGTCCGCCGGCTTCTTTGAATCCCTTTCGGCCGCTCGTAACTGTCGTCCCTTCGGTGGAGACCAGTAGCCTAATTGTTCGTACCGTTGCCGTTGCCGTTGATATACCGGTTATTAGAAGCCACCGGATCGTCGAAAACTTTATAACCAGGAACCCTTTGCCCTATTTAGGTATTACACAATACGTTACAACTACTAATTATCGAATACTATATACTTAATACGACTTAATCAAAATGTTCGGAACAAAGCGTCAATGCGAGAAGATCAGCTTCGCGAGTTATTTCGTGATATGAAAGGAACTCGAGGATTCGAAGAAATGTACGAGAGGGTAGTAATAGTCAAATACATAGGAGACGAGTAAACGTTTGAACGTCGACCCTCCGGAGCGACAATTTACCGTTAAAGGGTTTACAAACAGGCGCCAGGTATTCGCTACCTCCTTTTCACGGGATCGGAAGCCTTCTCGGCTCCCTCCTTTTATTCCACGCCGCACACACGTTCGCGTCTCGGTCTCCCATCTCGCTCGTACGTGCTGGTTCCACGCGAGAATCTAAGAGAGAGAGAGCAGAAGCTTTGTGTTACACGCGCTCCGAAGCGGCGCTCCCATATAGATGAAATTTATGTACGGTAGGCCGAGAGACCGATCCTACGCATGCGGCCACATTGAGCGCTGACAATTAATTAAAGAATAATTTCTTGTCTTCGCGATACCCGGAGGAGCGTCGCCAGTTGGCGGCCAATTATGCCTCCGGACGAGAACGGAATACCAAACAGGCCCCGAGACGACATCGATAGAGAGAGAGAGAGAGTAAGAGGGTCCCTTCAACGTGTTCGTTCCGCGCTTCTCGCCGCTGCTTCTCTCCTCTCCTTAGAACCGCCTTCCTTTTCGCCTTCGCCGGCTGTATCCGCTCCGTTCCACGCGATGAGAAACTTGACGCGAATTCCGTTTGACGGCCGGCGGAACGATTTCGCGCGAGGATTTCAACTTAAAGGTGCATTTACCATTGAGCGAACGGGCAGAGTAAAATGCTCGTCCGTTCCTTCCTGAAGCGTCTCTGGAATCGTAGAAGCTTCACGGGAAGCTGCATTTCTCTTCGACACGGTACGATCACTCCGGCCATACCGGCTCGCATCCGTTGTCAATGGACCGGAAGGTAGCGGGAGAAAAAAATTCCCGGTTAACGCGTGCATCGAAAACAGGCTTCCCCGCATTCAGTTTATCCAAATTAATTGGTCGTAAATTAAGCGGCCGGTTCCCGAAAGACGAGCAGGACGAAACGATCGAGAGAGAGGGATAGAAGCCGCGAGCGATTCCTCTTGACTGTCCTCAGGAGGCAGGAGCATACGAGCCTGCGTGCATGAGAGAGAGAAAGAGAGATGGAGGGTAGGGAGAGGCGTAGGAGAAAGGCCGACGGGGAAGAAGACGTGGATAGAACGGGAGACGAGAAAGAGGGAGTTACCTGAGCACGAGGTAAAAAGAGAATTAAAAGATGGAACGTTAGTCGGGGGAACGACAGTAGCGCATCGACACGCCATTATGTGGCGGCTGGGACTAATTTATACAAGAGAAAGACGAGGATGCCGCGGAAAGTCAATCGTGGCCAGTCTCGGGGACCCGACGAGGACAGGATAGGTGGCGGTCACCGGCGTGACAGAGAGAGAGAGAGAGAGAGAGAGGGGCCACGAAGAGATCGCGGGCATTACTTACTTAAAAGAGGGTTCCTAATTGGGAGCCAGCCACTGTTTCGACGGGTGTACCGATGCTCGGATTCGTGTCCCTCCAGAAGGGAATTAATAAAAAGGGAACCAAGGCGGATTCGAGGAAGGAAAGCTTCCCCTTTTCGGTGCCCGATACTTTGATCGAAATACCTTCCGACCGGTGTTTACCTTTTCGGGCGGTGTCCTTCGCGTAGACGCGTCTAAAAGTTAAATTGGCCACCGGACTTATTCCTCGATCATATGAATTCATTACGAACGAGTTTGACAACGTATAAGTTTCCGACTCTCAGATTAAATTCTAATATAGTAGGTATATCAGGAACAGGCACGCATTAATGAAATGATTATACGGTGACAGAACGTATCACGAAAATTCTGATCGCGTCCGGCGAGGATCGAGCGCGTCGGGTGGATTTCCTTTACATGGGAGCTTCTGTACCGTCGGCACGTACGCGGGTATGGGGAGGGATGGGAAAAAGGAAGAAAACGCTTGCCGGGTATCGATCGTTCCACGGGACGATCGCCATGTCAAGTTCGGGTTTCGATGGAAGCGCGGGCAAGTAAAGTAATCGTTTCTCCCGAAGCGTTACGCACAGGTTTCCCATAAATCGATGGGGATCGGGTAAGGCAGGTAAGTAGCTACGCGGATCATGTGCCGTTGCCGGTAATTGCCGGCAAGATGAATCGGGACGCGAAATCCCGTTTCCGACTTCGTAGGAAATTTACGAAGCCGCAACCGTCGTCGCCGCGTCGCGTCGTCCTCGTCGTCGTCGGCGAGGAGAAGACGAGTCCGAGAGCGGTTTGCACGGCGAGAAAGTCTTGCCGTGGCAAGAAAGTTCGCGTCCGCGCGATGCAAACGCACGGTGTTTCGAAAACCGTGCACGGATACGCGTGGCTCCTAATTAGGTACGAGCTGATGGCTGTTCTTACGCGGACGAAAACGATAGAACCAGATCGGTGACGACCGGTCTCCTCACGGTTAATTCTACCTTGTGTACCAGTCAGTCTTTAAATTAATTGCGACTCGGACGAATTCATTTGAATCGCTTTACGTAGAAATTAATATCGTAGTATAATACTTCCGCTATTTTCCTTTCTTAATTTTACCAGCAAGAATCGGAACTTAAAAAACGGTGAAATAACAGGCGGAATGAATTAACGAAACGGGATGAATCTAATTTATTTTTCTTCGCCGGCTATCGACGAATCTGGAATTTTCAAAAAGCAATCCAATCCTTGTGGACGCGTATGAACACGACGAAGGTATTGCTCGGCGCGTCCGTAGAATCGAGATTACGGATACCGATAAGGCGATACCTCTACCGCGCTATCGTT
Source organism: Ceratina australensis (assembly GCA_004307685.1). Lineage (NCBI taxonomy): Eukaryota > Metazoa > Arthropoda > Insecta > Hymenoptera > Apidae > Ceratina > Ceratina australensis. The sequence continues at coordinate 73,600 of SHCU01000112.1, forward strand.
ACGTATCATCGACGAGATGAATATCGATTTTTCGGTGACGAGGAGAGAGAGTGGTTACGGGGTAGGGGAATTTCAAGAATCTCGGTGAAATTTCTCCATCTGCCGGTAGCTTACGCGCGAACACCCGGTGAATTCCTTGACGAGTGGACTCCCGGCAAATGGTGTTTCGTAATAAAAACTTTTATTACACCGCGCGACAGGACCGCGTTGAGATTGAACCCGACTGCTACCCGCCCGTCCCGTCCCGATCGCCCGCCCGAGAACTTGTACCCAGTGAAATTTATATATTCGCGCCCGATTACGTCGCCGCGCCGTGCCGAAACCTTTTAATAGACGTCTGGACATAAAATTAAAAATTATCCTCGCAATAGGAAGTCAGTTCGTTCACTAAATTACGACTTTACTGTACCGACCGTAAAACGGTTCCTTATAAAGCTAATAAATTTCGTATCGGCTCCTTTCGCAGCGAGGAACGAGTATAATTTCCATTATCATTTCTGTCCCAACGTCTAATTTGATACCCGATAACCGTTGCGACAGGATTATCTTTTCTGATCACCATAAAATTTCTTATTAAACGTCTTAGAAAGAATCAATCCGCCGTATACATATTCCTGAAATCAATTCGAAACCTGTTCGGTTCATTCGCTTTTATGAATCGCCGCGATGCGTTCCCTTATTAACCAAAAACTTACTTCTGAGAAGCGCCCCCCCCCCCCCCCCCCCTCCCCCCCCCCCCCCCCCCT
>SHCU01000112.1:75944-88675 GCA_004307685.1 Ceratina australensis
TGATCTTGATGATAAGGAACGTTCCTGCGCACCAAAAAAATTTCAAGACAAAGAATTAGAGGGATTACTCGATCAAGACCGATATCAGACGCTAGCAGAACTTGGAAAAACATTACCAGTAGATGAGTCAACTATTTCAAAACGTTTAAAAGTGTTAGGAATCATCCAGAAGGAAGGAAATTAGGTGTCGTATGAATTGAAGCCGAGAGAAATTTTGTACAAAAACAGCGAGAACTTATTCAAGGTCCTAATACTGAGAGCAGGATTCATTTGTACCTGGAGCTACTTCCTCTCTTTGCTTAACGCCTTACCGATAGGGAACATCGAGTATCACGCATGAGGCACAGGTACATTACGGTTGGATCGTTGAAAAAAATTGAAATTGAACAGGTGTAAGACTTTCCGTAGGCATATGGCCATTAAGGGGATCGCGGAAATTGGTGTCGCTTAATGTTTACCGAGGTGGTAGCGCTGAAGTAAAAGTACTCGAAGTACTGGTATTTTACTGGATAGCTGTTATTGCCCATTTCGAAGAGGTGACGCTGGTTAGCTTCTCTATTAGTACGCTCTTCTCTCGCTTACGCGCGCGGCAAAAGAATCGCACCCGAACTGTACCTTCGTCTTAAAACCACCTGGAAATTTTTACGCCGAGAAATGTATACCTAAACGTTTTAATTAAATATACATTCATATTACGGTATGAGTTAATATTTAATGCTCGGTAAACAAGAATTCAGTTCGCTTAAGGAGTTACTGTCAGTTTCCGAGGAAACAGTTCGAGCTGAGAGACAAATCAGAGCGCCGCCGCCGCCGCGAGCTCGCAAAAAGCCGGACTCATTTGTAACACGTGAAACGCATGAAACGCGATCGGTGTAACGAGCATTATTTCCCGGTTCCCGTAACGCGCGACAAAACGGTGGAATTCCCTTTAACGAGACGAGAAAGGTCGGATCGACGAGGAATCCGAGCGACGTAGGACATTATACGAGCGCACGCGCTTTTAAGGGAGAGTACGACGAAGGTTAATATCGTTCTTTCAACCATGCGCGACCGGTTTCGTAAATAGAACGTTGGACCGCGGATCGTCGCGGGTTCGTCGTATCGTCGAGAAAAACGATCGATCGGGATCGGTTATGAAATTGAATTAATTGCCGGGATCAAGTAAATATTTCTTAATCGCAGCTACCGCCTGAATTCCAGAGATAGCTAGAATTTTTTCGGGAACGCCTCCGATAGTTATAAGGGATTTTTCATTAAAGTTTCTTTGTCTCTCAATTAACGAATAAAAAGAAAATTCATCCCGTGAAAGACTCTCTGCTATAATTGCTGTCAATTTGCCCCGTGAACGTGCACGGTCCTTCGAGTTAAAAAATGTTGATGAAGATTTAGATCGCGGCGAGTTCGGCCTCTAACAAGAGATTTTAGTCAGAATGCGGGCAAGATTTTAGAAGATGTTACGAAGAATTTAGTGTATGCATAGGGAGGGCAAGCGTTCGCGGGAGCTCGAAAAACCTCCGTGGAATCTGTCGACCTCGTTAAACTCGTAGATCGAATCGGAATTATCATCAACGGCGAGAAAAATGCTCAGCACGCGGCGCTGCCTCCGGAATCAACGAGTCGAATAAACGCGTGGCTTGTTACCTCGGCGTATGTGTCACCGTAGATAAACATTAACGAAGAAAAGTGTCGTGATTAAAATGCCTGCCGTACAGAAGTGACATATTTAATTAATTTAATCCCGTAGGACACGACTGAAATAAATATTAATAAGCGCATAAATATAACGCACACTTATTCGTTATAAGTATACATGTGTATGCGGTCACTTCGTTTTCAAGTTCTAATCGTATGCTCGAATTGAAAATGGGATTGGTTTCGCTTATCATCGTTTTAAGTAACGAAGAACTGGAATCGAACGGTCTTCCTGGAAAGGCAATTCGAAGCGGCGCTTATCGGCGAACCGAAAATGAACTGACGAGAGGCCGAGGAGTCGCCAATTGTCGGAATCCGAGATTTCAGAAATATTCGGTTGTCGAATCACGTCCTGCGGGCGGGTACACCGCCCGCGTCTATACATGCGTGCCCGCGCGGGACGCCGCAAAAACGCCGCCAGAATCCTGGGGCAATTAGTCGATATTTTAATGCGCAAAAAGCACGGCCCTCGTTAGAATCTTTCGCCCTGGTCGAGGAACCGGGCGATCCGGCACTTTCCCAAAGGGCCATTGATAAAAACGGACTCGGTTACTCGACCGGTGCGGCACCTTGTTAGCGCAAGGATTCTCGGGTTGACAGCTCGCAGCAAAAATAACACGGACGTTAACCCGATTCCACCGTCGCTCGCGAACCGCTTCGGGGATCGAGCTCGGGACTCGCCGCAACGAACGAGGCGACGACGACGACGACGCGGTTCGATTCCGAATTGAACGCGCCTCAGTCCTCTTCGACCGCTTTCGCTGTCATAGCTCTCTCGTACTTTTCGTTCGTTTCACCTCTTTTTTCCTCTCGTCTCTTTCTTCTCTTACGCCTTCGGATCACTCCCCTATCGCCGGCTCGGTTTCCGTTTAATTTGTTCAACGCACCGTCCCGTAAATCTCACGACGACTTGTTGATTTCTCCGATCTGTGACCGTTTAGCGTTACATCAACTCTCTCCCGATTTATTTACCTGTTTAGGACCCGGCTATGAATATTCAAACACCTTCAGACGAGCCTCCTCAATTTTTACGACCTTTGAACGCTGTTTTGTATGGATCGAATCAACGGCACTGAACCATTCGAGATCGTATCGAAATTTAACTATCCATCCATAGATGCTTAATTTCTCCTAATATTAATCTGTCTTTAACTATCAGAAATAAATAAATCGAGTAAGTTTATCGTACTACTGTGCCCACCTTGCTAACGGTGATAACGGTTATCTAGCATCAATAACTCATCACACTAAAAAAAGGCGTAAATTGAAAATAATCGATCTCTAACACTGAATCACTAATTCTTGCTCTTAATTAGGAATCAGCAAACGATTAAACAAAGATTTCAACAACTTTCAACGATTAGTAATAGCATCAAGACGACAATTATATCACGCCTGTGATTCTTTCGATAACGCGTTATTAAGCAAGCGGGGCGCTAACCTGAATACCAGAATCCACGGTCTAACGACGTTAAACGTATCTATATTTGTATACAAAACGCGGGAGAGCTAAACGTCCGTACGTAATCGGTGGCCATAACTGTTTCAACGATATTAAACGCACTTTATCTCCTTTATGCCGCATTACCCTCGTTAGTTTTTGTCGGTTCCCGTTTTCCAGACATCACGGTCTTTCCCCCCTTGAACCTTTTCGGTCCCTTTTGTACGCGCAACATTTTTTCCGCGCGTTTCTTTTTCATTCGTCTACTTATTCTACGTTCGCGTCGTCGGTACGCGGTCGGTTTCGAATGTTAACGAGCCGAGTGTAACTCGGCGTTACGGGTTAAACACGAGCTATCGGCGCGAATCGAGTAGTTGTCGATGGTGAACTACACGCGTCCGTTGCCGTCTCCAATTAGATATGCGAACCACCACGCCGTTTCCGCGCCAATTAATTGCACGTACGCTTTTGCCCGCGGGCTGCGAATATCGCACTAGTAAATTAAGTCGTGCGCCATTATCTTAGCCGCTGGATAACGTGCGTCGGAAATTATTCACTTTTGTACCTCGGCGCTAAATTAATTCATTATCCGTATTTGTTCGTTGAATTGTTCGAAACCTCAAAGCTTGTTACGAAAAATCACGATTAAAGTTCCTTGAATTAAATACCATATAAGGAAATCACGCGAATTTACGAAATAAAAAAAAAAGAAATTTCGAGCAGAAGGAAATTTGATCGGTCGTCCCAACGGCGTGCCGCGATCGATCGGCAGACGCATCGCATCGCGTCGTCGTCATTCCAAGAGGACGCGATGACAATCTCCGGTGGTGTGTCCGGGTGCCGGCTAGGTGTGGTCCCTACAGCTCCGAGGCAACGGGTTTCCAGGAACGCGAGCCATTAGACCCTCTGGTTGGTGTTATAAATTGTACATCGTTTAATTAGGCCCTCTTCCCGCCCGGACAGCTCGCTCGGTTATTTACCATTTACTGTCTTCGCCGCGCTATCTCCCCGTGGCTACTGTGCATCAAATTGGATCGGGATTGGGCCCCGGGGAGGCGTGCACCCCGCCACCGAGACGCACGATCATGTTTTTCGGTGCAAAGGTCAAAAGGGATCGATGGAGCGAAATTCAGCGAGCCGGATAAGCCGAGTCTTACGCTCCTCCATCGGGCGAAATCGCATCGGAGTATACGGTGGCTTTAGTGCGGGTCATGCGATAAGAACAATAGAATCAACAATGCATCGTACGGTGTGACTATAAAATATCCGTCGTATGCGCGTTCGCGTATGTATATTGAGAGATTTTTATTGGTCTCGTAGTTATTACCAATACGGCAGAACGTAATCAGAGTACAAGGCTCGCGACTAATGATGCCGTGGCTGGAATTCGCGATGGCTCGTATGCTCGCTGCGAAAATTAAGAAGTCTGCGACGCGAAGATTCGAAACGCTGACAAAAATTCCAACCTTATCTCCATCGATGGAATCGAAATTAGTTACAGGCGATCGCGGCCCAACAGGCAAATTGAATAAAAACCAGAAATTATGATCGCATTTAGGTGGATACCTCAGAGACTCTGCTCAATGAGATTATAATAAAATTTAAGTTATTTAAACTTTTCGACAAAATATTTCTAACATTGTCAAACATCGTGAAGACGTAAATTACTAGAGAACGTGGCTGACCGAGTCTATCACTCGCACTCGATTTGATTTTTGAAGATTATAATTTAAGTAGAGTCTAACTCGAAGGAAAGTTAATAACGAAGTGACACGGAGATAAATTTAACGACGGTCCCGAAAACGGCTTACCTGAATAACGTCATAGAAATCTGTCGGCTCTTTTAACGCGTTCCGATATGGCATCAAAATACGGGGGGCTACTAATTATCAAGGCTCGGAAGGATCAGCTAGCACGATTCGGATCGGGCAGATCCGAAAATTAAGGACACACCTCAGGGCGCGGTGTTAATGCGGCAAGTTTTGGCTGGCAGTGGCAAAAATTCCAGTCTTATCTCGAGCGATGAAGTCGAAATTAGTAGCTGGCTACCGTACACGAGGCCCCTCGCGGCCGCTCCTCCGCTGCGAGCGTGGTGGTGAAAATCGGTATTGTAAGATATCTCGACGGGCATCCTCGACAAAGGATGATACGATGGTCGTGGTGCAAGCCTGGCTACGTGGCCCGAGAATGTGTCGCGTCGGTGAACGTGACAATATTAATAGCCGGTATACGCCAATAGCTAGCTGCCCGTGCTGCGCTCGGTTCGTGGTAGTACCGTCAATGCCGAAGTTCCGGTTATAGCGGTCTCTCGTTCCCCATAGTGGAAGGTGAATCGATTGTTTTTTGAAAAATTTTTCGCGATAAGACCCCTCTCGAGTTAATTATGATTGTCATGAGAAAACGCGAGCTTCCTATTGAAGATCCTTATCTGTTAACCGGACGAGGTTTCAAATTAAAAGCATCGTTCGTTTATATCGTCTCACGAGAAGTATCTAATCTGTTAGATAAGCGTGACAGTCTATTAAAACGCGAGGGAGATAATTCGACTTTACGGATTGAGAAATACGTCCGTTACGATGGCCCCGTCAATTCTTGCGGACTCTGTAGTCAAAGTTTCGCAAAACGTGTATCCGTAAATTGCATCGGTAACCGAGGAATACACCGGGACAATGCGCCGGGCAGCAACGACAACAGCGAACCGCATTGTTAATAGCGCGGTAATAACAGTTACGGGGCGACGTCAGCGCGGCGGTGGTTGTAATCTCGGTGATAATGGCGCTGCGCTGACTGGAGAACCCACACAAATTTACCCCCTACAATGTTAAACGCACACGAACCGGATGGGCGAGCGCGCACCGCGGACATCCGTAAGTGTTGGATTCTCGGCCGTTGTTAAGTAAATTGGGTCCCCAACCGGTTTCTTATTTCGTGGCCACTGTCTTACTCTCCGCGCACGGGCGTAAAGGCGGTTCACCGGGCAAGAACCGATCGCTTGCTTCCCTTCTTCGGACTCCGCGTTCCCTCGGCACACAGGGCCGTACGATTCTACTCTAGCCACCGTAGCTCCTCTTTCTTATCAAATTCGCAATTACGGACGTCGTCAGCGTAATTCCGAATTAAATGACACTGAAAATGGTCCAGTTATAATGATCAAATTAACGAAAGAAAAAATTCTGTTCTTCGTATTTATGTCGGATTTATGTCGATCGCAACAGTGATCCATCGTTAATATCTCATATAATAACCGCGAATCTTTCACCGAGAGATCTGGAGACGTGAACACCGTAACCGCGCACCGGTCGTTTGCTGTTCATAGAAGCTAGCGAGAAAACTCGTTAATTGTTCGCGGTTCGTTAACTCGTCCACAGGAAAACCGCCTCACTCTAGACGGGTACGCGCGTATCATGCTAATCGGATTACTCGACCAATCCCGGGTAATGGAGAAAAAACGTCACCGCGGAAAAGGCAGTGCGCGGTGCGCGAAGTGAGCAGGGAAGGCTCCCAACAGCGCGGCACTTACGTTTCCAAAATAACGGTAGAAGAAAGAATTTTTATTCGATCACACCGTTTATCAGCAACCCTCCTACGAGAGTCGACGAAGAAACGACCAATTGTAATTGCGTTCGATCACCGCGAAAATTGATTATAGTATGTAGAAACGTGTGACAAAACATTTGACTTTGTCCGAGCACGGGTCGTGCACGAACGTGCTGAGACGGAACGCGTGCACACACGTGTTCCGCGAGGGGAACATTGTACGTGCGTGTGTCCAGAAGTATGTGCCGCGAGGTGGGGTCGCCTTTTGTTTTAATGTGGGGAACCAAAGGGAGAGATCCCTTTCCCGAGTGGGTTACCAGGAGATCCTGCCAGCTGATATCACCGCTTTTTTGTCAATTTATAAGGATTTATACCGGCGAACCGCGGATACGCTTGCCCCCACCGTTCCCCCAACCCCTCGCCGCGGCCAACGTCTTACCAAGGGGGTGGTCCTCGTGGTTAAGGATCGACGAACCGTGCCCAGGAAAAGGGAGAATAAAGCTACGCCCGGACGAGGTCGAGACAATCGGAGGATCCTGGAGAATGACGCGACAAAAGGAAACCGATTGCTCGACCATCGATTTTCGGCTACCCGAATACTTTTGTATTCGAATTGCACGGTACGAGAAATTACATGAACGGACGTGTTACATTCTCATAAATACGGAAGATGTTGATTCTAAAACCGTACTTCAATTTCACCGCGTTAATACGCGACCATTAATTTGCCCCGTGTTTCCAAACGATTAATTCGAAGGCAAAATAGTGTTGATTACGACGCTCGAACCGTGACACTGAGATCCGCGAATCGAGTGGACCGGGAACGGCGGGTAGACAATTAAGCAATTATCTTCCTCCAACCCCCGTCCCCATCGATCGTTAGGGCAACGAGGGAGGGGAAATAGTGTGACGAGCATTGCGGAAGGAAGAGAAAACGAGAGGAAAGACGAAATCGAGGCGCAAAAGGGTAAAAACGAGCGCGGTACATCGAAGGGGGAGAGAAAGAAGGTGAAAGAGCGGAGCGAGTGCAACACGGGGAGGGACCGTATCTTAATGATATTGTAGCCGGCGTGCACACGCGCAGGCTTCCTCTAATTGTGCCACTGAAGCGGCCATGTTACCCAGCTCCGGGGGTGTAACGGAGAAAGAAGATCCTCCGTCAGGACCGCGTATCACGCTTCAGTGTGTCCAGCACACGCGAGCACGCACACACAAACCCCTTTGGTAGCAACGTGCCGAAGAGAGAGAGAGAGAGAGAGAGAGAAAGAGAGCAAGTAGGGCTATATATCGAAATGGGATGCGAATAAACGGGACATCGAAGGGAAGAAAGAGGAAGAAAGAAGACAGAGATGAATAGAAGATGTTCCCGCGAAAAGGACAGGTCGCGGTGCAAAACGAGGGGAGAGAGAGAAAGAGAGAGAGAGAGAAGGAATCGCTACGGTTGAGAGACGGAGGGAGAACGAGCGAAGGAGACGGTCGTGGAACGGAGAGAATAGATGCGGAGGTGCGAGCGGGAGAGAGAAAACAAGGGGTGGGAGATCGAAAGCGAGAGAGGGGGGATCACGGAGGTAAAAAGCTGGAAATTCAGCATGGCGGTTGGGAATCGGTAGCAATTATTACGAAACGACGACAGTTGAATGCGAATAGCCGGCAGGGGAGGTGGAAGGGAATTTCGGGGCAACGGAGTTGAACGTGGGTGGCGAAACGACAACGAAGCGGCGAAAAGTCGATTAGACCTCGCCGGCGTTCTAATTGTCACCCTACTAAATTGTCTCCCCCCAACCCCCCCGCCCCCTCCCCCCGTGAATGAACCTGGAAATTTCTACATCCTGCCCGAAACGAATTCGAGATTTTCATTATCCATTACAGGTCTGGGCTTCTAGAAATTTCATTCACGATGAATAGAATCCGCTAATTTTCAACTATATTCATGACGACCGTGTCACTGACACGCGCGAAATATATGATCGAGAATTATTGTTATACGTATCCGCGTATTCTGTCAAATCGACACGGTAGACAGAATGTCATTGGAATCGAACTTTTTTTTTATGAGAAGGCATTTAGAGGCATTTAAGACGGCGCGCGAGGAACAAAGAGTGTGTGTCAGTTTTAACGAAGGGGTGCCATTTTGCAGCGCCTTTTCGCCGGTACAAATGCTGCCTTTCGAAATAAGAGAGCAACTTAATCTCACATTAGCCCGACTATATCTCACGTTTAAGGCGAGCGAGCAAACGTGACTGCACTTCTGACATTTCGAATATCGTTGTATTTACCCGACACGTATCCCGCTACAAATACCCCGTGCCTCAAACTTATCTGCCGCGTACCTATCTGTTTTCCATTGCCTGGCGAACTCTCTCGCGGCGAAACAATGCCGAGTAACGAGAATCTATTCGCGTTATACGCTCCTCACCTCGGTAGATCCCGCAAGAATTGTATCATAACGAATCGACGGGTAGAATAGAGTGAACGATCATTTCACGGGTTCGTAAAGCGATCGTTAACGACGGCATGAGTCGCGATTTGCCGTTACGTATCTCCCGGTGAAAAAGGTATATGTATACTTAATTGAAAATTTGAAACGCGACGAGGTAAATTGTACGCCATACTGTTCTGCCAGTTATCACAATTGCTCCGGGGGTGCTTATCGTAACTGTTGGTAGCTCGTTGCCTATTCGAACTTCGAGGCAACCCGTTTGGCTTGCGACCTGGCCGAGTTCGCAACGGGGACGGGCGCTAAGATAACAGGATTGTTTAGTCGCGCCGCTACTTTGGAAACACTTGCACATTGCCGGTTAATTGTGCCGTCGAGAACGGAGCGAGTTCGTCTTCGCCCGGAAACACGGTTAGATACAACGATGTCGGGATACGTTATATGTACGTATAATTGTACGCCGCTATGCAAATCGACGCATTGATTATAGAATCGTCGGACAAATTACGAGAGATTTAAGGAAAGGTTCCGCGTAACCGACGCACGTTTTTCCATCCGAAAGATCGCATTTGAATTAGAAAATTTAACGCGTCTTGATTCGTAATGTTAGGTTGTATCAAAAAGTTATAAATATGATAAAAACGCGTATGGTAGCTCGTGGTTTTAAAATGGAAGGTGGAAAAACATTCGCCATCAGCAATCACGAGATAGGACTGGTGGGTTTTAGGGGATGCGAGTTAAAATGGGAGGGTTGTTCAGTCTAGCAACCACTTTGGCGCACGCGTAACCGCTGTCAGTCAATATTAACCGACAAGTCGGATCCGCGACTCCCCACGGTGTCACCGAGGTAAAAACTAGACCTTTCACCCCAAGTTTCTCCGTACAATATTCTCCCATACGATCTGCCAAATAATCGCATTCGATTTTTTGTATAACTGCTCATTCAATTCCCAATTTATCCTCAATCGTAATTCGACTGAACAAGCTGAAAGCCGAATAGCGAGAAGAGGTTGAAATAGGTGTGCAATATCGCAAATAATTGGTCAATAATCCCTCGCGAAAAGCAGGCGAGCGAGGGGACAAAACGTCGTCGCCACCGTCGTCGTCAGGGTGTTATCGTATTCGGAGTGTGTACGTGCGCGTGTTCAACGAACACACCGCGTAGCCGTCGGTGAGACCCCCACCTGCAGCCAGCCGCTGACAACTTCTCATTGTCCGGGATTCAGCTTGACGTCGCGGGGACGTGCTCATTGTTAATTAAACTACGCGTCGCCGCGCCATTGCCAGCCAGAACTCTCTCGCCGTGTTACCCGCACGATAACTGCCGCAGGACTCTGTCTGCCACGTCTGTCTCTCGCTCGCTCGCTTGCCCGCGCGTATCGAGCTGAGCCGAGCAGCGTTTTCTCCGCTCCTCCGCCCGTTTTACCTGCTCCCCTCCCCTCCCCCCGGCGGAGTCAGCCACGTTTCATCGGGTCTGTCACTAATAACGCGCCGGTTTACGTAATTATCACGGCGAATTAATGATCACCCACGGGCATGAAACGAAAATAGGTAGTTTCTTTCCCTCGAGGTTATACTCAGACATTTGTCAGTTACGAGTGTATCGATGATGTAAAAAATCCTTAAGTGGCAAAAATGTGTAACGAAAAAAAAAGCGCATTAACTAAAAAATATCGCATATTAAACGTTCGAGTTGATAGCGATTGCAGTCTTAATTCTCACGATCGAGCGTCCCGATGCTCCTTAAGCGAGCCATAAAACGCAGGAAATTACCGACGTAGCAACGTCTTGACACTCCTCCTGATACGAACCCTTATCGTGAGGTAAGCACAGCATCGGCTGGTGCTCGTTGGATCGCGAAGAGGTGGTGGTGGCCCCGCGCCACGAGTGGAAAGGCTCGAGGGCGCGAAAGACGCGCGAGATAGAAGGCACTTTCCGCCACGGGGCTCTCAACAAACCAGCTCACGTGCACTCCCCCATTGTGTGTCGCGGCTTTTCTTCCTGACGAAATCGTCGGACTCCTAATTTCGCAGTCAGCCGATGGAGGAGGAAATATCGAGCTGGGTATAAAAGGGTCGGAGTAAAATTCTAGCCGCCTCGACGGGCTTCAGTTTTTTTTTTTTTTTTCCCGTGAGCCTGGGGTAGGTTTCCGCGCCCGTCTCGTTGAGCCGCGTCCGAACGAACGAGGCGCGAGGTTTACTGGAATTTCTGTTTGTCGATTCTCATCGATTTCACACTCGAGAGACGTGGAAGAAACTGTGTAAGGCTCGGCTCGCCACCGAGCCGATCCGAGAAGATGGATTCCAGAAAGATTGCGGAGTCGTACGTGGAAGAAACGGCGAGTCAAAGCCCACGAAGTTCCCCGTTCGCAGAAACGGGAGGCTGCAGACGATGGCGAAACGTTCGAAGAATCCGGATCTGCGACATTCGTGCAAATTAGCAGTGGCCGGTGACAGTATCCATGATCACCGTGACACCGAGTAACCACTCGTCGCTTCGTACATTCCTATCTGCGATCCCTCTCGCTGGACGTGACAGCCACGAGGGGATGCCTGTCCTCTACCGCCGATCTCTTCCCAATACCAATTGCAATAGTAGCCGGCAGGGAACTTGGACAGAGTCTTTGTACGCTCTCTGTTAGGCCTATTAACCTACCGCGGATCGAATCGGGCTCGACGTGTCTCTCTCTCTCTCTCTCTCTCTCTCTCTCTCTCTCTCTCTCTCTCTCTCTCATTTGCATTTAACAAACTATTTTACTAAAACATTTAAAACGATGTGATCAAAATTTTTCTTAAATAACTAGTCTTACTATTGAGACCTCTTGTAATTTTTTATGTGCCTATCGAAATCGGCATCGAGGAAAAATTGGGATAATTTCTTCAGAAGGAAAGCGTATAACGAGAGGTCGCTAGTTCGTGGCATCGGTTCTTCCTGGGTTCTTCTTCTCTCGCTTTGCTTTTGAACCGCAACACCATGATGTTCGTTCGTATTCTCGTCTCGTTCCGTTTACCGTGCCGTTTCCTCGTCGTTCGCACGGATCGGCATCGCGTATCCCGTTTCCTCGGCCGTCCGCCACCGAACGTCGGTCACCTCCCTCTCTCTTTCCTTTTCGACCGCGTCTGCGGGGGGGATAGTCGTCGAGAGGCAGTAGAGTAGAGAGAGCAGCTACTACGAGCTCTCTGGAGCCCCGACAATACCCAGGAAATTACATAACTGTTGGAAATATCAACCAATACCAGTGCTCTGGTAAAGCCGCGACAGTCGGCGGGCGTCGGTGGTGTCGGCGGTGCCAAACCAACCCCTCCGTGCCATTATTATAACTGGGTAGGTGGCGTATTATACGCGACCGTCGGCGTCGGGGGAACTCAGGCGGGCGAACGAGATAGCACCGTGCCTGGAGAATGAAACGAGAAATTGAGTTGTGCCAAAACGGGGAAAGGGGATGATGCCCCCCCCCCCTTCAACGGAAAGGAAGACGCGGACGACCGCTACATCGACGACCGCCGACGCGATGAACGCGAACCGTCGCTTGGAACAAACAAATTCGTCGATTACAAATATTTTTCCTTTCTCTCTCATGACTTATTAAAAATTCAATGTAATATTTTAAAACGGATAACCCTT
>SHCU01000112.1:90793-101538 GCA_004307685.1 Ceratina australensis
TTGTACTATAAAAAACCTCGTGACATTTTCGATTTTAACTTGAACGCGACGCGACGCCCACTCGTTAAAATGCCAGCCGATTCAACAGCGGCAGCATATAGCGGCGGCGGCGGCGGCGGCGGCGCGGCTTCTTCGGTACAAATTCATCTATAGATGAATCTGGGCCCCGATAGAGGAATAAAGTAGCAATAAAGAAACACGCGTTTCAAAGGAGGAATGATGAAGTGACCGAAGGGGTGAAAGACACGGCGTAATGTGCCGCAGAAAGCGGACATTGTGCCATGCGGCAAAAGGGTAATTCCACAGTAGGAAGCCTTATTGGAAAAGGGTAGATAAGGGGTGGGTGGCTGCTGGTACAATAGGTGTGAATGGGCATGCGAGCGTGTCAGCGAACACACGGACGTGGTAACGGGGATGCGAGCGCGCGCGTGTATGGGTCGCGATGGGGCAGGAGGGGGGTAGTGGGGGTGGAGGTAGGGGTGGCGGCGGAAGGGTACGAGCGGCAACGTTGAACGGAAATTAAATATGCCTCACTCGATAAGTCAGAGTACCATAGGAGGGTACTCCGTATCAACGCCGGGAGATGAGCTATTGTGCTATTTTCGAGCGGAATCTCGGTGAGGCCAGGCCACCCCCTCGAGTTCTGTCTGTCCGTGTGCGCAAAACGCTTTTCGCTTATTCCGTCGTCGCAACGGATATCGGCATGGTCTCGCTGTTTCCAACCGGGGTTCCACCAGCGTTCGTCCATTTTTTATCTTCTTTTTCTTTCTTTTTTTTTTGTTCGAATATCATAGGAGAAGATCGAGATCGATTCGTTTCAATCCTACTCCCCCGTTGATTTGTACAAATAACTAGTTCGTGGAATAAAGAAGCACATAGATACTGTTAATAACTTTTTTTTAATACCAGATTTCTGAACTGAATTGACTGAAGGAGAATCGTAGTTTTCAATTTTACGTAAAAATGAGCCGTACGACGCGAAAGCATTAATAAAAAACGAAGAGAAACTATTGACGATCATTTCTCTCGTCTCCGTAACAAAAAGAGAAAAGTAGTTAATTTAATCGTGCAGTAAAAGTCGATGATGCGAGCTGAATAATTATGTTAGATTTATTGCCAAACTCACGCGGTGCTAACTACGCGTGGGCCCTTAAATGATAGGCTTTTTACGACTCGGTCGTGCGAACTGCTGAATTCATGGTACTGTAAAGCTCTCTTTACGACACCATTACCAGGTACTATTACTCATATTTTTTTTTAATGAGAGATACTTCGACAGTGCTATCATCGCGGAACGGCAGAAGTCACTAAGCTAGCTACAATTGCGTAATAGTTCTAATGATCTTCCTTTTGAGTGGCTTTTATGGAATCCCTTTAAATATAATTAATAATACATCAATGAAGCAGTCGATGGAACGATGACTGAAAAACATATCATTTTTAGAGATTGCTTTTATACTCGATGTTCACGCTACACAACGGGCGACGAAACGAAAGAAGATGTTCGCTGAAGCGATTTGACATAAACGCGTTTCTATAGGGTGAATCGTGTGTGCCACGAGGACACTTTCGAATACAAACGTCCACTCGAGAACTGGAGAATCGATTCTCTCTCGAGGAATCATAACCGTGGTTAGAGTGGCCCATTCACTTTGAAAAACTCCGGTGAATGACTCCGTTCCGTGAAATTCCGGACAAAGCCCTACCTGATCGGATATCTTCATTCCGGGATGATTTTCAAAAATCTCTATCCGGCTCAAAGGATCTATACTATTCACGCTGCGAGCCTGCGAGCTGTTGCTCGCTCTTGCGGCAGCAATTAATGAAGTCATCGTTGTAAAGCGACAAGAGGATCGTCTGTCATCGCTACTGAGCACACTCGACGCACTCTATAACTCTTCCTCCCTTTCGAGGCTACGAAATTCTCGTGAATGAAAAGCCGAAAGATAAACTTGTAGAAATTTGTATGACGACAATTCTTACCGTGTATTCAAAAACAGAAATAAGTATACACGAAGAATTCTTGTCAAAAATTTCTGAAGAATTTCTTTGAGTGTTGCTATTCTCTGATTTCACCTTGACTAAATAATTAATTCAAAACGTCGTTTCTCCAAAATGCATAGTCACCTCAATCCTTGACCATTATCGACGCTAAACCCTCTGAACGCGTCATTATTATTGAAACTCATCAAACCGTTCCGTCGGCATTAAAAGAAAAAAGTTAATCGAGACCCGTCGGTCTAATAAATATTCCTACGGTAATATCAGCGAAACCTCATAAAGCGATCGTTAGGATCGGAATGGTAAACAAGCGCTAGATCGGTGCCGGGAAACTCGTGGAAGCGAAAAATGAAACAGCCCTCACGGATGAACGATTCCCGGCCTCTCTTTTCTGCCCGTTTATAAATCCGACATAATGCGACCCCGAACGAGATTATTTCACGATTTATCACCTCGGGTCGTTCGCTGAATGCGTAGGGTGGTCTATTAGGTATCGGGGAGGGCGGCACCGGGGAAGATGGCGGCCGAACGGTGGCGAACAATCGCGTCCAGGACCGATGACAAATGACGCGGGAACCGTCTGCCCGTCTCCACTGACTTACGACTTTTCCTTTGTGCACTGGCTCGGAACCGATACCACGAAACCGTGGCTCAGGTGTTTTCTTCGTAGGGGCCGGATTTTTCACGGGCCACGGCTCCGAATCCTCGCGGGTCCAATCCCTCCGTGCTTCGTTTAAACCGATAACAGGGATTCGTAATAAATTTCCCAACAACGTATCCCTCGGCCGCGCGCTTCGCATCGTAATTCAGGGATACAGATTCTTTTATTTCGATCGACGGACAATCGTGGAAACACGATTCGTATTGGCATCAATAATGGCGATTAATCCGCGAGCATAAAACGTTTCTTACGGGCTATATTAATCACTTACCGAGGACACGTGATGCATTATCTATTCGCTACGTGCCGCGGTTGTTCAATTTCACACGGGAAACCAGAACACGATCCATGTAACGCGATGACAATTCTTTTCGTTTTATATGCAAATTTTCCAAGGCTGTTATAGACTCTTGTTTTAAGTTTCATGTTCGAGCTCCTCGTGATTGAGCGGAGAATAAAACGGCGACGGTTATAAAAAATACTGAGCTTATTGAAAGTTAATTATCTCAATTCCTCGATCAGTCAACAATGTTGCCGATACAACGGATGAACTTGCGATCAGAACGTAATACTTCCGGCGATTGTCGGTCGATTATCGAGCCGATTGGAATCGCGGAATAATGAAAAATAATTGGAATACAATCACTTAACCGCGGGCCGAAGGTCAATGCCTCGGGCCTCCCGGGGGCAGGCATTGACACTTACACGCGTCAGCATAAGTCATCGTGGACGTCACTATGGATCAAAAATATAGTTAACCGTTTGCATCAGAAATAGAACGGATATTAAATATTAATTAACGACAGGAGAACCGAAACTAGGAGACTAGTGCATCATACACATACATATGTATTACGTTTATAAACGTATGCATATATACATGTGCGACGTATACATATGTATACATATGTACATTACATCTTTGGTGAATAATAATTGAGGCATGTACTTACATGCTAGAGTCTTATGTAATAGAATACTAAATTACACTGTGACCTGTGCACAGTCCCTCATTATTGAAAACACATTGTGTACGTGAATCGTGCCCGAGCGGCGGTCTAATCACCCGGAGAAAAAACTGTCCCGAATCGAATTTGCCGTAGCCGGCATTGACAGTGGTCGCACGATCGGCCAGCAAGATGGACGGCCAACGGTTTCGTCTCCTCTTTCACCCCTCAGCAGCGGTGAACGCCAGAAGAGGAACGTCGCCGAGGACAGAGGCCGAGGGAGAGTGTGACGGCGAAAAAAGAAAAGGGATAAGCGATATCGCGCCCGGAGGAGTTGTCTCGAGGAACGAGAACTGCGAACACGAGCCAGGTGCAAAATGACTCTGGTAGAGTTTCACGTTGGAT
The DNA here is from genome assembly GCA_004307685.1 of Ceratina australensis. Classification (NCBI taxonomy): domain Eukaryota; kingdom Metazoa; phylum Arthropoda; class Insecta; order Hymenoptera; family Apidae; genus Ceratina; species Ceratina australensis. Next base: position 94,808 of record SHCU01000112.1, read on the forward strand.
AGAGGAGGACCGTTGTCCCGTCGCGGTTATCCGAAGGAAGAAGGAGAGGACGGCGAACAGAGTCCTCGTATGTCGGCCAGAAGTTTCTCGGAACACAATCGCATATAATACATATGCAATAGTCCCGGTGGAGTCCGGTCGTCGGCTCTGCCCCGAGTCCCGAACGAGTGTCCAGAATGGACATCGCGAACCTGGACACCGGCTGGATATCGTGCAACATGGCTGCCGCGACGAGGACGGTCCGAGCAGCGCTCGATAATTGAAGAGCTCTGGCTACCCGAATCCCTTTCCATCTCCTACGTTCCGGTGCCCGTTGCCTTTTTATTTCCACCGCCGGTCCACGATCTCTAGCTAGCCAGAGTTATGGCTCGCTGAGATAATGTCGCTTGTTATTACGGTCTCTCGTATCGACGTTTCCTAATCTGCGGTTAGGCCAATGGCTAATTAAGTTCGTCGAAGGAGACTCCGCTGCCCGCTAATTGAACTCACACGGGATACCAGGAACATTCTGCGAATCAATTCTCAGGAAATGTTTGAAAGATTCGTTTCGCATTGCCCCTTTCACGTGTCATTTCGGGCTAAATGTTCGAGGTATTAGATCGACTTCTATCTGTACTTGATTCGTAGAAGTTGTATTTGAAAATTGATAAAAATGTTCGACCACTTAAACAACGCTTAGTCACCGATTGAATCTTGATAGCAATTGAGATTTTCTAGCGCGCACGCGGCCTCCGGGAACGTCGGGGGAACGTCAGTAGTCAGTTATCTCCCGACTTATCGTCAGATACAATAATGGTCCGGGAAAATGTCCCAGGCACACAATAATGGCCTGTTAAAAGAGCCACTTTCTCTCCGTCCCGCCACGTGCGCACCTTTCTATCCACCGCAGCCACCCTCTGTTCTCTTCTTCTACCTTCTCCGTGCCACCCTCGCCATTTGCAAACAGTGACGTACTTTGAAAATTCGATGATCAAAAAATTGATGCATATAAAGATTTGATATTTTCAAACTATTTTTCCATATAAAACATTTTTTACTTTGAGCCAATATTCAATGAACGAATGAGTAAATTTTCCAAGAAAAGATAGATAAACGTTGATTCCCGTTTCGGTGAATGGATCTATCCGACGGTGTCTACGCCGTTGCGGATACTATACGCGCGTGCGTACACGCACACGAAACGGAGGAACGGAGGTACACGCGCACGCAGCGGAGTAGGGTAGAATGAATGACTGCATCCTATTTGGGGGTTGATTCGTATTACTCGTGTTTGCCGAAGAGATTTCAGAGCTTCCTCGCTGCCGGTAGGGGAAAAATAATTAAAAACGTTTATCTTTCATAATCCCGGCCACAAGCGAATGATGGAACTTGTGGGTGAGAGCTAGATGTCCTTCGCACCTGCTATTTCAGTCAAACATGATGGATGATCAAAAGGAATCGTTTTCAACTACCACGAGACATAACATTTTTAATTTTTCAAAGTAATTTATGTATAATAAAAACCATATGTCAATAATTATCCTAAGTGCTCGTATCGGTTTAATTTAATAAGAGTAGCAAACTATCCAGTGGTTTATGATATTCATCTGAATATATCGAGGACAAACACATTGACAAACATTTTCATTGATTGTACAAGAGTTTCATTATTAATGATAATTAGGGAACGTTCGAGTTCCCAGGTTCGCGAAAGGAAATGAGGAAAACAATTGACACGTAGATATCATGAAACAGTCAGTCATATGTACCTTATGTATACGAATCCGATCTAACGAGTTTGGTTCAAATTCAGGGTCTAACGATTGCCAAGCACTTCCGCCGATGAATATTTATCTTTGCCGATCGTTGTCTCGACACGGGCCGAGCGACGCAACCGTTCATCCTTTTACTCGTGTACGTACACACGAGGCATGCATATGCATCGCGCATTGATTTAGAAAACAATATCCACGTTATTTGTCGCTTTGCATAGGATACCGCGTGTACGAGACCGAGTTCACCAGTTAAATAAATTCCTTCGCGTTGAATGCGATTTCCTTCGATTTTACCGGCGCGGCGGTGGTGGCGGCGGCGACATTAACATTGGTAATTCCCATTGTTTCACGCATCTCGCTCTCCGCCGCTTGTTTTTCTTTCATTATCATTAAAACGAAACCTTCGCTCCCTCTCTGGCGTCGATAATTGCAACCAGGCAAATAGAATTGCAATACATTACTGGAAGAAACTGAATTTCTGAATACGATAACTCCGATCTGATGCAACTTCGACCTTTCACCTGAATTTACGATCGAACATCGAATTTCACGCATCTCTCTATGAAGAAGTTACATCTGCGAAAGATACTAAGAATTCTTCTCGCATATAAAAGTAAAACAAATATCTACGGTACAATAAATGATTTATTTATCATAAAAGTCTGCAACTTACCGATCATTAACCTCTACATGTGTCGAATACCAAATTTCTTCGTTCGAAATTGTCCGATGGTTCGGCAATTAGGGAAGCGTGGTATTGCAACGCGTACAGAGGCCATAAACGTCGCGTTGGTCCACGAAGAGCCGGACGAACGCGACGTGAAACTGCCGGGTGAAATTCGTGATTTTTCAATTTTATTTAATTGGTCAATTACTATTCCGAAAATTGACAACCGTTATTTAACCGGTTGTCGTTGCGTTAGAAAAAAGGGTAAACACGTCCCGTCGCCAAGCACAACATTATCCTTCTCGCCTGTGCGACTACAAATTTAACTCGTGACACGCGTTTTACGACTGACAATGATACATACATAGTGCTTCTCCTCGTCTGTCTCGTATAAGCACATACCCCTCATCGTCGCGTATCCTACATTCCCGCCGAGCGTTTACGGTGCGCGAATCATGAGCTTGGGAGTACGATGCGAAAAGTTCGAGGGCTTGTAGCACCGTACTAAATATGCTCAGAGAAAATTATGACACCTCTTCGAATTGTAGGATTTTATTTGAACAACGAGATTCATCTGGCATCCATGCTGAAGTCATTAAATTAAATCATTTCACTGTGTTTATACATCGTCTCGCTGCGATCTTCTACAGGGTCGTTCGATAAAAGCAAATCTAACGAACATTCTGACAAGATCGTCGGTTACCATCAAGTACTTAAAAACGTGTTGGGTACGTGTGAACACGGCAGGGCGGGACACCTATTGGAATTCCGCGCGAAGCGAGGAGGATAAAGGACGATTTGGGTTAAACAAGATTGTCAGGGGCTCATTGTTCCATTTAATTTCGTTGGCCCGGAAGGCTTAGGGTTTCGACGCGTTAATCGGCAATTTCGCGGCCGGGAAAAATCTTGACGATGTTACGGTGAACTAATAACGTAAATACAGGTCGGGATATATTCGAGGGAAGGTAAAGTAAAGCCGCTTCAGCGCGGCGGCCAGTTAATGAGACCACCCGTAGCCGTGCTCTAATACCGGCGCGATTAAACGCAGACAGGATATTAAACTACGCTCTATACACCGCGGCCATAACGCATTTTGACAATGCATCGTCCGGGCGATAAAGTAAAATCGTAAACCTCTTGCTTGTCCGCGACTACCGTGTCCCTATGCCGTGTAAGTGGCACCGAAAATTTATAAACGGTTTCCCCCGAGCGAACGATACGATTCCAGGGAGCAATTTATAAATTCCATCGGAGCGACACTTAATTTAACGCCGCGACGCAACCTTCACGCTAATTTCATTGATAATGTCAACGCGTACAGGTTGAACGTACGAATATGAGTTCCGAGCGCGTTTCGGCGAATGTAACAATTAAAAACGGGACAAGAATCGGGTAGAATTCGAGCGTGCAACGGTACAAGCGGCGAGCGGTGCCACTGAAATTCGAGTTGGCAAACCTAATGGTGCCGAGGGCGAGTCATCACGTACAAAACGGAGAACGAGCTCCGGGCGGGAGCGCACCACCGTTACGGCAGCGCGAAAAAGAGAACGGAAATCACGGGAGCACGCGGAGGAACTTGTGTTACGTTTTGCCGCTGGCATTAGCTAACGCGTGTCATCGCAGCGCGAATTGGGCTGGAGACACTGGGCGAAAATTCGTGGAAATAGTTCCTGGATAGCGCGATACGATTGATCTCTGCTGAACTCTTAGATTTTTATTGTCTGCAGGCGAGGCTCGGAATTCGTTGGTCTCGAAAGAGAGGAAGGAACGAGAAAAAAAGAGAGAAGAAAAAGAGAGAAACGAGGCAATTTATCAAGCCATGAGTTAACACAATATCGCGTTAAAGGAGGAGACGAGGGAAGCCCGGTTTCGAGATGGCTACTCGTATTTTCGCTCCGGTTGATTCACGAGCCGCTTTAAAGCAGTTCTCGTACATAAAGAGGGATATGCAAGACGTTCAAGCGATACACGCGGGGCCCCCTTAAGATGAAATACTCTTATCAGAAAGACGAGAGCGCGCCGCGGGATGCTCGTAGGGGATGATCCGCGCCCGCGAGTCCGCTCGAGGTAATTGCTTTTTACCCCGAGTGGAAATATCTATTATTTTGCGACCGTAACCCGGCTCGCGTATATTTTTCATTTCCACGATATACGCGCTAGCGGCCGAGATCGAGTATAATAATATCACAATAACCCAACCGGGGCCAAGGTTCGCGCGACTCCCTCTCACCCTTCCGTTTCTCATGATTTGCATTTTCATACTGTTTCACGCTGGAATGAAACTTTCCATTACTGCAGGATAGGGAGGGCAAATGGTTATTACATATATTTGGAAATTGCAAATCTCAAGCGAACCAAGTATCGGCGAAATTAAAAGGAAACAGGCTAGCGATCCGGTCATCGATAGGGAAAGATTTGAGGATTTCGCGCGGATCTTTGCTTCGGGAACGCTCCGGACACCTTTTAATCTTGTTTCTTTGAGCGCGAGGCATTTTTTTGGGAACGGGTCTTTCACTCCGGAGAAAGAGAGAGAGAGGAACAAGCAAGAGCAAGGCAGTCGACTGTCTATTTTCGCCCCCGGAGACGACAACGATGCTGAACGTGTAAACGGGCCCGCTGTGACAAACGCCACTGCCAGATAGCCTCGTGGTACAACTCGAACGGATGCTTGTACCATTAACCGCAGACCGCAGATTGGGATAGATCCGAGGAGGCCTAATGGAGTTGTATGCGGCGGTGAACGGTAACGGAGGAAAGAGGACGGAAGAAAAAACGAAAAGATCTCGTATCTCGTGTCATACAAATATCCGAGTTCCCACAACGCTACGAAGGATACGTCATAAGAAGGATGCAACATCTGCTTACCTCCGGGGCCCGTTGCACAGTTTCGACTAGCAACGCGCATGATAAACAAAACGAAACTAAAAATGATATAAATGATTACAACACTTCGCACAATGAGTTAGTTATCCAAAACTCAACAATGCAATAAATATCTCATCACGGGAGAACACCGGCCCGTCGAATAAATCGTCGTTAGACGTAATTGAATTTCTTCCTAGCAAGGTCGGAAGGGATACACGCGGTTCTCTCTCTCTCTCTCTCTCTCTCTCTCTCTGTAAAGGAGATTCCATTTTGAAGGATCTCGTCGTAGTTACGGCACTGCAACGCCCGTCCCCCCGTCCGTTCCGTCTCTGTTCGTTCCATTCGTTTTAACCCGGTGCGCCGGTCTTCGCCGGGATATCATCTGGAAGGTGAGACGCAGCAGAGAAGCGCACCCGGGTACGGTGGACTAATTGGCCGATAAATCAACCTCCGGCTTGCCTTCTCTCCGCTGCTCTTGCTCCGCGCTGGACCTTTTAGAGTCTACTCATAGGTGGACTTTCCGGACGCAAGGTATACACGCGCCCCGAGTCTAATTTTGAACGGCGGCGTCCGGCGCTTTAAGGAGATTCACGACGCATTGACATTTCCAACGGCGACATTGTTCGCCTGCAGTGAAATATAATTCTTATTCAATTTAAACAAAAAAACAGTTGGAAAGTCTTCGAACCTGTACTCAGCGATTCAACGATAGAAAGTCCAATTTGCGTGTTGCGTTTGACGAACGGACATTAAAATTCCTCCTCGCTCTTCTTATTCTGATTTTAATTATGGCCATAATTACGATACTTAATTACAGCGATGGCATTCCATCAACAAACACCCCTGACTCCACGCTTTCAACCAGTAATTACCTTCCGCCGTACGAGGACGTAGCCACAATATACTCCGTGAGTTTATCCTCTCTTTTTCTCAAGAGCTACGCATACGTTCGCGTATTTAATGCACCAATCAAGTCGCGGACGGAACGAGGCGAGAAGTCCGTCCAAACGAGCCCGAGACGAAGATATTTTATCAGCGAGGATCGAGATCACCGCCGATAGGCCAGGCGACGAGCCGACGATCGCCGCCGTGATAAATTCTCGAACGTGAATGCCGCTACGTCAACCGAATCGTATTTTCGTGAAAATTGTGGCCCGTTACGCGAGCGAACGAATCCGTCTCCGTTTTGTATAATCGATCAATTTAATAGAGCGACGATATGCATATAACGAACGCGGAAGTTCTTCGAAACTATGCGAACAAAATCCTGGGTATCCTTAGGTGAACAACATCGTCGTCGGTTTTAAATTCCGGACGAATTACTATCGATACCACCAAAGAAGAAGAGCGGAGCCGGATCGACGAAAGACCGACGTCAACGCTAATTATGCACGCGATCGCGGAGGGATCCGTCGCCGGGAATCGATGGGTAAACGAAGATCGGT
>SHCU01000112.1:114285-130089 GCA_004307685.1 Ceratina australensis
TTGTAACCCATTAATGTAACTGATTAATTTATGAAAATTCTAATTTCTACTATTGCTGGATGAACTACATATGGGTCCTTTCATCAGGTCAAGCCATACCTAGAGGACTACATGTACGACACAATTTGCAAACGGGAGTAACTGAAGCTAAATTAATGGACAGTGAAGATGCAGATGGGAAAAATACGAATATGACTTCCAATGGTTCAAGTGATAATTCTCTAACATTGCACCCTGAGAAGGCAATTTTTGAAGACAAGAATCCAATCGAAGAGTTAAAAGCTAGATTGAAACAAATTAAGGATGAAAATATTCCAGAATTAGATGTAATTATTTCTTTTATCACAAATAGATTTGTTTTGAGAAATGATTTTTCTAAATCCTTAGTATTTTTAGGAGGAACATACACAGCAAATAAAAAAGAAATTTAAGGATTATGAGACTCTAAAAAAAGAGTTCAAAGCAATGGAGATAAACATTACAACTGACTCAGAATTATTAAGCAACTATTTCCAGAAATTCCAAGCTCATAAAAGTGGGATTACCACGGGAACTTTGTCGAATGCAGACAGAGAAGAAGTTTTAGATATTTTATATAATCTAGAATATCTACTTCATCATATTGACAATGCCAAAGTTTTTACAGATATGCAAGGGTATGTATAAAACGAGTCTTTATAATAACCAATCAGGAAAACATAATTTTTCTTATTACAGCATGACCAAAATTATATCTCCATGCCTGAATGGAACAAACAATGAGATAAAGGCTGAAGCTCTGAGACTTTTGGGTGCTGCTGTTCAATCTAATCCCAAAGTACAATTGAAGGCACTAGAGAGTGACTTTGTGCAAAAACTTTTGCATATATTGTCCACAAATAGTAAAGTAGAAGTAAAATCCAGGTGTCTGTTTGCTTTGAGTGCCTTAATAAGACAATTTCCAGCTGCTCAAAAGGCATGGATCGATCATGGAGGCGTAGAGATATTTGGAAAAATTCTAGTTGATGATCAGTTGCAAATACAAATAAAAATTATGAAACTGATCAATGATCTAATCGTAGAAAGGCAACTCTTGCAAGAAGTTGCTGATCCTAGAGAACAACAATTAAAAGCGAGCTCGTATGCAGCTGCAGATATCGAAAAGAAATTATTGACTTATGAATATTGCGATCGTTTGAGCAATCTAATGATAACAAATTTCAAGGATGAACTTAATGATCCCCAAAATTATGAATTTCTTGAAACCATTTCTGATAGCATGATCACAATTGCCCCAATTTGCATAGATCGGTTTAGAGAAAACAAAGATGTACTGTTACCCATTATACGACGTTTGTTAAGTTCTCATGAAAATTTAAATGTTGTAATCGATAAACTTCAGACAAAACAAGAAAAACCCCACGATGAATTGTAGTCGACAGGGTGAATTGCTTTCCTACTTATGTTGCGGTGTAAAATTATAATTGTACAAAGCTTTATGTATAACAAAAGTATATTTTATCACGGATATTTTGATTATTAATTGTTGGTGCTCCAAAAAGGATTGCTACTAAGTGAATGATTTTCAATCACAACCGTTTGTTTATACAAATGCGTGTATGTACAATGTATCATAGAATGAATGTGTGTTGCGTATAAGCGAAGGAACCACTTTGTACATATATAGACCATGAGGTGTTTAAATTATTTAGCTAATAAACAAGTACGAGTGTTATGTTTTTTTATGTTTAAAGAAATTGTTTAATAAATTATTTTTTATTTCTTTTCATACCTGTAACGTTCCATAAAGGAATAATACCTGTGTTATAGAATAAAATACTTTATTTACAAATCATAATGATTACATATGAACAATCTGCTCATGCAGTCATACTTTATATAAAATATACTTGCCAAGTCGCTGATTAAAAACCAGCTTCGTAAGTTTCAAACTTCTATTTACACATGTTTAAAAAGAATGCTCGTGTACCGAGTGTCCCGTTGTGAAAACAATACCTTGTTGTTTCGCTCTTAAGTACAAGGATTTACTTTTGGTTTGTGCGGCTTGTAAAACATACAGATTTTAGATGACACGCAAATCTATAGAGAAACAGACAGACCCCTATTTTTCAATTCTAGACTCAATGCAGTCAAACCATTTTTTACCGCACAATACCATGTCATAACAACACATGATCGTGCGACAATGAATAGTTCTACTTGCATCGGAGCTAATTCATCTAACATGTGAACGTCTTTAAAATATATATATGATTTCTATAATTCTTTACTTTATAATACGTGGAGTAACTTTATATTTATGTACCAATTTTACAGAAGGAATTTTGCTTTAAGAATTATATTCGTCATGATCTGATATACAAATGCTATGTATTTACTTTCAAAAATTTTTTTCACAGTAAGAGAAATGGGTGCGTTACATTATGTACAATTTACTTTAGGAACTTAAAGATATACATACTGATATGCAAATAGCAAATAAATCGTTACTGGCAATATCGAAAATACGCTTATTATATGCGTACTTGAGAAAACAGATTTTATTATTTAATTTCATGATTGCTTGTTTTTTTTTAACAGAAGGAAGCATAAGCGTTATGTACACGGTTATCCGTTTTCACAACGTGAAAGTCATAGACATCAATACTGGTTCACAGTGTAACGCCTAGATAACGAAGTTTAAGTGTAAAGTAAGTCGATATTCCATAGAAACGAAATTAACGTTTATCGTTAAAACGCTTTCGATAGCTTACGGAGGAACATACGTATATTTATGGATAAACTATACCACTTTTCTAACGTTCTTATATATCATTATATGAATACAAATTACTTAATAGCAAGTTGCGAATGTTACGATCTCCAATAAACGATCGAAAATATCAAAATAATTCAACCCTCCCCTCTCATACATCTCTCTTATTTGCCAATCTCACTATTCGTAGAACGTTAATCACCGCGAGCGAAAACGTGCCTCAGTGAAATGAGAATGAATGAAGACTAATATTGAATTGAATGTAAAAGTACTAGCCACGTTTCAAGTATGTATACAGACAAACTATGGAGCATGAAGTTGTATTTCGAACTATTCTTGATATAAAAATTGTATCATTTATGAAGGGATTTGGTCAGTCGTTGCTTCTCTACCATTTATTGGATGCGCCGTGATTGAGCAACAAGTATCTCATGGTAGAACTATTTATGGCAAACACGAATTACTCCTTTCGACACGTAATTAGGGACGCTAATAGAAAAGGAAAACTACGTATTGATATAAGTCGATATGACTCAACAGAAATCAGCATAATATTCTATACGCGTCAAAGTAATTTGACATGTTGAACCTAATGCTGTTGCAAGATGAGATAAGATAACTAATCGCAAAGAATCGTTAATACCGCCATCAGAACAATACCAAAAATTAATGCGAATGCTTGTTTCAATGATTCCCTCGGACTAGATTCTTTAAGCAGTTCAGGCAAGATGGTCACCATGCCAATATGCAGGAAACCACCCGCGGTGAAAGGTAATATCCAGCTCGTCTTAGCTCCTGAAGAAAAGAATAATAATCAGTTAATAGGAAAATTGTACCGCCCTGAGACGAGAACATTGTTTGAATAGGGAGATGATTACTTACCTACTTCACCCCCAGAGAAGAGAACCGCCGACATGGCACCAAAAATGCCACCACTAGCAGTGATGAGCTGCGCCCGCGCAGCTTCCCATCTGTTGAATCCACTGCGTAGCAAAATCGCGAAGTCACCAACTTCATGAGGAATCTCATGTATGAGTATAGCAAATGTGGTAAGAACTCCCAAGCGCGCGGATACCATGAAAGATCCACCCACAGCCAATCCGTGCGTGAAATTGTCTATTATATTGGCTAACAAGTTGAGATAGCCAGTTATGTGTTTTGACTTTTGCTTTATAACAGTCTTTTGGTCGTCAGTCACATCGCTTGCATGATCTTTCTTGGACAGGCTGTTCGAAAAGCCATTGGTTTTTGTCAATTTTTTCAGATAATCTTTCGCTTCATCCAACGGTAAACTTTTCAGAGTGCTCGACAACTCGTCACACATTAATACTGGCTTGATGCCGTTGGGAATGAAGCCGTTCTTATGTGTATCCTTAAAACCATTTGGCAACTTGTTGTAACCGTTCTTCTTTTCCATGAAAGGCTGCAACTATTCGAGATTTCGTTTGAGGATCATAGTTTTTATCATCATTTAGCTACAGATGAGAAATTTATTAATTACCTCGTTGACGGCTTTCGAGAATTCGTTGAGAGGTCGTTTTGTGAAATCATTTTTCAAATTGTTTGCAATCAAATTGATACAATTGTTATTCTCCATCTCCTTTTCAGCTTCTGTGCTAATTTTCTCAGATGTCTCTGTATCTTCCTCTTCAACTTCTTCCTCGAAAGCGAATAGCTTTTCCACTATGACGAATACCAGAAAACCTCCCAGCACCCACAGGCTACACTTCATGGACGGATGTCCAGCATCCGCTCCTGAAACAACAAACATTTTATTTGTACACAATGTTAACCGATAAATTTCGATTGGACGGCATCTCGGAAACCGTAAGTAAACTAGGAACAAGCTGAGGCTTAATATAGGAGAAGATATCTGGCAATTGAAATCCGCAACTGATATACAATAGGGTTTTAGAGCGTCGCTTTTGAGTCGCATACAAAAGCCGTCGTCGGAGAAAGAAGATCGCCTCGAGCTTCGTTTACCATAGCTAAAATGATGAATTGCAACTCGTGATCTAAGTGACGTGCAATTATAAACTGAAGAGAAGACCAGAAGAAAGTCATAACTAACTCAAGGAAATGATATCTTTCTTTAATAGGAATATTCATTAAAAATAACAAATGCCTCGAAGAAACAAAGTATCTCTGCAAAACAGTTGCAATTGGAGTTGTTGTTAGAAACTAACAAAGGTCGACAGAGTTCAGAACGATTATAAATTAGGTAAAAGCAGCATTCGAATGAAACTAATGCATGAGATCATGCATTGCATGTACTCACGCACGAGCAAAATGAAAACGAAGATTGCGTTGCATACTCGATGTGTAGATGCACTTCGAATCGATTGATCCCTGATACCCTCATCTCAATCTTTGACACCATTCTTGCATACTTTTGTATTTTTGTCAAACATGGTTTGTCCCCTCCTATTAGCATGGTGCAATGAATTTTCCGAATTGGAACAAGGCTTTAACCTCATGCAACGTTTAACGGCTTCCATGTATCGTTTTATACATGACTAATTGTTGCGAAATTTGGTACAACTATTATACAGTGTTTAATCAATAATGTATAACAAATTCGTAAGTCATTAGTGCCATGTCACGACAACTTTTACGTCATCATACCACCTTGAATACCTTCAATATGATATCTACTTTATTATGAATTTTTTTAACGATTTATAAAAGGATAAGCAAAAGGATAAGCATAAAAAAATTAAATGTATTTGATGTCTTAACCAGCATAGAATAAAATAATGAAACTACTTTCACATCAAATGGTTCTTAAACATTAAAAAATGTAAATTAACAGAGAGTTCGAAGTTCTCATGTTCCGGTATCGTAAATAACTGGGCAGTTATCTAATGTGACTCATATTTCAGTGCGAAATGCCTCAGTTCTCTTTTTGCAGATATTACAAGCAAGGACAAGCCTTCAATGCTGATGAGTTCGTCAGTTAGACAGTTTCCGCTCCTCTGTTTTCCCATTTTCTCCAATTAAATCGATTGTTTCTCCCCTGATAGTTGGTATACAAATACAATGATCTTTTCGCACCTTTTAAGAAGCTGTTTCCCCATGCTTCTGGTAACAGATGTAGAAAAACGTCGCCTAGAAGTCCACCGACTGCGAAGCTCAGCAACAGTTTTAGTGTACTAGCACCGTCTGGAAAAAACAAAGTTAAACTGTTAAGGAGGTATACAATTCGTGGTAAACTAAACTAGCAAAAGGTAGGTACGTATAGGGAATTAGCCGGCGAACTCTAACTTTTTTTGTATCATCTATTACCGGCTACTACTCAATGTACGAATACATACATTACATGTAGTTCCGGGATCAAAGTGTAACAAAGTCGAACACACTAAAGATGTTCCAGAAATTCGTTTCAAATCATGATTTATGTATAAACGCATACATGTGCACATAACACGATGTATCGACGTGGTTGTTTGGCTTCTCTCGCACAGCACTGATAAATTTTAAAGCTGAATCATGTGGCGTCAGGAGACTTTACTGCTCAGTGACTTTTCCGTATTTATGGCACATTAATCTCGACAAAAATTTAATAGAAATTTTGTGCAGCCATATATTAAATGAAAATAAATTTACGTCAAATTTTTCTTCTCTAAATTTATAATAAACTTTAATTGGAATTTTACACATAAAATCGATTCCTCAATCAATGCGCATAATCTGATTTTGCGTCAGATTGTTAATTATATAGATGCATTGATATCTGTATTAGGCTACTTAAATATAGACTTAAAATCAAATTGAACTTAAGCTTCTTTCCGTTCGCAGTTCATGATCCGATACGATCTTGTTATATTACCGGTTACGTAAAACATTATTTTTCGTTCAAAAATAATCGAGCCATAATCCATTTATATAGATCGTCAATCGTAAATGATTTTGAATGTACGTTTTGGGATTTGTACGGATCAATTCTGATTATTTAATATAATCCATTCTCCTGATTCTTAATTATCACAAAGTGGTAGACAGCGCGGAGTGCCTTCGTTAATAGCGGGTAGAGGAAAAAATAAGAGAAGGACTTTTAGAGTGATAAGTTCACTCTTTTCCTCAGAGCAAAGTCCAATATTATAATACATGAATGAAAGCACAAATGAGATTAGTAAGATTTCAGTGAATGTGTGTTGCTTGGTTTTACTTAAGATGAGAAATTCCATGATTGACCTTGATCCACTTTTTATAGAAGAATTAATATCTTTAATGAAAATACTAATAGCTAATACTACCTTGACTAATTGGAATGGAAGTTAAAAGCTCTTAATTTAAATCAATTGTAAATTACATTAGAATTTGCATATTAAACATAGATATCTTTATACCTATGTTTACCTTGAAAAAGATTTCTGAAGATCAATTATTATTAGCTGTAGAGAATAAAACATGTTAATGCATTGCCTACGGCCTACATCTACATCTATAGTAATTGGACTCTGTATTCATTTATCTGTACCACAAATAATAACACTTGAACGCAATTGCGATTGCACTAATTATTCTGTGCAATAAACGTTCCCTCATTACGAGGCAATTAATGCAAAGTATGTATAAACAATCTTCATAAAGGGAATTAATCGCCCTCAACTGCATTATCCTAAAATTATTATATGTATCGTTCATTAAACCGATATCTATTTTTATCGATTCGTAACCAAAGAGATTGCAAATTAATTGCATAAACGCCTACCGATCAAGGGTTAAGTATCGTGTTTTTCCCGATATTTTAATCTTATAAATATAATTCAACAGTCTAAACACTCTCGCATATGATTACGTGAAAACTCTTTCGAGTATTTTTTTTTCGTGAGAATCTATAGATCTTTTCAATTTTAAAGAAGGAGAAAAAGTCGTCTCGGCGACCATCTTTAAGATTATTATCTTCTGAGATATAAAAATTTCTCAACACGTTGCGATTTCACAAAAATCAGTGAACAGTAATCAATAACAAATTGGTCAGCATTCGTGATAAATGACAAAAAATCATTTCCGTATTTTGTTTACACGTATGCACATTAAACGTACAGTATAAAATTTCGCTTGACATTGAAATTCACATAAGCATAAAGTGTAATGTAAATGTTATGAAAAAAATTGTTTGTGAAACGCGGCTGACAAAAGTTTTTAACACAGCATCAATCGATGCAAATCGCTTTTCATGTTAATCGTTCGATATTAAAATTATCACAGTCCTGTAATTTAAATCTCATTTTCCATTGCTAAAAAATTCTATGTAGAACTGAAGCACATGATAAGATACGAAAGTCTGGATATAAATATCGCCGGGATTCCCAGTAACTCAGTTCAAACATCAAATGATCTATGCTTGTAAAACTAATATTGTTGTAATTACGTTACCAGAACATATTCGCTAAAACGCGTCACGGTAGTGGTCTCATTGAAAGGTGCTTTATTGAAAAATATGAATGCGTGACAGTGCTTTTTGTAGTCACTGTACGTAATTGTTTAAATGCATCGTACGATGCTTATATACACACGCAATGGGGCAACGATTTTGTTCCGCAGTTAACGCGTGACTGAATGAATACATCTGCGTTATCTTTCGGCATCCGAACTGCATCGCACGATAATGCTTGTTTAGCTGTGCTTAATATGTTTTCACGATTGTGCTCACTTAAGTCGGTTGCAATTATTCAATCTAGAATAAATTCCTAGAACCGTGTATAATTCACCTTGCGCCTTTTTCATGATGAAACTTGGCGTTAATGTTGCAAAGTCTAGATTCCCATTATAAAGTTCGAATACATTATTATGATGTGAAGTGGACTTTTATTGAAAGACAGATTAATACTTAATACTTTTCGAAAAATTGCTTGTCTTCTAGAAGTCCAATTAGAATAAATTAAGTAGCTACGCGAATATCGATAACAGCATATCAATGATCGATCGGTCATTGTTTGGTTTACTTTTCTCGGATTTTTATCGATGTCTGTGGTGCTAGCCAACAATTGTGTATGATCAATGGCAGGTTTATATCTGTTTAATTTCAGAACTCTCGCGATTCTTTAATGTCAGAATAGTTATTTATTAAAACAACAGGAAGGCAGAATTAATTACATTTAATTTCTTCGTCCTTTGACACGTGACCATTCTTGCAAGTTCACGGTGTTATATGCTTGCACGTGTGAACCGGTTTTTTCATATCGTGTTTGTCTTGCAATTAGTATCGACACTAATGTAGTGAATAACAGTAGCTTCATATTCAGTAATTAGACAACGATGAATAAAAATTCTCTGATTATCTCGATTCTGTACTAAACATAATTAAGAAAAAATATTTCCACGAATACTCATGACTTAGAAGTCATGATTCAGAAATTAGAAAAACTTTAGTTAAAGTTTTCACTTAAAATATTTTTGACATTATTTCAATGTGAAACTACATAGTACACACAGGAAGATGTAGACGTTAGCTCGTTTCAAAATAGAAAAATCAATTCGGTATCGTGCAAGAGCACTGAGAGATTGGTTGCAGCTGGTATTATCAGATTGTCCAAGAAACAGGTGTCAATTAACGTCCAATCTTGGTGATATCGAAAAAGAAATAGGAAGAGAGAAATGCATCTGCGAGCTCGATTCGTAGGCGGAGTGGCGTGATATGCTTGATAATGGATCATTCCAGAACAGTCGTTCTCTATATTAGAATATATATACGGGAAGCCTCGTTTCGTGCGACATCCGCGCGGTTTCAGTTTTATCCATTAACGATAACCATTAAATTTAGAATAGGGTAATAACAGTACAATGAATCGAACATGAATCAAATCGAAGTTAAAAAATTACTGACTACACTTGAAATGATAATTTTTTTTACAAAAAAAATGAAGAAAGCAACAACCGTTTTGAGATTAGATTCAAAGAACAGATAAACAATCGAGCGAATGCATGCCTGATCAAATGGCAGAGAAAACTGGCTTACGCAAACCTTGCATCATCGACTTGCAATTCTGCAATGTAAAGAAGAATACTTCTGCTGAACGAAAAAATAAAATAAGTGCTCTGCTCCGAAAGAAGGTCGATTACCATAAAAGTAATTCAATTAAGAGTACGAGTGATTCACGCATCTTAATAAAGTGGAACAAAAATCATTCCTAGTCAGTTAAATTTCTTGTCATCACCGCAGGCTCAACTTAGGGAATCTATGCTGCGACGGAGAGTAATTTGAATTCAGTGTCGTATGCGTTGATTTACTGTTTCAAGTTTAAACGACTTTACGGTTATCGATCATCCTTTGCTCTAAGTCCGAAATGCAGAATCACGAACGGAAATTACGATTTTTTATGCAATTATTGTTATATCGTTAACGAGAATTCGGTAGAGAAAGCGTAGCAAACGTGCGATGCGACACTGTATTGATTCATTTTTTATAGTCCCCTCCTCGTCTTCCTCAGGTATAATCGTGTGTATGTAGAGCTTAATGAAAACCATGCGAAACAATTGCCTTGTTATTTCTCCAATGCCAGACGTCAAATTGCTATTCAAGATTCAAGGATTCTTCCAAACCTTTCGTAAAGGATTTAATCACCACATGTGACTAGAGCTTATAACTTTTCAAAAGAACTATTAAGAAAATAACAATAGATATTAAAAAAAAAGGCTATGAATTTCTTGACCACAAAACAGAAATAATCGTGTCTAAAACAGACAGCAGCAGGAGATTGAAAACTGTCTGCAGATTGGCGACCTTGAATTGTTTCTTCCCTTAAAATGTTCAACGTCCACGTGCATGCGGTCTCATTAGAAATTTTATTTGTATGCCTCATTGTCTCGAACAAGTTCCACGACCTTCGGAATACTGGCACACTATTCCATGCACGTGAACCTTTTACACTCCTTCATTCGCGTGGGTCGATCGCTTTCCGAGCCACTACTCGTTCTGACGTTTAAATTTTTGGACTTCTTTGTGAATGCTCAATAAAAAAAGTTATAAAATCACTGCAACAAATAAAAACTAAGTATAAAACAAACTGCATTTAAGGCGCTTCTAATCCACAAATTTCCAGAATAAGTTCTACAACCTTGCACGCTCACATTGTCATGGAATAAGCAGCATTATACGCGAACTGCGATTTCTACATTTTGTGTAACGGAACGTTCAACTTTTTTCCACTGGAGAAACAGCTATAGAAAGACATTTTCTCGAAAGCTAAAGTCAACCGATACTAGCATGCGAAAGAACTTCTATCTAAGCAAAAGTGAGGAGCATCCTCTAACACAAGAGAAGATAATGACGATTGTTAAATTCACTAGTATTTAGAGAGGAATGTCGACAACTACGTGCCTAACCCTTGACGCCATGTGATGTAAACAACTGAGCTTAATGAGTTTCCCAAATCAGAAGCGTACTCCTACATTGTTTCTTGAATACTGCATATCATTTGTCCGTCTGATATTTCAAATAAAATTCTTTTGTGATTTCGAATGAGCTTTTCATGCCTCTAACATTCATAGTCAGAGTAAGCAAAAAAAAAGGTAAAATAAATATCTTTGAAGATAATATGTAACCAAAATCAGTTCCCGACCGAATATCCAAGCAATTAATCTATCAGTATCTACTGATAAGTATCTTTCTTTTGTATCGTTTAACGATAACGACTTGCAGACGATTAAAGAGACGCAAATATGCTGGCACGATTCGCTGCGCGTTTCGCCGAAGGAGACGAGATTATGCTTCCAAGTTAAATGCTGGCCGGAGCATCGAACGATGCGGCAAACAATATGCGCATCAGACTGCTTCCACGTGGCCGAGTGCGTTTACTTTCGAGAAGCCCGACGTAATAACCCGTCAATTATTTTTACTTCGCCTGCAACTGAGCTACGGTGTCATTCGCGGTTTCATCTACACGAAATAATTATAAAATTCTTTTTTAAGAAATTTGAACAAGTGGGGTACTGCAGACGGTGACGCCATTTGAGACGTTGCAACATAGAGCTCTGGTGAAATCGGAACGATCGATCTCTTTTTATTGATCCAGAGAAGTCAGAATATATTAGATCGATCATTGACACAGTCAGAACAGTGTTAATGCGAATATAATTTCCTATTCTAGTTATGTAAATTTCACCATAAAATATCGCCTTCCTCCCTTTATAGACTATTTAAAGAGCGAGATACAACGGTTTTATCGTTATGAATATGTATGTTATACGATAAAAACAATCTTGGTTATATTGGAATAACTTCCTGCAGTATTAAAAGAATAAGAATTGATCGTCAACAACGATTGTATGTTCGTATACGTAATACTGACGCTTGACCTCAAACCTGAAATGTTTCATAGCGAATCGCTTAAGTCTTAAGTGCAAACATTTATTGTCGTCTGTCTTACCTACGACGCAAAAGCCTCGTGTTTAGGTACAATATCTGCATAGAATAGCATTATCAGCATATGAAAGCATTGTAACAGAAGGAATTATCAGATCCTTAGAATAAATACAGTTTAAACGGTACACAATTCAGTGATACTATCGATTGTAATAATTGTAAAAATGACATACGTTGAAATTGACGCAACTACTATAATTCAGGAATTTGACTAATTTAGCAAACTATGGTTAAATTCATTAAACACTATCTAATCTTTCGACAAACAAAAGGTGGCTCAAATGGCTATATACTCATATTAGTTAGTGTTATGGATGTTCATAGAAGAATATTTAAAATATAGCGAAGTCACGGATCGACGTGATTATGATTAACAAAACTGTATATAAAAATTCGGTAAGCAAAGGACGTAAAGTGTCCTTTTATGCTATTCTTAAACTAAGTAAATAAAAGCATTTTTCTCATTATTATTACATTTCCGATTTTTTAAATTTTAACAAAATGCATAAAGAACGAATTATTCGATTTATTTGAATGCACATTAAGTGTCTCGTGTCTTGAAACATGTAACGTATCACCTGATTGGTACAGTTCATCTGTACTAACCTATTCTGATCTATCTCCCGCGTGCGCGTTTCAACGTAGGTACATACGACCTCCTGATTCGTCAGAATCCCCAATAGCAGAACACCGTGATTCCAGTTGAATCATAAAAAGTCAAGCTGACAAGAAAATATAACGTGACAAAGAGGAATAGGACGATCATCGTACGTTGATCAATTATTTTAAATACCTCCTGTATGTAGATTTACGCTTCCATCGATGGGAATGACCATCAGTGGAAAGATACCGGTCAGTCCAATCATGGTGCTGCCCAGTAAAGAGAAAAGCCATGGTGTGTGATCAAAATAGTCAACGGTAGCTTCCCATGAGTTCCACATATCTTCTGCGACTATTTCGTACAGCAATCCGCTCGTCTCGGTGCAATTGTGCTGTACGCACATGTTTGCCGCCATCTTTATCGTGTTGTGTATTCAACACTGGTAGAACTAGCCTTTGAAACTTTGTCTGTTGTCTCCCGATTGTGTCGGCGATCTTCGTTGATGTTGAACCGTATGATACGATTTGCAGTCAAATGGAAACAACGAAGTCTTCGCAATCTGTTTATTTGAGTATAACCTCCAATTCGGACACTCGTGAAAAGAGAGTCGGTATCTTTTCACTGAGAAGCGATTTGGAAATGACAAGAACACGTGGAAATGTCTTTAACACGGCAAAATCTCGTTAACAAGATAAAGATGCGACGTTAAAAGCGAGCGTTAGGAAATCGTCAAAACCAACGACTACCGAGCACCCGACTAGCCTACACTGAGGACTGAGTACGGACGCTATAAATCAGACGGTAGCCGCCTCTGTTCTCGTTTGCTCCTTGTCGATCAACTCAAGCCTCTTGTTATTTCATACCGCCGTAACTTGGATGATGATAACAATGGAATCAGATCTTCGACGATAAACAAAAGGGGGTATGCTAAACCAAGCGTTCCACCCTGCAAGTTCTTTGTAATCTTCTTCTCTTCTTTCTTTTCTCACCGTGTGATTTTCTTCAATTCTTCAGCTTGCCCTCGATGCTCTTCGTGTGGCATAAGTACCATTGAGATAATCACGAGAGCAGAAAATATTAACGACTGTACCTTGCTTACAGTTCTGCGCTATTCCTTTGTCTATCTCTATTCGCACAGGGCGAATATTCTCGAACTTATAAAAATTCGAACAGAGTTTCTCTTCGAGTGATACGGTTGATCACTTTTGTAGACACAAACTTGTTAGACACAGTCACAGAACGGAACACAACATGCGGAACATCTGCGTCTCAAGGTTCTGCGAATCTTCGATTTTCGTACTTCTTGGTTATGTACGTACAGGGTGGCTTGCGTTCCAACACGATAAATGTGACACGCTCTCTTTTGTAAGTTCTAACGATGATATCTCGTTTCGTTTTACACTTATTCTATTTTATCAATGCAAGTAAACAATGCAATATCGTCCACTCGCCACAACGACGTAACGGCTAATGCGAGTTGCGACGAAGGCGGTCTCTTTTATTGCTACCGGAGCGCTCAGTCAGGTCGCTGCAAGCGTTCGAGAGAAAGAGTGAATGCGCGGCAAGGAGAAACAGATGATCGCAGAATTAGAAGTGTAAAACGGGGAGGGAAATAGTAATGATTACGAACTTACAGCGATTCAATTGTTACAGGAATAAATTATTTTGTTTGTGGAACGAAAACACTTTGATGGGAATACGAAAACAGAAAACCATGTTCTGCACTAAACGCTGAAATCGATAAAAGCGCAGTTGTTTCTCATTGCAAATTAATTCCTTATAAATATACACGTATATTTTTATGAATTATGCATACAATTGTATTAAATAATAAGTGTTCATGCTTGAATATTGATTTCAAACGTATATGAGTAGTTTTAATTATTTTTATGCTGCCCAAAACTAGGGATTGAATAGTTAATTAGGATTTGAGAATGGATACATTTAAGCATTTACACTTTGCACAGAATGACATCTGCATACGGGACAAATATGGTGATCGTGAAAATGTATAGCGCTTCTGACGTTCCACTTCTGCGTGTTATCTTTCGATACATGCGTATACATTCGAAAAGGCGTAAAAATAATAATTTCCCCTCGTTTTTGCGGGTTCGATGAATTACGTAAGTTATCTAAAAAATTAAAAAATTATATTGCCACTTTGTATTATCTTTGCAGAAGCGAAATTGTTGCGGCGTATTGCGAAACACTACTTTCGCGATCGCCATTTTGATAATCGATTAACGTTTTCCTCACTGTTAGATAACAATCGCTTGTCAATGGTTATTATTGATAAGTTTGATAGATCTCAAAACAAAGAGCGGAAAGAATGAAGTCAAGCAATAACATATTCCGATTGTGAATTCGTATACAAAGACTAAATTGAATGAGAACTGAGATTTCCATCCGGTGTGATCTGTAACATTTTGCTTTACATGAAAGTGTAGATAAGTGTTAATAAAGATCCTGTAACCGACTGAGACATTTTCCTTCGGATATCAAACTGATTTATGTACCATATACAATTAAGAATAGTTAATAAAAATTGATTTATAACAATAAAATAAATAAGCATGTTCATTCAGCTCCCTTTCTCTATCTGTACACCTACAGTTGATAATGCGTCGCTAATAACGCCATCTTTAATAATTACGTAAAAAATAACAATAATGACTATACAAATTTTATTTAAATTTGTTTTCGTAAATTATCAGGCACTGTGCAAGAAATAACGAGGTTTTTCAGACATCGATTTGTAAAAACTGGAATAAATTGTCGAGAGAACATTAATATTTATATTCTTCAAATAGTTATAAACAAAATCGTAGCTGAGCTATATGCAGATTTCCGTAAGACGGCATTGTTGGGCTTGCATTATGTGCGACCTTAATTAATCAAATTGCTAATGGCGCTGAGCCAAATAGTGCCTATTTGGCCTGCAATCAAAAAGATATTCAACAACTGTTGCGCATGTACAACGCTTGTCATTCATACAATTTTCACAATCTGTACTTATGCACAGTGGCCATAAGACTGAAATAAATCGAAGTCATATTTCCGTTTATAACAATCTATACC
>SHCU01000112.1:144945-167111 GCA_004307685.1 Ceratina australensis
TCCTCGTTCTCATCGGATCTATTCCATTCCGCTGGAAAAAAAAAACACTTGACTCACCTCATCACTCACGCGGATCGAACGTTCACTAGTTCCTCGGGACGTTTCAGATTGAACGTTTCTCTAAAAATGCAGTGACGTATTCAACCGTGATACCACTTCGATCTATGTTATTGGTGTCAAACCTCGCACCCAGCAATCGTAAGTTCGTAATTGTCACAGCTCGTTCCATATTTACTTTCTCTTTCTTTTTTCCTAGTATACATGGTGTCTCGTAATTCTTCTACGTAACTATGGACTTTTCTCTTGCGGGAAATGAATGTGCGGGAAATCGTGTGCAGTCGAATGAAAGTGTGCGCACTGCGCGGAAAACACATCGTTTGATAACGTTCAACGTCCACTAGCGCGAAACAAGAAAAGTGAAAGGACTTTTAGACATCCCATAGCAGAGGCGATCCGTGCGCGTGATGCTGCCAGTTCGTACATATTTGTGTGTTTACCTTCTATTAGAAACATACGACATTCATTTCTTAGTTGTCTCCCTGAATCCTGGTAAGCGTATTACCATTTGCCGAATTGCTGCGCAAGGAAATAAACATCGATTCAAAGTGGAGAACAAAAGCGTGAACGGCTGATTGCTCGTTCGCCGTAAATCGTGGAACGATCGCCAGAGGTGATCGAATTAAATTGCAAGTGGCATATAGGCGCGGAAAAGTGCGTCGATCTACGTGATCGGGAACCTCCTGTCGTTGAAGCTCATATGACACATCACGTTTCTTACTGTCATTTTCTTCTTCCTCCTAAAGGATACAGAGTTCGAAGCACGCGAAGCTTAATTCAGAAATAAATTACAGTTGATTGTACAAAAAGTAGCGTTAACGGTATCAAATGTAACGAAACCGCGCGTGGTAATCGCGGAACAGCTTGTACGATAAAGCTGTTTAAACAGAGATATCGTAACTTCCAGTTTACTCATAAATTGCATCTGGCAGTGTGCGAGTTCTTTCGAAACGATTCCAGTTAATATAAATGCACAGAATTTTAAAGTAGTCTAAGTAACGTTATCGAGCAACATGTTAACGGTTAATGAGTAAACACAGAAAAGATTATGATTTTGAGGATCGGTTTCGGCCGGAGGAAAAACCTGACCGCGATTCAAGCTACCTATCGAGAAAGTGATCGAAATGTCAGACTTTCCAGAATGACGTAGCCCTTTGACCCTGTCCTCCGGGCAACGATGACGCACGCATTCCAATGAATTACCGAAACGTTTGCGGGAGATCCGGCCGGCACCAACAGCACGAAATGACATTACCACATGTTCCCGCGGTCACATGGAGAACAGACGAGTTTTCCTTGTTCCGTTCGTTCGTTACTCATTTTTTCGCGTCGATCTTAATCTCGTGGTAACTCGATAAAACGTATTTTGTTATAATAATTCGTTATCGAAACTATATCCGACAGGCGACTTATCATTCGTTATTAAGAATAAAGAAGACATCACGAATCGAGTGACTTCAGAATTTCCGGAAATCTAATTCAGGATTGATTCGATATAAATGTTCATCGTTTCTAAGCAAATTCTTATGGCGAATCTTTTATTTCATTGGTTTACTTGTGTGATTCGCGAGGACGAGATTAGTCACGAATCGCGTTTTGACAGTACGGCTATTTCTAACACGTCTAGTGGGTACTGAGGGTGCCGCGGCCGATACGCTTATTTTTAGGAAACGATGTTATTAACCCCCCGCTGTTTGAGTTCAATGGAAATACCCTTTGCTGATGTTACACACAAAATCATGCTCATTCGATCGAGATAATTTTCTCCAGATTATTTATGAATTTATAATATTCTTCGTAATTGTTCGTTTCACTTATCAATTGCTTGATCTTACGCGATATCCTCTGTTAGTAGAGGCAACATGAATAAAACAGAACTGAGCATCGTCCTGAGCACGGAACCGGCTAGGACGTCCTCGAGCACAATCCACTCGCACATTCCGGTACCGAGGATATCCAATGCATTTAAAGCTCAAGAAAGGTGCCCCCCACCTCGGAGAGGATCCTTTGAAAAGCTGTCCAGAGGAGTGTCAGTGGCTGCTCAACGAGCCTCCTTCGAGAGGCTCGACGCTTCCGTTCAGCAACTACGGCCTATGAGGAACAATAATTTGTCGAACTCGAGCATCGAGATGCGAAACACCGAGTTTGAGAAACAAGTGTCGCAAACTGGTATTACTAACAACTGGAAGACGAACGAGTCGGTCGGCGTCGCAAAATTAAATAGGAGCAACAGCCTCGAGAGTAAATGGAAGAGCAAGTACGAAGACTCGGAGAAGAGGAGGAAATTGTTGTTACAGAAGAGCGAGGCCGGTAATTAATAATTAGTAATAAGTTTCGCAGCTTAATGAGCGTTTGTATGGTCTTACTAAGGTCGTTATGGAACTTTATTATGATTCCATTAGTCATCATTAACGAAGTGACGAAATACGGCTCTTTCCCTCCGCTTTGCGAGCATTAATTTGATTAAATGGTTCTGATAAGAGCTCGGTAAATGTGAAGCACGGTGTTCTCGGCCGTCTTCTCCGCAGAGCTTCTTTCTGGAAATCGTTTCCCTCCTTTTTAATATACTTACCTCGCGGTCGATTGGTTTATCATTGATTCATCGTTTCTTCGAATCGATTGATTTATTGTATAAGAATGATTAATATTTAATGGGCTTACATAAACTGAGAAATGAAAAGACTCTCTGCTCGAGATGTGCACAGCGAAAGGGAAGTGGCTGACGCCTGATTGTAGTTCACGGCCAATCGCCTATAATGCAACTTAACTATTATTCGGTTCGTGATTCACTCTTGCATGCGAAACGAATTCCATGACGTTTTCTTAGTCAGCCAGTACGCGAAAAAATTATAAATCGATTGGGATAAAATATCATTCAACCGTATGTGTGCATCGTTCCCAATTGAATTCTTTTTATTGAAAATACGTATTTTTTATCGTAGCTAGCAAAGAACATGCCGATCTGGAGAAGAGATACCAACAACTGCAAAAACAGAACAGCAGTTTGCAATCACAAGTTCAGGAAAAAGAACAGAAGCTTCAAAAATTGAGGACGGGTAATTGTTTCTATGTTTATACAATTCCATATATATTTTTTTAATTTCATATTTTTATCAATTGTTTTGTCTCTTTAGTTTCCGAAGCAGTCTGCAAGGAATACGAACAATTGAAGCATCAATATGACGTAGAGACAGGTGCTATGCACAAAGCAATGCAACAAGCGTCTCAGGTAAAATCAGTAAAAGTAAAAATTATTTCAATTTAATCTGTAACTTCAAACATCGACATGTTTTTAGTGGTATAGGCAAAATCGTGAACTCAAGAGACGATCCCAGATAATAACGCAAAAATTGCTGCAAACAAATCCGGATGGAGCGGTGGACTTTGAATTGTCGGATGAAGTTGACTCAAACTTTGAGGATCTCGATCAGCTCAGGGAAATGGTGAAAGGTAAAAACAGGAAGATCTATCGATTTATGTTTTCTCTGTTAAATTGTGCAATGTATTTATGAGTATATATTTTACAGAATTGAGTAAAGAAATAGCGAGGCTTCAGACGGAATTGCATTCAGCTCGCCTTCAAGAATTCGAAGCTCAAGAACAGGTGCAACATTTGACTACGCAGTTGGAGGAGGAGCGAACCCTCAGGCAAAAATGTAATTTAAAAGAATTCTGCCCGCGACGTAGATTCTTGCTCAATAACTAACTCTTTTTCTCTCAGGTGAAGAGAAGGTGAACGAGATGAAGGTGCAGAAAGAGAACATGGAAAGGGTAACGAAAATGGTTGCGGAAGAAGTTCAAGCATTGAAGGCACAGTGCGATCGCGAAAGGGAGAACGCGAAGATTATGAAGATCGAAGCGGAAAGAGTAAGATTGATGCTTGAAATTCACACTTCAAAGTTTTAAGTAATCCTGACGCAATTAAAATCTAATTTCGTGTCGCAACAGGTGCAAAAGGAAAGGAACGTGTTGGCTCATCAGAGCGCACTTCTGATGGCGGAAGTTGGTGACGACCCTAACGGAAGATTATTGACAGTACTCCAGGAAGTAGAGTCTCTGAAAAGATCCTTGGAAGAAGAACAACAGAATCACGCTTCTCACATACAAATGTTGGAGGAGAAACTGGAGGAGAAAGAGTCGAACGTGGAGTTCGAAATAGTAGAAGAAAAGTTGAAGCTAGCCGAATCGGAGCTCGAGGTGGTGACACAGAGAGCAGAAAGGGCGGAAAAATCTGTGGAAACTCTGGAAGGAGTGGTGCAAACTTTGAAGGTGAAAATCAGTGAACTGGAAGAGAGGCTTTCCAGGCCACCACCACCGCCCTTACCGCCACCTCCGCCACCGCCGATGTTCAACAATGGTGGACAGTCGTCGATCAAATTGCTGACAAAGGAGAAAATGAACTCGGAACGGAATGCAGTGACCGATATGGAAAATATGCTCGGAATCACGAAAAAAACTCCGCCGGTTACACAACAACCTGGTAATTGTGTTTCTGATTTCGCAAACCATTGAATAACTGTATCAAATTGTATATGATGAGTAATTTTATTTTCGTTATCAGCTATCGATGATGTTATCAATCAGATAAAAGGTGGACGCTTCACGTTAAAACAAACTGACGTAAGTTTTTCGTTGGTTGTGTAAATTAATTCTCTATGGAATGGGATTTCTAAAGTGGATGATCTATTGTAGAAACAGAGAGAAGAGGAGAGAAGAAGACGACAAGAGGCGGAAAGTGCACCGCCCGCAGTTTCCGAAATGTTAAACATCTTAGGTACCATGAGAAGGAGAGCTAAGCCAATAAAACAATCATTGAAATCAACCGATTAACCGACGTAAAGATAGATTAGGTATTTGTAATGCGCGAAAAACTTTGTTTATCTTAGGTTGCGTTATTAATGCATTTTTCACCCCTCGACAGAAGTCTGCTCTATGAAAATATTGTTTGTCAGGACGTTATTTATCTAATAATGGAATAAATTTTTTACTATTGAACAAAATATTATATATACAGTTGACATATGAAAATTTTTAGCGTGCTCCTAATATATGAAGCGTAAAGCATTTTCACTCATAAACGAATGATTAAGAGATAGTCGGAGGGCAAGTAATGAGAAATAGATTGCAGTAAGCCTTATGAAAAGGTGTATTATGAGAAACTGATTACATTTCATGTAAAAAATAGTAGTTCATTGTACAAAAGATCGTTGAAGCAATGAAGCATTTACCTTCCTTAATAAAATATAGGAAGAGCTGTTTTTAGGAATATGTAGTGAATTAATATTAATCTTTCGTACTAATTACGAAATATGTTTCTTTATTTTACCAATAATTGATTGCAATTTATTGCCTTCAAACAATATTACCCTTCTGTAAGGGATCATTTCATTATCCGATTTTCCCCATGTCCCTGAAAGACCACTGTCCGATTCATTTTCAACTGAAAATTCAAAGCTAACTCTTGCTTCCTCTGCAAAGATTTCTTCCTCTGGATTGCTCCATATTATAGCTGGTTCCTCTGCATTCTTTTTCTTTTTGTGCATCACTTTTGTCTCCAAATTTTTATCTTCTGTTTTGTATAATTTACAAATCAATACATAATATGAAAAGTCGAAAGGCATCTTTTTGCTGTTTGCTCGTTTTATTTCAGAAACTAAATTTTCCAACAGGGGCACAGATATCTGTGCCGGAATATTCACAAATCTCTCATTGATCAGCAAGCCTAATGCTTCTGAATCATTTTCAAGAACATGCTTAATCATGGTATTTGTTGCATCCGTTGCATGTTCATTTGCCAACTGTCTTAATAAGTCTCTGAGTTGTTGTATACAAGGATAATTCTAAAATAAACAAGTTCTTACATCGTTGCACGAACTCAATCAACAATATGTAATGTTATGACATACCTGTCTACTAGACAAATTAATTACGGTAGTAATACCGAATACGTCATTGACATCGCTGTCTTCGTCGTCCGATAGATCTAAATCCTCTGATTGTTTGACAACCGAACCCACATAATTTTGCGAAATAATTAAATCTGTGAGGCTACCCAAATCTATATGAGCTTTCAAGAAGAGCTGTTGCAAAAGAGTTTTAATCCCATGATAATCCGGATCCAACGGATTTCTTCCCTCAAAGTCAACTTGTATTTCCATTCCCTAATTATCGTTTGAAATTACAATTAACGACCGCGTGCTCGCAGATAAGGTTAGCCGAGGATCAAAATCATGTTAACTTGACATCTTCTATCCAAACTTCTTACCAATGCATCTTGAGCTTCTTGCTCGTTGTCTTCACTGCTCGATGAATTCTCATCATCGTCATCGCTGCTTCTATCCAAGGAATTTCGTTGGATCTCACGTTTTTTCATCGGAGCGGCCATTGTCACAATCCGTCGATTCTTGAGGTTCTTGACAATTTCTGCCGGCCACCAGCTTACAACCACATGATAAATAAAGAGCACACGACCGTGACCAACTTCACATATTTACAATCAGATGGCGTTTAATGCGCGATTTCAAGAGCCAAAGTCGATTCTTTTTTAATGTGTATGAGCGTGTAAAGGAACATACTGGGATACAAAATACACCCTCCGCGCATCTATATCTGACAAGGTTATACGCAACAAGTTCTCTTAATTACCTGTTTCATTTTTACATAAAAAGTGCAGTAAGTAAGTGCCTTTGTGAGCATGAAGAAAACTTTCTACATCGGTGTTTAGAAGATTTTTAGAAGATAAATAAGATCTTCAAGTTTTCTGTTCCATTGAAGCATGTCCTGGAGGAAAAATAGGTAATTATTTTACGTAAATCTTTTCCATGCGTTAGAAACATCAACTCTATCGTAGTAAAAGCGATAGAAAACTTGAAATTGACCACTGTGACAAGACCGCCATTTATCACATAGATCACTTACGCTGCGCATGAGAAATCATATTTTTGAAATGAGAATTTCTTTATATTATTCGTTTGCCTTGCATGATGAAATAATAATTTAGGAGGGGAAGGATCAGTCTTACTTTATTCGGAAATTCGGCGATACTTGCTAAATCCGTCGTTCGTTCGATCGGCCAATACGTCGGAGGGAAAAGTTTGAAATTCAAATCGGCAGGGTCGCGTGTGCAACGAGGCGGAGGCGCATCCGTTGTCGGCACTGCAATCCCAAAATTCGATTAAAGTCCTCGCGCATGGGCCGAAGGAAATCTTGTTTTCTCAAATTTCCCGGAGTCTGTCAGGTGGCACCACGGCGTTCACCGGTCCGGGTACATCGCACTGTACGGATACGGAGCAGTGCGATCGCTTTTTGTAGGTTATAAAAACACGGCGGAAGTCCCGTCGCCCGTCATCCCCGGGGTAGAGGGTGTAAAATATTCACTCGAAAAAAGACAACGGTGGCCCTTTTTGCCGTGCTATTCCCGTGAGATTTCGTGAGTGCTTTGAGCTGTGGCGGGCGGTGAGATGGCTGTCTCTCTTTCTCTCTTCTATCTACCTGTATCTCTATATTACATATCTGTATCTGTTTCTTTCTCTTTATCTGGTGTTTTTATAGATGTTCGGCTGAATAGATGTCCGCGACCACTGTAATACTCCGCTCTATTGTGATCGTACATAAGAATCATCTCGCGATCGTGATACGCGTTAACGTTACGTTTTGTAGGCGATATACACGATACACCGAGGCATCAAGGACCAGCTCGATTATCGAATACCTAGTTGAAACTTAATACAAATTCTTAGGCGTGTAGAAATAATATTATTTAACTTCTAACATTTTACTCTTATGCTTACCGTCGATTCTACTATAATAATAATATTTATCAAAAGAAGCATTGACATCAAATGGATGATTCCAAATTTGAAATCGCATCCCTTCTTGGAAGCGAAGACTCTTATTGATTATAGGATTTAATATAAATTGTTTAGTTATATTAACGTAACAATTCCGGCTAACTTTCTTTAGATAACTCTTCATTAACAATCATTATCAGTTCTTATTTTAATGAGGATTTCAGATTAACTTCTTCTTTCTGACAACTAACGCGTGGCTTATCGTAATATTTTCGAATACAAGAAATTGAGCTGATCTTGGCTATCGGGTTGCCTTGTATATATTTACGTGAACACAAATGCAATGTTTCTTCGTTACTTGGCTGTTCGGTGTTTATTCGTTAGCGCTGTTCCATAGCATAGCTATCTCACCTGCCTTGATCTGTTTACTCCCGTTTGCGTTTCGTTCTTTATTTCATGCTTTTCCCGCGAGACGTGGTGGTTTCTCGATTACTAGAAACGATGTTTTCTTCGTTTCTACCCTCATTCATTTATGTCTTATCTGCTGCAATCGTATATTCGTGACGATTCGCGGAATCGACGGGAATTGTTAACAGTCGATCGGATGACTGATAGAAAATAAACTGTTCCACGTTGTACGTATTGTATGCATCCGCGGTGCGAGGAGTCCGTTGAATGGAAGTGATCGAACACTATAGCCGATTAATTGCGTCGTTCCTCCTCTGTTCTCTAATTCGATAGCCTGCTACTGATAACACGCAAACCGCCGCCGTGGCTCGTTTGTACGCGGTAGGGAACGAGAGAAATCAAGCACACGTTTCATGGTTAGCGACGGAGACGTATAGACATGACGAAATTATAATTTCGGTATGTCAACTCGCAGGATTTAATTTATTGATTTTCCCATCACGATTTTTCCTCGAATGCCGCATCTCCAGACGATTGAACCCCGCGACGACGAGGCATTTCTTTTTGTTTCACGATTCAATTCTTTCTCTCCCAGCCTTGAAATGTGTGAAACACAAACGCAATTTTAGCGGAGATTCTAGGAACGTGAATATTAGTTAAACCAGAGAATTCGAGTAACGACGACGCGGGACCGTAACAGTTCATCGTTTATTGATTACCCGCAATTTCGAATATACTGTTCTAAACTGTTCCATGTTATTGCGTTAGCTGTTTCGATAAACTCTGTAAGCATTTCTATTATACATATTTCGTGTGCTTTATGTGTATTTGTGCAGAAAAATTAACGATTTTCGAGAAACATTCGTTGCTTGTGATATAAGATACAAAAAATAGAATTGTTTCAATAACGAGAACAAAAATGGGAGCCTTGTTATAAAAAATATCGAGTAGCTATTTCAGTTCAGATACGAGGTGCTCCTTTTTTCCTGAGGGATGAGAAATATAGAGCGAAACAAATGAAATTAAGCCATATGGTTACATCGCAGGGGTGGTGTGCTCGGCGTGGTGCGAAGCAACTAGTTGATTTATCGGTGCTTTCGCGTAGCGAAAACTAGCAAGAACGCCCAAGTGGATTACGCTGCGTGCACAAATTGCTTTATTCAAATACAATTTAAGGGGTCGCGCGTCTTTCGCAGACTTTGAACGAGGGTTTAAACAGGTCATTGTGTTAGTCGACGTTCTTACCTACTTACATAGACACTGTCTCATATCTTGATTCACCTATTTTACTGTTTCTAACATACACATACGATTACATTTTCAAACGAAAAATCAATCTATCTTCATGGAGTTTGCTAAAAATTTCATCAACTCTCGATGCGTCAGGTGTGACGAATTTAGTAAGAGAATCAGGGTAAGTTAATTGACTTCCGCCAACGACGTGTCAAAAGATCCTTTGGACTCGTGGACGTACGTTAAAATGTTCTCACATTAAGAGAACGGATCCTCTCGGTGTCTATGCTTCTTATTCTTCTTCTTTCCCCGTTCGACTCGGGTGAATATCAAAGGCTGATTACGTTTCGATACGGCACGATGTAGGGCGCGTGTGGGTTGGATAGAGCTTTGCTTTTATCGAACAGCATTTTTCAGCCATTGAAACAAGCTGCCTCGTCAGACCGAGATCGTAGATGCATAAATTCGATAGAACGTTCTCCAGTGGCATCGGAGAATGCGGCAAACGATGAAATGGCTTGACTATTCGATTTGAGGGGATGAATATCGTGGATTACGAGAGGTTTATCCCTACCGCTCGCCCTTGACCATCCGCTAAAGAACGTATTGTAACGAATAACGAGGCGCCCCTATAGAAGAATTGCGGTAACTATGATTTCGCGAATTTTCACCCTGTCTTTCGCTCCGTGCTATATTCGACCGATGGCTGTTTCTTATACAGTGCGAAACTATATTTCCATGCTTTTCTGTTGCCTTTCGCGTTTCTGATATCGATAATCTCAAATCGTTTATCGATGAAAGTACGCTCTACAGTTTCGGGTATTAGAACGCTTAAGTTTACGGAGACTCTTTAGACTTGATGTCGTAGTTGGAACAAACAATACTTCGAGTGCATTGTTCCTTCTATTATCTTAAATACCCGTGCGATTGCTCGCAAACAGCGAACTATTAACGTCTTCGGTTGTGTTTACGCAGCGTTTAAGAGTGGTTAAAGCTGCTTACGTTTGAGTACTGCTAAATGTTAGAATTCTTACTACCTCATGGTAAGACGAGAAAAACCTTGGGGTGAATATCAGATACGCAGCTGATGTTTTACTTACACCGCCAACTGTTCAGAGGACAGACGATAATATGGACAATTTTTGTAATTATTTTCGTGAAACAGAACAATGCACGGAGTATAACATTTTTATATGTATAATGCATATGTACACGTAGAAAGGGGCAGAGAGAGTCGAGGATTAATTATATCTGCGAGAACGAGTAGCTATTTCAGTTCAGATACGAGGTGCTCCTTTTTTCCTGAGGGATGAGAAATATAGAGCGAAACAAATGAAATTAAGCCATATGGTTACATCGCAGGGGTGGTGTGCTCGGCGTGGTGCGAAGCAACTAGTTGATTTATCGGTGCTTTCGCGTAGCGAAAACTAGCAAGAACGCCCAAGTGGATTACGCTGCGTGCACAAATTGCTTTATTCAAATACAATTTAAGGGGTCGCGCGTCTTTCGCAGACTTTGAACGAGGGTTTAAACAGGTCATTGTGTTAGTCGACGTTCTTACCTACTTACATAGACACTGTCTCATATCTTGATTCACCTATTTTACTGTTTCTAACATACACATACGATTACATTTTCAAACGAAAAATCAATCTATCTTCATGGAGTTTGCTAAAAATTTCATCAACTCTCGATGCGTCAGGTGTGACGAATTTAGTAAGAGAATCAGGGTAAGTTAATTGACTTCCGCCAACGACGTGTCAAAAGATCCTTTGGACTCGTGGACGTACGTTAAAATGTTCTCACATTAAGAGAACGGATCCTCTCGGTGTCTATGCTTCTTATTCTTCTTCTTTCCCCGTTCGACTCGGGTGAATATCAAAGGCTGATTACGTTTCGATACGGCACGATGTAGGGCGCGTGTGGGTTGGATAGAGCTTTGCTTTTATCGAACAGCATTTTTCAGCCATTGAAACAAGCTGCCTCGTCAGACCGAGATCGTAGATGCATAAATTCGATAGAACGTTCTCCAGTGGCATCGGAGAATGCGGCAAACGATGAAATGGCTTGACTATTCGATTTGAGGGGATGAATATCGTGGATTACGAGAGGTTTATCCCTACCGCTCGCCCTTGACCATCCGCTAAAGAACGTATTGTAACGAATAACGAGGCGCCCCTATAGAAGAATTGCGGTAACTATGATTTCGCGAATTTTCACCCTGTCTTTCGCTCCGTGCTATATTCGACCGATGGCTGTTTCTTATACAGTGCGAAACTATATTTCCATGCTTTTCTGTTGCCTTTCGCGTTTCTGATATCGATAATCTCAAATCGTTTATCGATGAAAGTACGCTCTACAGTTTCGGGTATTAGAACGCTTAAGTTTACGGAGACTCTTTAGACTTGATGTCGTAGTTGGAACAAACAATACTTCGAGTGCATTGTTCCTTCTATTATCTTAAATACCCGTGCGATTGCTCGCAAACAGCGAACTATTAACGTCTTCGGTTGTGTTTACGCAGCGTTTAAGAGTGGTTAAAGCTGCTTACGTTTGAGTACTGCTAAATGTTAGAATTCTTACTACCTCATGGTAAGACGAGAAAAACCTTGGGGCGAATATCAGATACGCAGCTGATGTTTTACTTACACCGCCAACTGTTCAGAGGACAGACGATAATATGGACAATCTTTGTAATTATTTTCGTGAAACAGAACAATGCACGGAGTATAACATTTTTATATAATGCATATGTACACGTAGAAAATATATTCGACCGATGGCTGTTTCTTATACAGTGCGAAACTATATTTCCATGCTTTTCTGTTGCCTTTCGCGTTTCTGATATCGATAATCTCAAATCGTTTATCGATGAAAGTACGCTCTACAGTTTCGGGTATTAGAACGCTTAAGTTTACGGAGACTCTTTAGACTTGATGTCGTAGTTGGAACAAACAATACTTCGAGTGCATTGTTCCTTCTATTATCTTAAATACCCGTGCGATTGCTCGCAAACAGCGAACTACTAACGTCTTCGGTTGTGTTTACGCAGCGTTTAAGAGTGGTTAAAGCTGCTTACGTTTGAGTACTGCTAAATGTTAGAATTCTTACTACCTCATGGTAAGACGAGAAAAACCTTGGGGTGAATATCAGATACGCAGCTGATGTTTTACTTACACCGCCAACTGTTCAGAGGACAGACGATAATATGGACAATTTTTGTAATTATTTTCGTGAAACAGAACAATGCACGGAGTATAACATTTTTATATGTATAATGCATATGTACACGTAGAAAGGGGCAGAGAGAGTCGAGGATTAATTATATCTGCGAGAGACGACCGCTCCTTTATCTCGTTTCTAAAGCTTCCACAGCGGATTGGGAATATTATGTTACGTTCACCGTGACGTGGCAGGATCTTTATCTTCCCTGGCCCGGTTTTTCCGGTATCATCCTCGCACCCGCGTAAACGTCGTTTCCGGTTGCATCGGTGTTCGAATAGTAATTTAAGTCGACCCAATCGCATTGTTATTCACGGGGCGTTACCGTGGCCCGAAGAAGAAGGATAAACACGATCGTTCCGAATGTATTTCCGTGCAGTAAGAAGAGAAGCAGGAAGGCGTGGGGTACACCAACGGCGGTGGATATTTACGATGAAAATTACCACGGGATCGTATTCCACGATCTAACGTCTCACGGTCGTTATATTGGAACCACGGCGAAAATCGTTAATCAAACTGTTCTCGAAATGGAACGACCGACCGGGCTCTAATAACTCGCTCGCGCAAGACAGAATAAGGCTGCCGCAGTGAATGGGAAGTAAGGCGTCGCGTCGTATTACGGACGCTGTTCCGAAAGAGAAATCTTCCTTATAATGTTGGATTGTTATGCGAGGAAGCCTCGAGCTGTATAATGCCATTGTATCGTCAGGATAATAGGGCTATTAAATTTGTGCTATGTGAATATAGTCGAGCGATAAAAGTATTCTCGATGGCTTATTAAAGTTACCTCGTTTCTGATAAACATTTTCGTTACTCTATCTCTGTCAACTTGAATTTAATTACAAGCAGCACTCTTAATGTACCACGATTTCGGTTATAAGTTTTTGTTCAAACTCTTTGCCCCTTCAGTTTTGTGTTATCAGTCTTGGAATAAAAGAAAAGGAGTATACAGTATACACTATTTAATAACAAGACTTCTAGTTGAACAAAGTTGTTGTTCGCATGGCCGGTGACTGTATTCGAACGATCGCGAGGTGTCACAGATAGCAGAAGCAGTGACGATATACGGGTGCTAATTAAATAGAGTTTAAATTTCGGGTTAGCTAGGGACACGGGAAGAAAAGAAAAGAGGCACCCGGTCGCGTCCTACTTGGAAACGTCGCGATTCCCGAGTGGGAGTGCAACAGAAAAGCAGCGGGTAGGATAAGGACTAGGTGGATCTGAGGGGATGAGTGGGAGAGGGAAAAAACTCTACCGCGAGAGAAAACCGAATCAATAAACCTACGATCTCGCCTCCGGGCTGGCTCGTTGCCTCTTGCCTCTTGCACCTACTTATGTAACTAGGCGAGCAGTTACTACGACCCTTTCGAGCCTGCATACTTGCATTAATGGGACGAATTACTCCGCCGGCCGGGATAATTAATTAGTCGGTCGGGATCTTTTCGCATCGGGTATTTACACGAAAGTACTAAACATTTCTCTTTTTTCCTACCGTGACTATTTTTTTTTTTTTATGTACAAACCATATTAATAATTTCCAGGATTTTCACATCGTATGTGTAATATTATACTTCGGAGACTTCATATGTTTTAAATTAGTTTTAATTGGCCGATAAATCCGTCTGGTGGAATGGAATTAACGCATGTAATGAAGAATCTCTTTTTAAACTCGAACGGAATAGATAATATCCGGAAGGCGGTGATCAAACCTCCTGTCCAACATTAAACAGGGGTGCGTTCTGCCTCGGGCTACAATCTGATTATATGCCGCTTATTGTACGTTAGATGACGATCAGTTCGGAGTTAGGGAACGGGGATACGGATGATGATATATTTTATTACCGTGGTGATTCGACGACAATAATCACTACTTCCTCTGTCTTCACGGTGAATAAGGGTCACGAATCGAACGGGTGTTCGCATTCTACGTTCATTTTCTACTGTAATTCTCGCGCAGACAGGCAGCCACCCTGTGACAATAGTTACGCGTCTTTGTTTTCCCGAGGCATTGTTCCTTCATTACGACGGGATGTCATGCGGTTTCGATTTCCGCAGTACATTTAAATCCTTTTACTTTTCCATCCGTTCGATCACTTGTTAACCTTCGCTTCTTGCCCGCGACATGATGTAATTACTCGAAACGAATTCTCTAACGGGAATTCTTACAAGAAAAATAGTCAATCGAAAAGGATAACATAGAAGCAAAAGGCTATGTTGTAATAGAGCAAAGTTCATGAGTCCTAATTAGCAATCTGAAATTTTCTCGAACCACCTGTTTAGTTCTTGTAGCTTTCTGAAGCTCTTTTTGGAAAGAGAGAACGACCGGCAGCGAATGAAAATTAATTGTTTTCGAATTATATTATTCATTCGAATTTTTTTAAACAATCAGTTGCTTCAAGGTGGAGAACTCGTGAAATTGTCTGGACATCTTAATGGCGAGAAGAATGCGCTCATTTATGATAAAATGAGAGGAAAAAAAGGGAACGGAGTACAAGGCCGTGGCACAATGCTGTCTGCCTTGAATTTTGATTGGAACGTCCATTGTCTTCCAACTCTTAATTATCTTTTTATAATGCTGTCCTACTCTCCTCTCTCCTCTTGCTGTTGCTTGCAGTCCTTACGTGCATGTTCTGTACGCGAGTTCACGTATGTACGAATTACAATTTCATTAATAAACAATGCGCTTATTAATGAAATTATATTCTTACTCATAACCTTCAGTTAAGCTTGTATAGAAAAAAATCGATAGGATTTCCCCGTGATAAATATTAGGGAA
This sequence comes from Ceratina australensis, assembly GCA_004307685.1. NCBI lineage: Eukaryota > Metazoa > Arthropoda > Insecta > Hymenoptera > Apidae > Ceratina > Ceratina australensis. The sequence goes on from SHCU01000112.1 coordinate 160,432, forward strand.
AAATATATGCGAACATGTGTACACGTATACTTGATAATCCAAAAACTTCTTACGTTTAGAAGGGTACGGTTGGGGGGTACAAATGAAAAGTAGTAGCACGCTCCGCTCTTGGTTCAATAAGATGAAATATTTGGTCAGCTACATCGCCTACAGTTTACAGTCTGTTACACAAATATAGTTGCCACGTGCCTAACGCGGGACTTCAAAAGCTGTCTACTGAAGGGAAGTTATTAAACTCTGAATGTACTTGTAATGCCGAGGGCGTGTAACCGGCGGCAGCTCTGGGAAAGAATGCAAGCATCGAGTGTCGCCATCTTTCCGTACAAAGAATTCCTCCGACAATTCATTAAAACCACTTAGCGAATCTTCGCTCGATCCTCGTGTTTCAAAGTATCCGAGTACAAATACCACTCTTGCCTCGAGTCGAGTGCCACTGTCCTTCCACTATTTTGAATCACGATTGTTACGTGGGAAAAAAAGTAATATCGTTTCTTCCCGTAGAAAAACGAACGAAAACTAACAAATAATTTTACGTTGGGATTCGGAAATCGCCCGGAAAAACTGCAGATTCGCATACCAACGGACACTTACGTGTTTGTGGTTGAAAATGAGATAGAGAGATAGCGCGAAAAGAGGAGCAGCTATCAGGCACTCCGAGCAGAGGTAAATAAGACAAAGGGTTCGAAAAGGGACGGTGGACCAACGGTGAGGCGTGCGCGCGCGTTTGTATACGCGGACGCGTACTTAGGCGAGAGAGAGAGAGAGAGAGAGAGAGAGAGAGCTTTTTAAGAATGAGAAGCGATGTGTGCGCGGGGAAACGCGGGGAGCTCGTGCGCGGACAAAAGCGTGGCTCGAGCTTTTTTTAATTGTGTCCCTTCTACACCTGCTCCCCATCCAGGCCTATTCACCGACCGTCCTCCGCCACCCCCGGGCCGGCACCTTCCACGTGGCCCTATTATTTCCCTTCTTTTTTTTCGTCTTTATTCCTGAATCGCTCAGTTTTATCGAGAGTATCGCTCGACTTAACCGAAGGACGCGAAAACCGGGCCGATTTTCCACGGATTTTACGTTCGCGGCGGAAAGAGAGCTCTCGCCTTGTTCGAGGGCGATGCGGGAAGGGGGTGCGAACGGTGACGCCTGAATCAGAGAGATAGAATTTTATTTTCCATAGACGCGCCGCGCTATTTATGCTCCTCGTACACGCTTCGAAACGGGCGATACGCTGGCAACGACAACGGCTACGAGCACGACGACAACGATACATCCAGAAAAGTGGTTTTACCGTCCTATGTTTGGCTCGCGACACTGTAGCGCTGCCTTTATCACGATCACGTTACATGTTACGAGTTACATTCGGTTCGTTTAAAGGAGAATTTCTTTTTTAATAAATGTCGAGCGAGTTCTGTAAAAATTGAGTTTCAAACATTATTCCTGGAAGTCTAACAGCTTGTTCTTAGGAAGAAAACAGTTCGCCTGGATTACTTCCACGCTGTGTATCCTTGAAGCGAACCGCACCGGGGCGAGCAATTTGAAATTCAGCCTCGTACTTTCTTATACCGCACGACTAAGCTTGCCTCTCGTCAAAACGGAGCGGGACAGACAAACGTACGTTTAGGAAGGGGATAAAGGACGGAAGATGCGATTGCGTTATTACTTCCTTCCACGGGAAACCGTTCGCCAAACGATGATGCGATTTTCTCCTACCATCTAAAATGAGTTCGCTAAGTTTTTGTGTTGTTTGTCGATACGCAACCGTGCGAGAATTCCTGACGTAAAATTTATCACGATTAAATTATGCAAATAACCGCGGAACCGTTTGAAGGTAACTGGATTTCTGGTAGAGAGAAAACTTTATGAAAATCCAATATTCGTTCTTACTTACACGCGAGTAGCTGGAAATACGGGAATTCGGGAACTATTCGTTAACGACCCTAAGCATCCGTTTCTTTGATGCAACGGCAGCTTGATTAATATGGCCGTAACCAACCACGGTTGTAGAACACAAAAAGCACTGTCGCAATTTCGACGTGCTTCCTACGAAATCCCTAATATTTGATAGTTTCCTGGTAGCGTGGACGCGCGTCCCTTTACAGTGAACGCGGCTGAATTCAAGTAGTCAAAGTGCAAAAGCTCAAAAAGGATCGTCTCGCTGTGTGAAGCTCCGTGAAACTCGGACTCTCTCTCTATATATATGTCTTTCTGTGCGAAGGCACGATATTCGTATAGGCAGGTCCTCGTGGATAGAGAATTCTAAGTTGCCGTAGAAACGATCCAAATGAAACAGTGAAGCATAAAACGTAGGAAACGTACTTCGATAACCTTGACCTTGCAGCGTAATTTTGTATCAAAGAATAATTCATTTACTGTAAATGGTGGTGAAATGCAATTTGTAAGATTATATTTTAACTTTCGAAGAGACAAAATTTGCCACAAGAAGGGAATACGTTATTCTATTAACTTTTGTTCGCGCATGATAAATCAGTTCAGTCATCAGTTTTGTCATCAATTTAGAGACACTCGGAGTACAGTAGCGAGATACAGCGAGGGAAGAGATAGAGGTTCATTTCTCATCGAAATATCGTCATATTTCCACGCTGCCAATGCATTTCGCGCAGACATAGTTCTGACTACGATCTACGATTTCTCCGTTATCCTTAAGAAGCGTATCAGTACGGTGCGCATTCTCTGTGAATCGAATTGGAAGTAATGCGAGTGATGGGGCATGGCCGAGATCCTACATCCCCACCAATGAGAAACTTGTAAATCTGTGTAATAAGAAATGGTATATGCGTACTAATGATATATTATGCAAAATCTAATTCTCTGTGAGCTTGAAATTGGAAAAAGTAAAACTAACAAAATAGTCTTTAATGCTCCTATATGCACTATTCCCTGTTTATTTAGCAGCGAAGAATATCATAATTACTCCAGCAAAAAGTACACGTACATGATATTACAATAGAATAGAAGTAAAGAGAAGTAGACTAGTGGACAGAATTAGCAATGTCACATAAATATTTGATAAGGGATTTTAAAATAGTTCCATAGAGACATTTTTAACATTTATATCACTGGTCCATATTCCGCATTGTTCAGGTTTGTTCCGTTTGGCACGTACAATACATAGAGGTGTTGTTTAATCGAGCGAATCGAAGATTAGCTAGACGCAAAATGATTAGATTTCGTAACACGAATAAACAAATTTCCCTTCCTGAGCGGCATCAGCTGCGGTTCCGTGATTTAAATTAAATCGATTCCGCTTGGCTGTCAATCAATCTGGGTTTCACTTCAGGGGACATTTAATGGTCGCCGTGAAAATACGCATCGTCGAGTCCTCCTTGAATTTATGTTACCTGCTTATTATATCTGTCCATAATATTGCTCGATTTTATGTATACCTACGCATATGTTCCTGTTCATAAGGCATCAATAGATTGCGGATTGTTATGTATAATAAAATATTTATGACATTACTTTACAAAATATGTTTTAAAACTTTGAATATAAAATTCTTTATCACTTCAATTTGCAATATGCAGTTTACTTGATGTGGTATTCTAAGTAACTTCATGCATCAAAAACATATGTTGTTTACGGTTTCTACATATTTAATTTCCTTATAAATGAATAACATCTGTGTCATAAGGAAGAACACAAGAAAATTAGAATTATTATCATCACTTTAAGGAAATCATTGTCTCATGTTGACCGTATATCACTTTATTTCAAATTCCTCCAAATAATTAAAAATTTGCGTTCCAAAAGACAAGAGAAACGCTATCAACGGTCTTACTATGTGGAGGTGACTACTATTCGAGTAGCGAGTGCAGTGAATAATCTCTACTATTGTTTCTTCCCTTTTAAATTACCATTTTATTACACAAGATTATATCCAATTACGAGAAAATTCAAACTGTTCACACTCATTTAAAGCTAAGGACAAAATGTCTGATTGTACTGGGATAGGCATTGTTTGCGTCAAGCAGGGATAAGCAGGAGCATCATCGTAACAGAGAGGCGAAACATGTCGCCCAAGATAAAGGACCCAAATCATGGTCAATCGCTCGTCCAGAAACGCTGTTTCTTCCACTGGTCTCTCTACTAGTACGCAAGCAAAACTTAAATTATCATTGGAGACACGAGCAGTTGACTATTAAATTTAAATAGCAAGCTACAAAATTGGTGATTTGATCATTTGGTCAAGGATTGTGAAATAAAAATGTCATGATTTGTTTCCATTCATTTATTATCGGAATTTAGTTATTTTTACAATACATCACTGCACTTAAATTCGAAACAGATGAAACGGATAAATCTGATAACTGTCCGTTCAGTCAATGCAATGGTGTAATCTGGTTCTGTAATCTGGTAATGGTTCAAAATACAAAAATATGTGAACGCCGCTATCAAATATTGATGACTCGATAATAAAACTACAGAATTAGTAAAAAAAAAGCCTGATCGTATGAATGACCTGTTACAACGCATGATTCAAGTTATTCTTATAATGTAGACGTGGACAGATATTATATAATGCGATGAATGTGACATCACGAAATGAAATAGTAATATGAATCATACGTTCATTTATTAATAACGTAACATATTTTATTTCTTGTATAGTTTTTAATTTGCTTTATCATAATTTTACAATTTAAAGTAATCTGTGTTAAGCTAACATTTTGAAAATTTTTAATATGGATTGCGCACATGTAATTTATACACATGAAAACGGGTCTATTGAACGCAGACGGAACGTGATTGATTTTAATGAAACTATTAACGCAATCATTTCCGATTACTCGATATTTATTACTTTCATAAACCCAGCATGCTCGAAACCGTTATTGTCTCGTCATGCATTCACCAAAAAGAGAAATGTGCTTGCATTGAGGAATCAGTTGCATGACAATTATGTATTGTGATCGAAATACATTTAAAACAGATTATTAAAATAATAATAGTATAATATTAATCAAGGTTTCATTCACTTGTACAGTCAATATCGATTGCCAAGATAAATGAGATTTACTTTGTAACGCATAGATTGTCTTTAATTAAGGTTGTATGAGCCGCGACCTCTATGATAAAAGTTTAAGACATGTGATAGAAGCACGATTGTGTCTAATATTGGAAGCAATAAATTTTTACGAAATTATTAATTTATTTATACAAAATTATACAATTGTATCACTGTTCTTATGTAACCTTAAATAGCTGTTTACAGACAGCGACCATAAACGACCCTTCGAGAGGAAAAAGGGATTGGGAGAAAACGATTACGGCCATGTCTTCCGACGAATATGAAGTTCAGAATTTTAAGTTAAGAATTTTAGCCAACCGGCTAATTAATCGATTGAACCTTTTATTAAAAATCGGGCCAATTCCAACTGAACTTGTTCATCGTTCGTTATACTCTCGGTGTTGTCGATTGAGAGCCGCAATCGAAACATCATGATGTCAATGTTTCGGGGATGAAGCGTTGAGTCGTCAGGTTTTTTGTTCACGAGCTGGCAATGATAGTGAAAATTCGCGGCAGGGAGGAAAACAAAAATTGCAGGCGCGAGTACATTCGAAGTGCGATTAAGCGATCGAAGGGGCTATCGCATAAACATTCAGAACCAACAAACGAACGGACATTGCTTATATCGATTTTCCAAGCAGCTCGTCTCGTTTCCGTACTTTTTTCTTTTTTGACATATTTCCTATTCTTCGAATTATTCTTAGGTTTATTTTCATTTATTATTCTACATGTATATTTATTTTCTCTCGCTCAAGCTTTTTTCCCATCCCGGAAATAGTATAAAGATTTTACGAAAAAACACTTCCTATTCTTGAAAACAAATTACGATCATCATGAACCCTTTCATCTTCTATTTGATCCCACACTGCTTCGAGAAACAGATAAAGTCGTTAAGCTCATTTCGAATTCTGGGCCGCGACTACGAAATCGTATTACATTCATTAACGGCTACTGGCCGGCCTGACAACACGAAACAAGGGACGGGCGCCGGGGCGAGAAGGGATTGTTGAATCGGTAGCGTGTAGGCGCCTGACGTATCGAGACCTAGAGAAGAGCTAACAATAAGTCCAACGAACCAGAAGAGCAAACTTTCTAACCGCTTTGGTTCATTGCAAGAAGGCATCAGCTATAACTAAGACCTGGAACTGGAAACAACGTATTCTGGATTTTCTCTCAACGTATTGGTTCCTATAAATTTTCGACTACGTCCATCTAGTAACGGAGATAATCTGAGCGTTTAAATAAAGTCAATAGGCAAATTCAATTGATGTTTAAATGATTAACTTTTGAAAAAAAAGCCTTTGTAAGAAATAGTGCAGTCTCTTCAAAAATAGCTCTCCGTTTCGTACTACATTCAGCTCGCGAATGTGTGATACTTTCCGAAAGCTATTATCTGTTCAAGGTTCTTATTCATAGCCAAACACCTACGCGTAAAGTTCAGTAACGGTTCACGTAGGACGTTCCTGGATTAAGTTACCCATCTTCCTGAACTTTAACCTAATCTAGGGTGGGAACGTAGGTGTCGATATTTTGTGACGTCTACTGAAAGGTCGCGTCCCGTCTACTTACCACCCTCACAAAATGTGAAATGTGAAAGTATCTCGATCTAAATATGTATATCACTTTAACGTATTCACACAGTATAACATAATTAGCA
>SHCU01000112.1:168102-179159 GCA_004307685.1 Ceratina australensis
TTTGTAAGAAATAGTGCAGTCTCTTCAAAAATAGCTCTCCGTTTCGTACTACATTCAGCTCGCGAATGTGTGATACTTTCCGAAAGCTATTATCTGTTCAAGGTTCTTATTCATAGCCAAACACCTACGCGTAAAGTTCAGTAACGGTTCACGTAGGACGTTCCTGGATTAAGTTACCCATCTTCCTGAACTTTAACCTAATCTAGGGTGGGAACGTAGGTGTCGATATTTTGTGACGTCTACTGAAAGGTCGCGTCCCGTCTACTTACCACCCTCACAAAATGTGAAATGTGAAAGTATCTCGATCTATATATGTATATCACTTTAACGTATTCACACAGTATAACATAATTAGCATTTTTTACTCATTCTTATCGAATTAGTCTGATTACTGTCTTCGAGTGAACATTCTCCGGCATGAAATCTGGAACGTCGTTACAGTATCGTTAAGCCAACGCGAGGGTATAGGTTCCATCGGTAACTTTTCGGTCTAGGCCGCGTTAGGCTAGAGTTTGTTTAGATATCCACGGGTCGGTAGGGTGATGGAAATTGGGCGCAGAACCGGCGGCGTCGGTAATGGTGACTACGTTGGCTGGCAGGTTTCGTGGGGTTAGCAGGCGGGGGTGCACCGCAAGCTCGAAAGTTAGGAAAAAGCCAAAGGAAGGGGTTGTGCTACCAGCGGAAGCCTGTGTCGAGGGCGCAAGCTCGAGGTCGTCCCTGTGCCCTCCCACTCAGACAGGCGATAGGTGGAGCTTCCCTGGCCGCCAATACATGGCCCTGGAACACCCGTGTCCGTGTGCGCTGCGTGCGTAAAACCCAGTTCAGTCAGTCTCTCCACGTCCGAAAACGCGCGATCTACGCACCCCGGTACGAGCGAGCTCGCCCTGCTCTCTCTGCCGCGCTGCGCTGCGCCCAGCGTAGCTGAACAGGTCGATCATTTCGTAAAATATCGAGACACATTTACCCGCGACCGATTAACCGCGACGAATTTTGTCAAGGTTGACTCGTCGTTTCGTCTCTCTGCGAAATCAATTCTGCCCTCCTCTCGTCCCGATGTGATCGTTAAGTAACCGTGTTTGCCTAGCCAGATGTCGGCAAACCGATTGTGACGAGTTACAATTGTGCTCCACTGTCAATGATACTCGAGATATTTGTGAAGGTTAATCGTGACTAACCCTTTCGTTCAACCTGTTTCGACCCCTGCCCGGACGGTCCTATCGTGTTCGATTGTCAATGAGAAACCGCCGATGGTCAAGTTTGTTTTCGTTCAGTTTGTCTCCTGCAGATCAATCTTCTTCCGCGATCGGCCCTTGCTACGTATTTGCTAAGAGAGACATTGCGAAAGCTGTTCTGGACTGATTGCGATGATTGATCGAGGTTCTTGGTTTCAGAGACTATTCTTATAGGGTGTAAGCTTTTGCATTGTATCAGATGGAGTCCACGTGAATCTTCTACTACAAACTGTCACTATTTCCTCGTGTTTAACGTATCATGGTTTTCTAACGGTCTATTTTATCATCACATTAAAATTCTTTACTTAATACAACGTGGTTTATTCAACAAACTAAAATAAAATATGAAGAAAGTGTAAAATAACTTGTATAATATGTTATTAGTGAGAGCATCGACGAGAAAATAAAATGAGGCAAAGTAATATCAATAATATTATATAAGGAATATTAATAACGTTATCAAGCGGCTGATAAATCGTTGATAATCGTTGATAAATCCAGATAAATCGTTGTGGTAATAATAATGATCACATTCGAATCAGTTCAACCGCGAATTCACACGCAGGATTAAAAATTATTTTCAGTGGGAAAACGGTAGTCGATTTCCGCTCGGTACAAAAAGGTATTACTACGGCATCCAATGGGAAATGTGCAACGAAACGTGCATATATCGTACAATGGACACATTAATAATAATGAAGCACCGTTGAGAAACCCGGTGCGTCGAAAGCGTGCGATAGTAAAACATCCGTGTCGAACGAACTCAGTTAAAGTAAAATAGCGTCTTAAAAATATCTTCCCTTTTTATTTATTTTCCCTTTCATAGAATGCATGGGAAGCAACGATTACGCGTCATATCGAATTTAATTCTACCTGCGCAGATGGCGCGTTCCGTCTGATCTAGCACGATCCAATTCTACTTTCTACAGAGGCTCGCATTGCGCAAAGGGACATACTTACTCAGAGAACACCGTCCACCGATGAAGCAACGGCACGTTACATGTTCACTTAAAACTCATCGTGCATTCCTCTAACGGCAGGTTATTTCCTGTCCTGTCTCGGTATTCGTTAAACAATCAATGCCGTAATTAAGGATGCAGCGTGTGAATGAACCCTGACACGATCGTATCGGTGAAGGCATTTTAATTGTTCCAATGATTGCGTCGCGTGCCTCGCTCTCTCTTCTGGTTTCGTTAAGTCCGATAGTAATACGCTGTGAATACGTGTGCATTTAAATAGCGAAATTTTCCTGTTGGTAAATTCTAAATCCCAGCTTGTTCCTTTATTCTTCAAAATTCGCTGAGAAATAAGTTATAAAATATATTATCGCAATTGCGATTTCGTAGTATGTTAGATTATTCGAACGAGGCAGGGAGGAATCGAAGGAAGAAATATTTATGACCCTTCGACGGAAGGCGTAACGCGTTTCGTGGATACTCTCGAGGCCGTACGCAGCGTGCAGTAGATTTTTCAAACCTGGGGCGGGAAAGGTGTTGTGTGCTGTCTGAGGCCGATTTTCTGTTCAGTCGACGTTGTCTCGGTCAATAGTCAACACGTACTGGAGGAGTCGACGACGCACGGTCTCCCGTACACTTTTCAAATTGAATATCCTTTTCACTCAAGTGTTAGTTAATTAATTTTTTACTCGATCTTCGGTTTCCGCCAATAATCATTATTATTTTATTTTAGCATTTTATCATTTTATTTCACTTTCGTTTGTTTGAAATCACTCGCTTACCTAATCATTTTTGATAATCGAACACGTTTAATTTTTCGTAGTATCGTTAGTTACATCAGAATTTATAATTCGGTGATCTTTAAATCGTATGTGGAGTTGCGAATTAAATTTTACGGAACGTCGGGGCGATCGTATGTTATTTGTACTGTAACCTTCGTCTCGGACACGGTGTCGTCTCAAGGTTACAGAGCGAAAGGTTCTCAAGGATCTTCGAGTTCGGTCGTTTAAAAAAGGGAGAAAACGAAGATTCTTTTGACCGTGATAGTTCAAAGCACCCGCGATAAACAAAGAGAGCGAACCAAGTTCCTCCACCCCTCTACCCATCGAGGAAACTTCGGCAAGGATCATATCGACAAGCAAAAGGCTTCACAGTGTTCATTTCGAATTTCAGATCAAACGTAAAGTGCGCGCGTGTGGTTCGTGTGTGTATGCATGTGCCATCCTCCGCGTGAAACGCTAAACGGGTGTGAAGAGAACTCGGACCACACAAGCGAAACATGGGTACGTCGTCGCTGAGGCTCATTTCCAGATTGATCTTGTTCGCCTACATCGCGTCGCACTTCGGTAAGTTCCTTTTATCATTAACTCGATACTTGCACGTACACATGCGTTCAATTTTTATCCGGTTGCCGGTTATCGACAGTTTGTATTCAGATTCTAACGATTAAATTCTATGTTATAATTCTGATTTTTTGCACTGGCATAAAATTCGACTGCACCGAAAGCGCAGATAGATAAATGAATAGTTGTTATAACGCTTTATCTTTCCCTCGATTCAGATACAATAAACGGAAAAGCGCACAGATCATGTGTAGCGAGGTAGCATAACGCGTTTGACATAATTGTAATTCGAGCCTTCTTCTAATATAAAAAGCGTTTCGATGCTTTCATTCGTTTCACGCGATCGAAGGCTCGATCTCGATGTCACGTCGATTAAACGGTCTATTGTTAATTAACGGGGATAATGTATACCGCGCGTATCGATGCCTGGGCGGTTATGGTAATTTGAAAACTTTGAGCGATTTAGATGGTAAATTGCTAAGGGGAAACGAGGACGGGCCGAGGGAACGTTGGAAAGACGCGGCAGCAAATGCGTCGCTGTAATTGCATAATGGCCCTGGTGTGTTCGCTTCGAGATACGAAGCCCTGGCCTGGTTTTTACTTGAGGACTTTCACTCCGCATCACTGACTTCTCTCTATCTCCGTTCTTCCCTATACTCTGTCTATCTCGCGATCCCCCTCGCCCCCCTCGCCCCCTCCTCGTGTCTCGGTTTCTCTGTTCCTTATTTTATTCCCCGCTTCCTTTGTTATTCTCTCACCATTTCATTTCCTCTCTGTCGGTCCTGTTTTTATCCTAGCACTATACATATTGCTGTTTCGTGCCATCGCCAGTTTGCAGTCCTATAAGCGTGACCTACAAGTATCTGCATTTTTTTTTTACTGAATGTCATATGTATTCACAAATCTTTATAACAAAGCTCTCATGCAAGTACAATAAGATCAGTGTTAATTGAAACTTGATCAAGACCGTAGATTCTTACCCCAAGTCTCAATGAACGCGTATAAACTGCACAGAGCGATACATAGAGCACGCCCGCTACACGCTTAAGGAACCGGGGAGGGATTGTTACTCGGCATTAGCTAGTTTCGAGTACGGAATATTGTTTCTGTAGATCCCGCCGTTCAAATTGCTAGCATTTAGCAGCTTATCTGGATTATCGTTTCCCCATGCGCGCGAGGGAGCCCGGTTCTCCGTGGGGTAAAAACTCTGCGGTACGTACCGTGGCGTCGTTGATTGTGCTTTTCAAAATTCACGGGCGTGCCTTCGATTTTTTCGTTTCCCCTCCGCCGCCGGGAAAAAGATTAAACCGGTGAAAGGGATTAGAGTTTAAAGTCTCTCCGCTCCCCGGTGCTGGTATAACGGGAAAGATATCAACTGCGGAAACACGTAAATTCGGTGAGAAAATGTGGATGGCTCTCGCTTGTGTAACAAAGGGAGGCCGGGTTGCCTGGGACACCAATTTTGATGAGTCTCACGTATCTTTTAAAATAGCCGTGGTACAATAATATACGTTTCAATATGGCAACCAATATTGAGGCATATCAATTTTTTGTATTACATCTACATTACGACATTTATGGGGTTCATCAAAATTCGTGTCTCAGGCAGACAGTCTTTCGTCGTAAAACAGATTCGCGTTATAAAATAGGATCAAAATATACCTCTATGCATGGATACGAGTATCGTTTCGTCGACGTCGATTCGGATCGTTAATTGATTACAGAGCGTAATATTTACTCTATTTCTTTGCGTACCAGGGATACACGCGGATGAGCGTTTAACGTTTGACCTACTTGGTGGATAATTTGAAAGGTTTCTCACGCGTATCAAGGCCGATCGTATCCTCTCGATAAAATTTTACCTAGGGATTAGAACCGATCTGGATGTTTAATTCAAGAACTATGTGATATGTTCCATCTGAAACTGTTTCGTGTCTTTTTTTTAAATTCTGAATGTTCATAATGCTATAAGTGAAGCTCGAAAACTATCCTAACATCCATATTCGGTAACTAATAGGATTCTTAAAAGAAATAATTTATAAAAAATGTTAATATAATACTTTCAGAGATGACCCAAATATTTTTTATAACGTTAAGAACGAGGCAAATATTTGTATTTTCAGTCGCGGGAGTGTATATCTATTTATATGTATATAATAACTTATTAGACGTGATCCTGTAACTTCATTCTCGAACAAATTACTTGCCATATAAATGAATAAATATTCTCATAATGATGAACAGTTTTCTCGTGGAAATGAAACATATTCCTTGAATTTTTCTCAGAGCATTCTCATTAACGACCAATTAGTTTCGCTCAAAGGCTCTCCCCGTTTCGTTTCTCAATGACAACACTTATAAGGTGTTCCGTAAGTACATTCTTTCGCAACGTCCGAAGCTACTATGTTCTCATCGTGTATACATAGAATTTTAAAACCCATTACGTGAATGTTAAATAATCAATTAGGAAAGTTTTTGTGCTACGGAATCCTGAACGAACATCGATCAAATTGCGGAGTAGCAGATTTTTGGAGACGTCTGTTACGTGTAGACAGGGAGAACGAACGCATCACCAGCACATGTAGCTTCCAATAAAGCTCCGGTCGAGTACTCAATCGGCACTCGACGAATCTCGAATCAGACAATATCCTCATGGTACGCTCGTCTGAAATAACCCATAACGTCTCTCGAGTCCTGGTCTGTCTATGTACAGACTGTCTATGTACCCTCATACAGTAGTAAGCAGTAATGCTTCGTGGCACGGTTACGAGTATCCATTCTGTGCAAACTTTTTATATATACATATATTTTTTTTTAACCGAGGATTACTTCCGGGTCAGCAGGCGAGCCCGATTGTATTCAATCCACAAGCTCTACAGATTACCGAACACTCTTGTCGCGTGGTAACGCGACGCGTATTCCGTGTAATCAATCGATTTTCCCGTTTTTCCTCCCTGGCCAACGTTAAGACCGCGATTTACGATAGATTCGATTCGCGCGTGCAAGAATTTTTTTTATAAAAATATCCCGCGCTCGGCTTTATGTCAAAACCGCGTTTACCGGAAATTTGTTTTTGTCGCGATAACAAGTTTATTTCGAAACTCCACGCGATATTTCTACCAAAACGGCCAGTAGAAATATTTGTCTGCCGTACGGTTTGCCGAATTTCTGTTTCTACCGGTTAATCTGCTACGATTAATTTGTGCTTTTAAGATCAAAGATACATTTAGTGTGCTAAAGGAAATGTATTGATCTCCAACGAAACGTTTTTAATGAGAGGCGATTCGCGGACGAGTGACGAACCACTCAGACCGTCGGGTTAAGCGAATATTTGTTATAGAAGTAATCGCGCAATTTTTCCCCTCTTTTTTCTGTTATCTTGCTTTCCCGTGGGATTACTTCTGGTTGAACGAGTTCCCGCTCACTCGGGTTCAATCTCCGTACTCCGTGTGTCAGATTACGGAGTACTCGCCGTAGTAACATCTATAGTAACACGTGTGCAGTATGTAAACTCGTGATACGCGTGCGCGTCCACCCGCTTATACGTATATGTACTTACGTAGTAGCCGTGTATATATGCACAGCGGCCAGTGCATCTGTATATATTATAAGTACGTACCGATTGAAAAGTGGCGTCGTTTTTCTATGCCCTCAATGCATATTGGGGTTAGCCGATCTGTCTCTCTTTTTACCTCAGTAAAGTGTTTACTCCCGAATTTATTCACCTTCTCTTCATTTAACTGCAATTTCTCTGAGGGCAATGAACTTTCATACGCTTCTTGTTCGATATTATGCATAGGGGAACAAAATCATCATTACTAATTTTTCACAGTGATAACGATCACGATAATGCTCGATCCTGACTGCTGATGATTACGATCTTGTCTAATGAGTGTACTTGCTACAATTGTGAAGTCTTTTAAAATATGCTAAAGCTTTTGGTTTCTAAAATATTGGATATAAAAAAAATTTATTTTGGAAAATTAAAGAATTCGCTACTCTTCCCTCTCGTGTTATCTAATTTAAAAAATAGACCCGATGTGAAAAGCGCAAGTAACAGATGCTGCTCTTTCCACGAAAATTTAAATATGAATCAATTACGAAAATCACAAATTACTGTGAAAGATTGGAGTAATCGGATGATTCATGATACAAAAATACTAATTCTAATCATCTGATGCTTGTTAATATTATCTTTGATTAATACACAAAGAATGCTGTTTTAATTGAGTCACTAAACAGTCCGTACAATGATCAGAAAATGCAGCTCTTTTTCATTCGATTGCCGAGACGGAAGTGAATCAAGAACCGTGGTGCACTCTCGAAACTTAAGTAGCTTCCGCGATCCAGGGTGGGGAATCGTCGTATCCACGTTGAACCATCGGCATCAGCGTTCCCTCCGCGACGCCTCGTCAGTAGTATGAGGGGCGTCGTGCTCAGACAGTCCCCAGTTTCCAGTCCCCACCGCGATGCGTATCAAAATCCGCCCCCACCATTTACTGCTCTACTATATATGTATTGTCGCCGTGGAAGTGGAACAGGTCAGCCGGGCGTTCTGAATCATCCCTACCGTTACGATTTACGAATCCCTGTGCATTTTGAAACTTTTCATTCTTCTGCACGCTCTCGCGGAACGGAGTATTTCTTTCGCCCAGTCAAACTATTATTAACTCTCGAGACTCAATATTCCAGAATAACTTTAACTCTTTCTTGTGTTCAGGATCTCGGGAATCTAAATTTTATATTAAACCTTAGATCACGAGACGATTTTTCTTCCGTGAACTGCTCAAGGATTAACACGCATAGCGAATTACTTGTATTTAATCTAACATTGCAATCTTAGCCTTCTCCACAATTCTTGATGCTTAATCTTCGCGACTGTTACACCTTGACATAAATGCAACGAATATGTAACATTTCACGGTCTTACCGTGAGTCTTGGAATTCGATGACATATTTGCAGTTCCTTCGGCCGTGATCTAGAATCGCAAGCAAGATAACATTCTTGAATGTTGACGCAACGTTATAGAAGCTAATTAACAACAAAGTACAAATTCCCCTTGAAAAGTATACCATTTGAGAACTTCCAAAGGGTTGGTTTTATGGTTCGGCGAAGTAGACTCAGCTGGTTCCATAATTAAACTTCAACCATAACGTAGGAGAGGGATGCAATTGAAGATAGAGTATCATATGTTCACGTGCGGACACGATGACGGGGTACTCGGAGTAATTGGAGTCAGGTGCACATTTAATGCGTGTATACTTGTTGCTTGCTTGCCAGATGCGTGGCTCCCAGAGGAGTTGGGATATTCGAATGGCGAATAGACTAAGATCGCCCTCAAAGAAGGCTAGTTCCGCCGTGTTAATTGATGTAAACGACCAATTCGTGGGACTTGTGATTGATATTAATTACGCGACATTAACTAGTTTTAGCAAGTTCATTGGCATTTATCAACCTCAGTCTTACATAAAAAGATCGTTTTCTATAAAATCTAATTACATCAATAAATCGGTGTGAATGTTGCGAATGCAAAACCATGCTTGGTTTACACTGGCCAGTATACAACCCCGGTACCTTAATCTATCCGCAATCAAATGATCACGCACCTCTCCCAGATGGGATCCTTTTCCTTTCTTCTCCCATAGTATTTTCTTATCGGCTCCTCTGGGGAGAGGATAACCTGGAATTGCATCGTGTTGCCGTGCCTATCCGATGGCGAGGCAAAATGAAAGCCGACCGGAGTCAAAGAGCCGCAAACGTATCAGGGAAACAATTTAACTAATGGAACGGTATTGCCTGTGGAAATCTATGATCGCGCGCGGCCCCCAGCACCTTTTGTGCCATATTATCCGCATCTTTCGGGTGCTCGTGTCGGCACCCGCTCTCGTTATCTGTACTCGATTCCAATTTCTCGCGATAGTATCGATCGACGTCTCGGCCAGCGTTACTGCCCCGGTGGAACTCGCTGTCTTTCAAAAGTGTTCGAACTTACGCCGTCGTCTTTCTTCCGTGACGAACGTTTTCCAACTATCTTGATAAGGAAATCAATTGTACATTCAGAGCATTTTAGATAGAATCGGTCTTCCTTAATTTAATTAAATATTTCGCTCAAACATTATTTTCTGTTCCTTAACTAAAGAAAACGCAACGCGAGTCACGTGGGTGTATCGCATTTACTTTCTTTACTGATCGGAGTATATTATCATTACGTCTTCGAATGCATAATGCGTTATCAAACGAACGGGTGACACGTATGTATGCTGATACGGTGTTAATATCGAGTATGTTCGCGCGTATCCCTCTGATTGTCGCGATCGTACGCGCGGCTTCGCAAATTGATATCAAACGCCATGAAATAAATTCGCGCGGAACGTTTCGCGCCGTTCCACCTATTTATGCCATCAAATTTATTGGACAGGGATTGAATGAAAATTGAAGGCTACATCTTGACAAGTACCAGCCTCACTCGAGACGTGCCTCTTAGGGGAGCGGAACAGAGACGGTCGAGATCGTAGTTGAAATTGGCGTCCAAATATTCCGATATCGATGGTAGCAGCGCGGTGATGATGGTCGGACGTAGTAGGGGAGACGATATTACAGTGGCGTAGTCCGTGTTTGAGTTCCACTGCGATATGAATGTCTCCCCATGGGGGTGTCGTCGCATATCGATTGGAATGAGGTGCTAGCTACCCGTGCACGTATGTACACGACGTATATACGTACGCGTGTATGTACGCGTACTTATGCGCCGTCCCGTTTCAAACGGCCGTACGTCGTAAACGTCACCGCGAAATTCGTGGGAAACTATGTAGCTTTGAAACGCGGAGGGAGTCGACCGTGAATCGTGTTCTGCCCGATGACATGGTCACCATTCTCTTCTCGCCGAGGATAATGGTGCCGATGCTGGAACATTTGTCACGTGTCCGCATTAGAACGTGTCACGCGCCCTAAACGCACCGAGTCACGAAAGTCCGACGTCCGACCCTACCTAATAACTAAAAATCGATCCGGTTCCGGCATCCTCCGAGTCAAAATTAACATTCAAACCGCGAAATTGACTTCCGAAAGGAATTATATGTTTTTATTTGTTTTATTTGTCTGTTGCTAATAAATATGCGCGTGCCTGATGCGCTGTGCATAGAGCGATTATAACGTTACCTGTCCACCCTTCGACACAGTCCCTCTCTATTCAATGGAATCGCTTAAAAGACTATCCGCGATAGCATCTGAAAGATAGATGTACCCTTCCGCTAACCCTAAGCTGCGGCTTTTAGCAAGTGATATCTTGATCGAAGATAGCGTTCCATTATGCGTGTAAATGATCGTAACCGACGGCGTGCCTGGTTGATTGAAACGACCGGGGTAAATACGGGGGTACGCGAAAGTAAAAATTGAGAAAATAAATTGTCGGGCAAGAAAATACGAAATCTATTTACGAAACGGGTGGGTATACTTTAAGCTGTGTCTTTATTTCGTACACCGGGTCGTATTTGTCGACCACCTTGAGCCCGGAGATCGTTCTTCC
>SHCU01000112.1:179180-189519 GCA_004307685.1 Ceratina australensis
GTATATACGTACGCGTGTATGTACGCGTACTTATGCGCCGTCCCGTTTCAAACGGCCGTACGTCGTAAACGTCACCGCGAAATTCGTGGGAAACTATGTAGCTTTGAAACGCGGAGGGAGTCGACCGTGAATCGTGTTCTGCCCGATGACATGGTCACCATTCTCTTCTCGCCGAGGATAATGGTGCCGATGCTGGAACATTTGTCACGTGTCCGCATTAGAACGTGTCACGCGCCCTAAACGCACCGAGTCACGAAAGTCCGACGTCCGACCCTACCTAATAACTAAAAATCGATCCGGTTCCGGCATCCTCCGAGTCAAAATTAACATTCAAACCGCGAAATTGACTTCCGAAAGGAATTATATGTTTTTATTTGTTTTATTTGTCTGTTGCTAATAAATATGCGCGTGCCTGATGCGCTGTGCATAGAGCGATTATAACGTTACCTGTCCACCCTTCGACACAGTCCCTCTCTATTCAATGGAATCGCTTAAAAGACTATCCGCGATAGCATCTGAAAGATAGATGTACCCTTCCGCTAACCCTAAGCTGCGGCTTTTAGCAAGTGATATCTTGATCGAAGATAGCGTTCCATTATGCGTGTAAATGATCGTAACCGACGGCGTGCCTGGTTGATTGAAACGACCGGGGTAAATACGGGGGTACGCGAAAGTAAAAATTGAGAAAATAAATTGTCGGGCAAGAAAATACGAAATCTATTTACGAAACGGGTGGGTATACTTTAAGCTGTGTCTTTATTTCGTACACCGGGTCGTATTTGTCGACCACCTTGAGCCCGGAGATCGTTCTTCCGGCACGAGTTCTATTTCCCTGGAATCCCGTTTCCTTTTTATCGTGAGGTTAACTCGCAAAGATGTATCGCGACGCTCTTACCATTCGTCCCCTGAAACGTGAACATACAGTGGCTCTCGTAGCAGTAAGATTAAGGATTATACTTTACAAATTCATGTGTAAGATTAAACTTGTGATACACTAAAGAATATGTCGGGTGATATTAGAAGATAAAAGTTACTTTTCAGAAAATTGTACTACGGTCTTGGTAAAATGCCTATGGTAAATTGCTATCTTGCAAAGCAGATAAATCATGATTTACTTTCAGTTTTCTTTGAACGGATCAGCATTTGCAATTTAAGAAAGATCCAACTTGTTTTTTAGATACTGATATACATATATGTATAACAGCTTGCATATAAAGTAAAAAGAAGGATACGAAAACCGCGTTCGGTAAAGGAGTTGTGCATCTTCTCATCAGTTTATCAATTAACGTTGCTACTCGAATCGCTACTAAATCTCGACTTGCTCGAACAAACGGGCCGCGATAGATCGAGGTGTATTCCGACTATGGAACAAGTCGTGGCAGCCAGTTCGATATTGCTAGGAGGGATGGAGGGTGGTCTTAATGCATTTGTCGAGGTAGCTATGGTACGCATCACCAAGCACCCTTTCTGCAAGCTCAGCATGCTCTCTCCCTTCGCCCACTTCTCTCTGGCTTTTTCTTCTTCTCCTGTCCCTTTTCGTCTCGTTCTATCGATGCCGGGATCTCGGTGTATCTGTCTTCTCTTTCATCGCCAGGTGCGTCTAACCCTTTCCCTTTAATCTTTTTTTTGCATTTCTACGTACACTTTCTGTTGATTTCATATCCTCTGTCCCTTCTCCGTTCTACCGCGTTCTTCTGGCTCCGCGGTGTCTTTTCGTCGTCTCGCTCCTCCATCCATCTGCCCTTTTGCGCTTGCCATTCTTTCTCTCCTGTTCGCGTCTCCCCCACTCCCCGGAGTATAATGGCTCTAAAATGAAGCGACCGACCCCTTGGCTTTAATCTCTTAACGGGCAAGCAAACGAAAAAAAAAATATCATTCGTATTCTTCCTTGAAGACGGACAGAGGATGTCTGGCCCGATCGATTAAGAGATTGCCCCGACTACGACAATCATCCGGATTAACTGGTACAAGTCCACGGATTAGGCAAGCATGAAAAAGAAATGTTTATCGCTTGCTGAAACAAACTCATCCGAAAGCTGAAGTTTTCAACAATGAGACGAGCACGAAAGTGTTTTGTAACAACAGGACGCGAGACGTCTGACATTTTGATTACATAACAATGGATCGTTGGAAACGTTACCAGTTGTACCAAGCATCATCAATAGCCAGTTATGTAACGCGCGCATAGGTTTTATTTAAACGGTACGCCGATTTTTTCATTTTTACTCCCGGATCAAAAGTCGATTCAGCGTGCTTCTTCACTCTTTTCCCTGCGAAGAAAATTCTCTGTTCTCCTTTCACTCGTATTGTAAGGTATTTTCTATAAATATGGACAAAGTAAGAAACATTGTTATGGAATTAGTCTCGGAGGTTACATCGCATCTTCAAGCAAGACTTAAATTCTAATGAAGGAAAGTTCGAAAAAATCGAGGGAGCATGAGAATATCGAGGAAGAAACACGAGTCGAACTTCAGATGCAATGATCCTAATGACAAGGTGTACGATCCTGTAAAATGTTTCCGTTTAATCAAAATCGTGGAGACTATCTTATCGGGAGCAACGGGAGTTCGAACAGCGAAGTAGCGGTGCAAGTTTTCAAGGAAGCAGCTAAAGTCCCATTGTTCTTGAGAGGAGAAAGTGCCGCGCTCAGAGATGAAGAGAGAGAAGGAAGATCTCGCCCTCAGCGAGAAGGTGGCTAGAGAGAGCAGAGAGAGAGAGAGAGAGAGAGAGAACGGTGACTTAAGACGTTAACGAGACTAACCGGATTCATCGCCGGGCCGTTCGGAGGGTCCCCGGATCTAGAGAAGGGATAGAAGGGTGAAGAAAGAAGAGAGTGCAGGGCGGCACTGATTTTAATCAAGATATGGCCTGGCAGCAGCCAACGCCGGATCAAGTGAGCCAGGGCTTATCGATTTTCTAAGTGCTCCCGACCGAGTGAGCGTCTCTGTTTCTGCGACACTGGCTTCGAGAATTTCAAAGTAACGCTTGCTACAAACCTAGAAACATTTCTCAAATTGTACTCTTCCTCTTTGCTGGACCTCATTGGTCATTGTCCTTAAGCGTTAATCGTTTCTGCGAACCATTCGCTGTTCTTTTTATTTGTACTCTCTAAATAATTGTAATTGAAGAAAAAAAAAAGAAATCGCTGAATACCGAATGCAATGAGTCCTAACTGTTTCGAGTTTCTAGCTAGCTGAATGTGGTACGAGTTCATTTCATATGAAAGTGAAAGTACACATATCGAAAACCGGTCCGACTCGCGATATAGAATCGGATCGCGTTAATTTTTTTATAACCTGATTATTACCTACTATTTGACCAGGTTGAATCAGTTTTACGATACACGTATAACTTATGCCTGTCCTTGTTGCGAAATCGACGAGAATGTTTCTGCCTCGATGCAACACCACCGCGAGGCTATTTTAAACGAGCACTAATTGGAAACTTTAAATTAGAGTCGATTATGATGTAACCATTACGCAGCGAAGCTGAACCACTAACGAATAGGATCGATGAAAAAATGTCACGGTTCTTGTATTTTCATTGGCATGAGCGAACAACTCATATTACCTATCCAGAAATCGTCGAGACGCACGCAAAATGGCACTGGCACAATCATTGCTTGGGAACGGCTTCATACACGAGCTATAACGTCTTGTTTCGAAAATTTGATTGTCCGCGTACGCGCATCGATCCTCCACCGCGGGACAATTAAATTCTGTTCCTCCAATTAATTTCCATTGAACGTTCGACTTAGCCCCGCGATGTTTTCTCCGCGTGAAACACCGCCATAGGGAATAATTAACACGTCGCCGGGTATGTGGGTGTTGGTGTTCAACCGAAACGCAGACTCGAGGCTTTTAGTCCACCCTCTGTCCCCATTCACCCCGTTCGCGTTCCGCGGTTGTATTGGTAAAACGACGAGGGCCGTTCTTCTCGAGTCGTTCTCCTCTTCGTCGTCGTTACCGTTGAACGCGGTCTCCACACCCCATCGGTACATAGCCAGGATATTAACGGTGATGCGACAATGAACGCCAACGATCGCTATCTACCCGGTATTGGGGGTGCCATCCCTCTGTTCGCTCACGAAATCGGACACGAAAGCGAGAGAAAGAGCGGGAGAAATAAAAAGAAATAAGGTTACACGCTGTTTGTTCCAACGCGAAATGAATAATTGTCACTTTTGATACGTCGCTAAATTAATCGAATGAAATCAGTTATACTTCGATTAGTTTCGAAGTGACAGCATGCGGTGGGGAACTTGGACCCGAAGAGAATGGAATATCTGCCGCTAAACACGCTCGCACAACAGTGTACACGCATAGGGAAAGGGGATTTGTATGGGTGCGTGCCTACTCGCTGCCACCTAAACTACCCCCGACTGGTGCTTAAACTGCCTCCCCTTTTATTATGGGCTACGACGGTTATTGGATTGTACCGTACTATTTGTTGGCTGCCACGCTAATGGATTCATAATCACCAGGACTAATTAACCCAATACGACGGGACGCGCTAGGATACTTTAAAATATGGCTCGGTTCTTTGATCAATGTACCGGCAAAACTTTAACGGAATGATGTATGGAAGTTCGATATGAAATTAATGCACATTAGTACGTATAATGAAATCTATATAATGCCTTTAAACGGTTCGCTGATAGACGGAAAATCGTGTATTGTATCCGTGGATGCTCGATTCGCAATCGTGATGGACATTTTAACGGACGCCTGTCTACGTATCCCGAGAGGTTGGTCTGAAAGCAGGATATGATCCTGGAGTGGCGAAGGGAGTTCGGTCAACATTTGAGCCGGGTAAACACATAGGAACTTCTTCCCTTCGTCCACTTCTTCTCGGGGCTCTGATTGTGAGTCTCGTGACCATGTCCGTCGATGAGAGAATCCAAATCTCGCGTATAGGTTCCTTGAATCTCTGTCCCTCTTCCTCGAGCGCTACGTCGTTCTTAGTCCTGCTTTCACGACGCCACACTGCGGGGAATACCTTAGCCCCGAGGCGAAAGCGCGGCACAAAGCATATTGCATGTGCTCCAAATACACAATCGTAGCCGGGCTGGGAAGCATCAGGGATCGTTACCTTCTGCCGTGCGATGGTCTTTGCTCTTTCGATCGGATTCAACGAATCGTCCGCCCCCGGGCACTCGTTTAATGAGGGATAGAGCCGTAACAATATTCATTCGTTATTTCTCGCGAGACACATGTGTACAGAGCTTCTCTATTTACTATTTTGACCCTGAAACCACGAGTTTTTACATCTAGGTATGACAAGAATGATATGACTTAGACAATCGATGTTGCCACAGTATATAATATCTAAAATTAATTAATGTTTGCTGTTATTTAGTTGCGTTTAGTCCATTAAAATTTTCGCAAATATTTCGTATGAAGGCTTATACTCTAAATAATAATTAATACCAAAGATTTTATCGTCATGTTACGAACGTTTGATGGTTTTATAGCTCTAATCGACTTTGCGTACCTCCCGACAGACGTTTAAGAACAGACGTCTTGAGAAATTTCCTTGTTATCGAAACTCGCTTGAGAAATTTTGTTAGCGATGGAAACTGCATTCCGCTCGCTGCGTATTTCAATTTATATCTGTAGATTACGTGTATTATTATGACATGCTTGTAAGTACGTCTTTCTTTTACTTATAGTTTTGTGATGTTGAAACAAGTATAATCTATCCGATGTCCGGATAGTCCGATGACAGCAACAATAAGACACGTATCCGCAAGCGTTAATTGGAGTATTAATTAACTATCATTATCTGTCGCTTCCTGTAACTGACGTGTACTCTCTTGTATAAGATTAGATTGGAACAGGGAAAAACTGTAAGCCAATCCCGTTTCATTTTTCGCATGCCTCATGTTTTTAAACTCACTGTATAGAATGGAAACCAGATACGAGAGATGCGTCGTCCTATTCAACGTTCAAGGATAATGAACTGATAGTAGTCGATTGTTAAACCTGTTTGTTGTCGAATTTATCCAAAGAGTCCCGTTCATTAAAGAGACTTATCGCGTTTTAATGTAATTTAATAGCTTGTAAATAAACGTAGCTGCTGCCGGGGCTGCAATTCGGTTTTATTTACGTATTTAAAGTATACAAAAGTATACACAAATATTTTATTACTTTTCAAAATGGACTGGGGACAATGTATTCGGTTGTTAAAAATATATACTCTCAGAGTGGATATGTGCGTACGACCCAAATACAAAATTCCGATCGAACCATTAAGCCGATTGCGATGAGATTTGAAGGGAAAATTCATGCATTCGATGCGCATGGAATAAGAAGATTTGCCAGGATATCGACTTTTCTGCTCGAAAAAAATATCCACAGTCGAAATCTATGCACTGGTAGTCACTGCCATTTATACACCGTTTTGTTACTGGGTAGAAACTGCTGGCCTCAGAAATCTTGTTTCGTATAATGTCCCGACATCGAAGCGAATCGCGTTCCACGATTCTGATCGGAGAGCCACGTAGTAAAAGTGAGCATAATCCTATCTATCTCACGGAAATCTGTTTCCTGTGATTCAGACGAGGTGTTAAACGAGAAACCGCCAGTCGTTAGAACCGTGAAGACGCTCCGAGGCGATCGGCTCCCAAACGGTCGATCTTTACTGCCACTTCCGATCTGCTCGCTCGTCCGAGTTTATGGGGCCTGTCGAGCAAATGAAATGAAATTCATGCAAATCGTGCCGCGGCCGAGCGGTCCGCCTCGACGCGACGCTTTTGTATTGGGGCGGCGATGCGTCCAACCTATACATATATATTACGAAGGGTGAAACCGTACTTCCCCCTTTTACAGCGAGCATACATAGTACGCTTCGAATGAAGTCCCGATCGTGTCTTCTCGTGGTTTCGCTCGTTTAGGCTCGATTTCGCTCCTATGCCGTAAAATACTCAGTGAAGATTTGAGTTCTTCGATTAAAGTGTACAGTGGGCCCAGTCGAAAACATTTGAACCATATCTCGAATTATAAAAATAAAAATGAAATCTGTGCGGGTTGAAACAAAAATTATAGAACAGTTGAATTGTAATTGTTCTTTTTACACAGACTAAACGAGCGGATTTTTATCTGATTACAGGTCATGCACATAAACAACCAAATTACTACGGGAAAGTGATCGGAAGTTTCAACACCTACGGGCATGGCGTCAAGGGAGACGTATTCGCCGTGGACGACACGACGATATTCATAAAGGGATTTTGTTACGATGGGTCCGGTCCAGCCGCATTTTTCTGGGTGGGAAACGGTACTAAGCCTGATCCTCATGATCACCTTGTCCCATATCCGGAAATGAAGGAGGGCGGAAGAAGGTAATAAACTGTATCGCGTTACATCGTTGCTTTAACAGATTTCAAAAAATATAAATCTTGCATCAAGTACTGATCACGTCTGATCATCTTTGCATAGATAATAAACATTAGCTTTTCAGCGTGAACTATTTATGTTATGCTATTTTTTTCACGTATGAAAAGCTTGAGGTGAGGATTGTAGTCGCAGACAAGCGGCGGAAAATAAATAAAAGGCTGATTAAACGACATAAGCGGCATATTGTAACCAAGGGAAGAAATGAAGATTAAAGATGCTGGTGTGCACGTCCAAGTTGCTGCCAGGTAGTAGAAGTAGTTCAGTGGGGATAAGAACAGGCGGGTCGCTGGGGTGTACAGTTAATAATACGGGAATTATACGGGCGAATCTCGTTCGGATTTCGTCCGCGCGAGCACTTTATTACGTTTCGAATCGGTGTCGCTTGTCTTTCTCGTCCGCTCAGACTTAAGAGTTTTCGGTGGAAACGAAGTAAGAACCGTCTGAGACTGAATTTCTCTTCCCTCCAAACCCTTCGTGGTTTACGGTCTGTCCCACGAGATCGTACTGATGATATCTTTTCGAAAATTAATCTAGTTGCACGTCAACTTTCGCAAAATTCTCAGGAGACCGGCTGATCATAAGTCAGGAACAGAAAATATGTATAATAACAATCTTGGCCTGTTCCGTATCAGATTCAATCGAGCAGAGAGCATTACAAAGTATTAAGTAAATTTGATCCTATATGATTTGTCGAACCCGATTGACACATGATTGTTTATCAAAATCATCGAGCAATTCCACGATTGGAATAAAAATTGCTCGATGCACACTGCCACTCTACGTCCTAATTAAAATAAATTAAATTCCTAATTAAATTAAAATCCTGCCAAAACGTATTAAATAAAACATACAATATTACAGTTTCTGCAAACAGTGCAACAAACGTAAAGCTATTGCAGCTACGTGTTGAAAATTTTGATGTCATCATAAAATGTATTTATTCATTCCTAGCTGTGTTAATTGATCGATCGAACGACAATATTTTGTCCGAATGTAATTAGGATACATAAGAGTGCTTAGTGGCGAGCGATGGATTGTGTCACGAATGAATATCTTTTTCTCTGTCTTAGTATATGTTTTCTGCCTGTGCAGACAGCCAGAAGCGCTCAAAGCGTACAACTATACGGACATCCTTCTGAAGCTGCCTGACGGGATACGGATACGAGACATCAAATATCTAAGCGTCTGGTGCAGTCGATTTACCGTGAGTGAACTCTCGAATCTTCCTAACCTCCCTGTATTTACTCGGTTTGTCTTTGTTTATTTAAGTATAACTACTCAGTGGGAGTCAAGAGTGAACGTACATTCCTGAGAACGTAGAGTTTATTCATTCAATTTAACGTAATCAAAACCGCACTGGAAATTGAGTTAGAAAATATTATAAAAATCCAGAGCGTATCAGAAGTATTCCTCGCTTTTGATGTTCGATAATTTTACATGGACGCGCTATCCTGTCAAGAACGTGATCAGATCTTAAACGTTGTCTCTATTCGTGCTCGCTCTGAGGATGAAACGTGAAATCTGTTGTAATCGCGTGTGCACGAGATTCTGAATAAATTTTTGCGACGTACTCCGGCTGGCGGGAGACGCGACGCGACGTTTTATTCGAAACCCGGCCGATGCACGGAGAATGAAGATAACTTGATTTTTGAGGAGGTCCGACGCCCTATCGGACCTGCATTCGTGGTCAATGGTGCGTGTCAGATGGATACGGAAGCTGAGATCAGGGGCGTGCACACGTTTTCGCACGCGCACACGAATAAGGGACACGCACAATCGTGACGCGGGTGTCTCCTCGTTGTGCTTACGCATCTAAGCGTGTGCTCAAGACGTTTCTCCCGCTCCTCTTCCGATCTCTATTTTTTCCGGACGGTTTAACCCCGCTAGCTGAGCAGTTTCTCGGTGTTGTAGGCTGTAGATCATATACAAACTTAATCACGACGTTATACGACTTAATATAACGTACCAAGATGATCCATAGAATTTTTGACGAAGAAAAATACGCCATCCTTTTTATAATTCATTTTTTCGTTTCCTCGTTTCTTTAAGAAATAGTTAAGAGAATGATAGACGGAAATTGAATTAAAACTCGCTCGAATTTCCTATACGAGAAGATTTACTCGTGAACACGAATAAAGGGGATAATATCGCGTAGCTTAATAAATCTGTCCACCCCTTTCACGGGCCGCGCTCTCGTACGCCCACTAGCTTCGTCACAAATCGTAGAGCGGTCCGGCCGGTCGCACAAAAGTCAGTATCGCTTGCCTGGAAATTTTCCGAACGGGGGTGAACGGGGGCTAGGGTAGAAAAGGTTTGAAACGGGCATATCGACGGTTGAGAGCGAGCCGAGCGGTGGAGCTTTTGCTCTTATATTAGGAGGGCTTTAATATCGAAGTCTGAGGGGTGCTCCTGTACCGTGACAACCCTCCATCAGACACGCTCTGTCACCGCAAAACGCGCTGTCCACCGCCCTCTCTCCCTCTCCCTCCCCGCCTTATTCTCTGTCTCGCTTACCCTTTGTATGCACGTTGTGTGTGCCTATACGGGGTGTCCCGTTACGAACCGCCAACGGTAAGTGATCGTCGAGCATTTCGTATAAATCGATCTCCGCTCTCTCTTTTCCGCGGTGAGTGCACCGACCGCGGACATGAGTGGAAGTCAGACCGAAAATGGGGGAGAGCCGATGAATGTACCGATCGCGATTTCGCGATAGGAATACGAGAAACGGGATCTCGTTTGCGATTTCGAGATACACGCTACTATGTCCTGCACGAAGGTTTAAATCATCGCTTTCGAGAATCACAATGGTAATAACGATTAATGGAATCTATTTTTTTTTTCTCAGTTCGATTTACCGTAGAAAATATTAGCATCGCCGTCACGGGCGAATGCTGAACGAGACTGCTCTCTATGTAATCGCGAATGAAATAGTTCATCTCGAT